>VWZV01008126.1:654889-1206266 GCA_013397155.1 Irena cyanogastra | reverse complement strand
AATAAAATAAAATAAAATAAATGGATTTTAGAAGAAGAAGTAGGATCTACTGAGGACTTGAATTCACACATGATCCTACCATACTGAAGAGTTCACCATTTGTTCTCTTGTTTTCCTTTATCTGCCTGGTGTATGTAGATGGTAAGAACTCCAAGGCAGAGGGGGAGTTTTAAAGCTGAGGGTGTGGTACCTGCATAGGGGGCTCCTCACTGGTCCAGCAATACTCATGGGGTGGGGATGACTGAAAATTAAATCAGAAGAAAGAGAATTGGGCATTGGTGAAGTGCTGGAAAGCACATGCAGAGTTAAGTTCTAACTTTGTTAGACTGACAAAAAAGCCAGTATTCAGAGAGAAACACAAGAAGACAAGAGGCAGCTAAGGACTGTAGAAATGTTGGGAATGGTGAGTCTGTTGTTCTATACTCTTGCTCTTCACAGCACTTAAAAACCTATTCTCTGAGTTGTCTACCCACAAGAAATAAAATATTTTGTTAACAGACTGATCAGATCTTGGACAAAGAAATGTGGGTGGGATTGGGAAATCAAAGAGTGAAATGAAAGGCTGCAAAAGGACACAGGTTTTTCCACGACACCTGACTGTCCCAGCCCAGTCCCAGCCCACTCAGGCACTTGTTCTTTACTGTGCTGGAGGTAGAAGGGCAGGACCAAAGCTTTGGTTTCTGTTTGAAGTTGCCAAGTTGTGAAACCACAGGCTCCACAGCAGACTCAGGGATGAGTAGGCTTTGTTTCCACCTCGAAAGAGCCATGCAATGGTCACAAGGAACAGCAGCTCCACAGTGGCCTTGCCAGAAAACGTAAAGGAAAAAGAAGAATTCAACTGCACCTGGCCAACGTGGACAAACCTGTGCAGTTCTGCCTGAGCACTCTTTCTGTCAGCAGATATATTTGTGTAGAGCAACCCAGATCAAGGGAGCATGGAAACATTACAATCACAGAATCATGGAATCGTTAAGGTTGGAAAAGACTTCCAAGTTCATCAGTTATTCATCTCCACGTTCACCACTAGCCCACATCCCCCAGTGCCACATGCACACATCCCAGTTCCAGGGATGGTGACTCTACCACTTCTCTGGGCATCCTGTTTCACTGCTTAACAACCCTTTCTGTGAAGATATTTTTCCTAATGTGCAATCTAAACCTCCGCTGGCACAATTTGAGGCCATTTCTTTGCCACATTTGAGAAGAGACTGACACCCACCTTACTACAACCTCCTGCCAGGTAGTTGTAGAGAGCAATTAGGGATCCCTCAATAAAACACTGAGTCACAAAGTAGACTTTTTGCAGTTCCCATAGTTTTCTTTCATATAAAATTTGGTTCAAAGTGACTTATTTTTCATAATAACCCATGAGAAGGAAAAAAGACAAGGGCACATTTTGTGGTTTAAAACCACTAGGAATTTCAGATAGATATTTTACATTTTTCTGGAGATTTCTGGGAGAATTCCATAGTTCTTTTTCATCTGTGGATGTAGTCGTCCTTCTAAGAGGAATCCAGGTGCCACCTCCCTAAGAAACAGCCTGAATATAAACCTAGCCTTATACTCACAGATTTAATAACTTTCAGTCCATTGCCTTTTCAGAGGATTATTACCACCACACTTAGCTTAATTTAAAACATTTTTCAAATTAAAGGCTAATCAAAGTGTCTTTGCATCTAACCAGAATATTCTCTGCAGGAAACTTGCCATTTCAATACCTGGAACAGTGGGAAACATTTAAACTCGCACCCTTGTTTCACAATGGCACTGCTCTTAGGTCTGGTGTGCAGAGTCTTCTCAGGAGAGTTGCAGCAATGCTCTGGTAATAAAGAAGGAAAAACCCTGCTGGAACATCTGATGGTTCTGGGAAGAGCTGCATTACATAAGTTGTTTTCTGCAGACCATTTCAGTCGCTCCATATTTTTGAATGACTAAAGAAATTTATCATGTAAGAAGGTTTCCTGATAAGCTACTCAACAAGTTATCACACTCCTTCAGCATGCTATTAGAAATGGATGGTTCACTTCTACAGTTCACTGGCATTTGCTGCTCCTGCTGAGAGCTTTCTGACAGTCTTGCAATAATAAAGGACTCGTGTGGATGTTCAGCTACTGTAAGATAGGGAAATAGCAACTTTTAGCTGAGACAAGCTTAATAAAGTTACAGTTTTTCAGGTTTCAGAGCAATTGGATATCACATTACAAACTGCAGCTGGAGTCTTATCTAAAATTGGGAATGAGGCACCTTTCTGGCAAGTTCTGCCATAAACACTGCAGTAATTCCTTGGTGCTATTCTGGTCTCTTGCTGTGAGTCACCAGGCACACTGGTCATACCTCTGCACACCAGCAAAGGTGAAGCAGCCAGAATACTGAATAACGTGCATGGTTAAATTTAGATTTTAGATTTTATTTCACGCTGTTACTCAGAACAACTCCTTTACTTTGACAGCAACAATGGGAGGCATGTCCAGAATTTTGTGTATTCACTTGAATACCTGCAGGTGAAAAACAAGTGACCACACCTGGCAGTGCTGATTCACCTCTGTGGTTCTGTGTTCTCCTTTAGCTAATTTAGACACACAAGGAAGTGCCTCATCTGCATCCAGGCAAAACAAAGATGTTTGGACACCCATTTTTTGAGATCTGTGGGAGTTATAGCACACTAGATAATGCACCATCACATGAATTGGCACACATTGTCCAGGACTTTAAGTGGTCTGGCTCAGGTCAGGTGTCAGAGGCAGGCAGATCAGGGGTTTCTCTTGCTCGGAAGAGCCTCTGGCTCATGATTTTTGGACAACTAGTATCTCCAAATTGAGTAAGAATGTGAAGAAGTTTTGACTCATATCATGACCTTTAAAATAAAAAAGAAGAGATGTGTGGGATTTTAACAGGATTTATGAATTAAACCTGTTATTTAATACCTGTGTTAACCACAAGATAGTTTCCTGGGGAACTGTTACATCTCCTGCTTTGTGTTAAACAGTTGCTGCATTTTTTCCTGGCTAAGAGAACAGGTATTGCTATATTTCTTACAAGAGCACAAGAGGGTTTCAGTACCCTCTTTAGGTTTATGAATCTCTATGTGCAGTATTTATCATTGCTAAATATAGATATGAAAAGCACTGATCCTTTTCATGGTATTTAAAATACAATGGCTCTTCAGCCTCTTCAGTTTTCAGCTGGTTTCAAGTGGGAAAAAATATTCAGTGTACTTTATGTTTTCTGCCTCTAAAAGATGTATGTATCTACAGTAACATCATAAATACTTGGTTGCCTGAAACTGTACAAATATTGTACTTCTGCCCAATGCAAAAGTGATTACTTCATTAGCCCAAGATATACAGCTGAAATAAACATGATATACAGTGAGGTTGTTCTGATTTTTGGCTGGATTCTCCATCTGTGGGACCCTTTTTACTCTGGGAAACATAAGATATCTTTTTCTGTTTGCAGAACTAGTGATAACTTGCTCCACAGAGAGCAGAAGGCTTACGTTGAACTTGATTTCAAAACACTGCCTAATCTTGGGGCACTATCTAGAATGGTCTCTGCTTCAGCTGAGGTTCAAGTTCACGTCCCTTTGATGCTGTAAATGGAGCAAGTTGGGCTGGCTGACGCAGTATTAAATGTTCTGTGTGCTTTTATAAGAACAAATTAACAAATTATCTGAAGGCTAGCATGCTCTGCTTTACATGCTGAAAATTCAGAGGTAATGACTTTAAAAGCTGATTTGTGTTTTCTTTCATGTCCTGAAACATCATTCACGTGCATTGTCATTCTTGTTCCTTCTGCTGATCTAGAACATCAGATTATCTCAGCAGAGTTTATACACAAATGGACCAGAAGGCTCAAGTGAGAAACAGGATGAAAACTCTTATGCCAGTATTAATCCCCATCACAGAAATTCCCATGGCATTTGAAGCAGAGACTGGACACGTTCCTGGGCAACCTGCTCTAGGGGACTCTGTCTGAGCAGGGGAGGTTGGACAAGGTGACCTCCAGAGTCCCCTTCCAACCCCAACCATTCTGTAATTCTGTGAAGTCCCCATTTCCCCAAGAATCTAAGACTTGCGTTCATTCTAGTATGATTGAAAGTAGCAAGATCGCAGTGTCAGATATATTTATGTTCTGGTTTAGTAACAAATTCTAAAGATATGCATGAATTTTAAAATTATATTCTAAAAAGAGAAGGAAAATGAATAGTATCTCTGCAGTTCTTCACTCCTTCCAATCATTCATTGGATCAGTTGAAGGTTGTTTTCTTCTTTTTCCAATTACAGTACACTTTTAAATTTCAGTAGGAAAGTGTTTTTAATATTTCAGGATTTGGCTTGTTCTTTGCTGCCTACGGTTTCATTTTTTTACCATATTTTCACATGCTATCCCTTTCCAGTAAAGGAAAGGGGATGCCAAGCCTGTCTGTGCTCACTGCCAGCGCCGGTGTAACTCTGGCACGATGGCATCCGCAGCGCCAGCCAAGCACCAAGGAGTTGTTCAGCAAGGCACTCTCTGTTCCCAGGCTGGTTGCTTTGATACCTGCCTTTCTGCTCCTCCAAAGCTCCCTGCCTTCTATCTCCAGATCTCTTTAGAGATAGAGATCTTTTAGATCTCTTTAGCTTCTTCTCATAGATCATCTACAGCACTGCCTTCATCCAGGAAACATCCCGCTACACAAACTGAAATTCCTTCTGCATGCCCATTTATGGTGCTTCTGGAGTGATTTCATTTTATTTTATTTTTTCACATCCAAAACATCCCAATGACAGGCAAAAAATTGCATCAAATGTCAAGAAGGTGTTGAATTTTCAGCAGTAAGCCAATCTCTGTGTGAACTTTTCTCCATGCTTCTAATGCTACAAAGCTAAAGGTTTCCCAGTTACCACAAGAAAAGATTTGTCACCCTTTGGAGAATTTTCCCATGTGCAGCTGGTTATATATGATGCTGTGGGAGGACTAAATCACAAATTTGCTATAAATTCTCTCTTAAAGACAAGATGTACTTTTCAGTGGGCTGAAATATTAGAGCCCTTGTTGAACCAATCTAGATCTGGTATCAATGAATCAATTTCTGCCATTTATAGGAAGTGTGATTTTGTACAGTTTCAAGGTAATATTTCATCCAGGTAGGAAAACTCCTGTGGCTGAAAACAGCATCATAGATCAAGGCACATAGATTAAAAGATCTAGAAAATAACCCAAGTTATTGGCATGGCAGAGGTCCCAAAAATAAAGATCCTTTCTTTCCCATCAAAAACACCTCATGTAGCTGATTGAGGATGGACCGCTTTTGGATTTCATTGCTGCCCCATTAAAAAAATTACGTCCCAGAAAAACACAATAACATCCAGACCAATGCACTGAGTGCTGAATTGTGGGGTCCATTCCCACTCCTATGTGGATTCCTTGTGTCATCCAGAGGAGTAACTTCATTCCTCTGCACCTTTAATTCTCCTTGGAGGAGAAAGAGAATAATTTTCAGACAGAGAGGGGTCAGAGAATAACTAGAGGATGTGTTCATACAATTCTATGACACCCACTCCCAAAAGAAGTGTTCAGAGAACCTTAGAGAAGCAAGTTCAGCTTCATCTTCAGGAGGTTCATCTGCAGAGAACCCCATTATGGTTTAAAAGCCTGCTGAAATGACAAAGAAATCTTCAGTCTCTGGTTCCTTCCTGTTCTGGAGTAAAATGAAGTACTAGAAGAATATCATCTGCAGCCACAAGGTGTGTTGCTTTTTATGTGTCAGGTTTTTATGGAGAGGTTTAAGGAGACCAGAGGGAGCTTCTTGAATTATAATGAGTAATCCAGGCAATATCAATTTGGGGTTATTTTCTACTCTTTTCTACTCCTTAATGCCTAAGCTCTACTGCTGATCTTTTTAGCAGGCAGATGCCAACATTAATGTCTCTTCTTTTTTCCTTCTTTAGTTAAGTCTGACATACCAGCAATGTAATAAACTCAGCAGATTCAACATTATTAGTGCTGCCACAGAGTTGGGACCTTGCCCTGGTAGGATTACAGAGCCGCTGGGATTGACTTTCCTGTCAGCCCACTTGACAAATTAATTTCCTTTTAATTGGTAAAAAGTGACTGCCTTTTAAGCCCCTAGGAGTTTGCCCTTATTAATATTGCCATATGGGGAGTTGTGAGATGGTGAAGGAATCTTGGGCACTTGGTGGGTTTAGAGTAGTTTGGGCCAGCAGCTGTTTTTCTTTTGTTGTTTAGTTTACTGTATTAAACTCCTACCAAAGATGGATGGAGCAAACAGGAGAAAGAAATTACTCTCAGACAGGAAAAGCACTGAACAAATACTGCTTTGTCTAGTACAAATCCAAAGAAAACAGAATTCTGGCACCTTGGATGGCACAAGGTTTACACTGGGGGAGAGGAGGATTTGGCTCCTCTTTCCCAGGGCTTTGTGTGTATAAAACAGTACAAGTGCATTGGTAAACTGGAGCTTTAAATCACAAAGCTTAATACCCAGTCACTCTGACTTGGTGCTGTCTTTTAGTAACACAAAGTTGCAAGGAAATTTCTTCTGGTTCCTGGTGAAGTCTCATGCAGAGGCACAACCTCAGGTGACACTGACTCAACATGAAAGCTGATATTTCCTCTGGCATCTTGGGGCTGTACAGCACTGGTACAGCCTGAGCTGCTGGTGTGGCCCCCACACAGAACCCTTGGCTGGAATTACAGCTTGTGGTGATGGATCCTCAACTATTAAATGTGTCAGAAGCACACGTGAAAATCTGTGTTGAAGTTCCTTCAAGTTTTCAGCTCTTCAGCAAGCAGAAGTCATCCCACATGTCAGCACAAGTCAGTAATAAATCCTTGGGAGGCCAAGCTGTGAAAAGTTCATATTGAATAAAAGGCTCTCACTGTGAATCTTCATATGGTTTTAGTTGTGAGTAATGGTAACTAAAAGACAGCATGAAGCACACTACAGTTAAAGGAAAAAGAAGGCAATCTCTGTGTTGCAAATGGAAAATGGAAAATGAGTACTTGATGTCAGGTAGCCAGGGGTGAGAACAAATTTCTCTACTCAACGTTAAGTGGATGAGCACAAACACATTTTCCACATATGTTTAATCATGCATTCACAGCCTCTTTTTTAGTTTTATTTGGCATATAGGCATAAGAAAGAATAGAATAGAATAGAATAGAATAGAATAGAATAGAATAGAATAGAATAGAATAGAAATGTTTCAGTTGGAAGGGACCTACAACAACTATCCAATCCAACTGCCTGACCTGGTCAGGGCTGACACAGTTAACGTTAAGGGCATTGTCCAAATGCTTCTTAAACATTGACAGGCTTGGGGCATCAACTGCCTCTGTGGGAAACCTGTTCCAGTGTTTGACCACTCTCTCTCTCTAAAGAAAACTGTCTGATGTCCAGTCTAAGCTCACCCTGATGCAGCTTTGACCCATGAAGGAGTGGGTCCCTGCCACCTCCCTGTGATGTTTCCCCAGAGCACAGTGAGAGCTGTGTGCATTAGCCAGCTCTGGATACCAAAAATGCCTTTGGAACCTCTGCAGCTGGCACAGCAGTTGTCAACTGTCAGACCCAGAGCTGAGTGAGTTAATAAAAAGCTTATCCAAGGGTGAGAGGCAAACAGAGGTGCAGGGATTTGGCACAAGGGCTGCACATTATGGGAAGGCCACAGGGTCAGCCACAGGTTTTATGGTTATTATGAGTTTTCTTGTATTTATCATATTAGCCTTCTAGCTGTACATCCTGATGCCCTGGAGACCTGGCAGCAGACCCAGGAACTATGGAGTGACAGCATGCCAGGCTCCCAGGCTCCTGTTTGAACACAGAAAGAGGCCCAGGTTGCAGAAAGAATCACTGAGATGAAAATAGCTCACTGCAATGTCATAAACTCTCTTATATCCTGTCTGCAGGATATAAATCTTGCCCTGCACTTCAGTGAGTCATGTGACATTTTTATAAACACATATTAACATTTTTTTTAATTTGAGAAGGGCAATGGGTTTTGGTTCTAACTTCTCAGTTTAAACATTGTGATGGTGATATTATTGTTACTCCACACAGACCTTCAGATTTCCCTTTGAAGGAGCACTCACCATACCTGGATATTTTCAAATGGGAAGCAGTGACATTGTAAAGCTTTGCAAAGTCAGTTATTAGTGAAATAAGTGACATTTTAACTTTGCAGAATGCAACATCCATGCCATCAATTACAGATTAGGTGTAGCAAACAGTGACTAGCTAATGAAAAGTAAAACTGCAAATTAACTTCCTTTCCTTCACAGTGGGAGGAGGTGAGGCAAAGACCAAAGGAGTCTTCCTGATACCTTATGGGCTTCCCTGCCCTGCTTTGTGTTCCTGTGCTCTTCCGAGGATTTTGCCAATTCAAAGAAGCTGTGTGGGCAACAGCCACTTGGGATCCCAATTAAGGCTTCTGAATTATGTTCTAATTTTGTTTCAGTGTTGCAAGGGTGGAAATAATTCAGCTTCCTGCAGCACCACTCCAAAGACTCAAAATCCTCAGCCAGAAAGAAGAGAATCAGTCCTGTCACACTCCTACCTTCAAAATGCCCTCTTTAGTTTAAGGAAATTAGTTTTCCTCCATCATTTCCTTGGAACAAACAGCAAAGAAAGGACCAGAAGAGATTTCCCACTCCCTGCCTTCATACTCATCTATTTCACAGGGTAGAAGTGAACAGATGCAGCTTCTGGCTCACAGCATCTCTGTGGCTTGTCAGGATTGCATTTAGCTGCTGTTCACAACTTCTGGGGCAGTGTGAGAGACACAGACTTCATTTTTCACCAGCTGCTGCGTGTTTTTATAAATAGAACTGGATCAGAAAAACACACTTGCTGCTTTTCAAAGATCTACAGGTTGTTGTAACTCAGTTTCTACTGCACAATTCACAAATTCAACAGAAATGGCAGAAATGTTTCCTAGTAGACTTATATTCTATGACCAAAAAACCCTAATTGCACAGTCAGTATACAGACATCACACAGACAAAATGTGCTGCCTTTCCCCTCACACTTTCTGCACATCAAAAATTTTGACGTAAAATCAAAATGTATTTTTAGAAACCCTATATTTTGTCTTCATAGATGATGTTTTTACATTTCTCTGCAATCCAAAAAGTCACAGAAGTGGTCTTTTGGGGAAGGGCTGTGACTGCTTGTTTTTTAATGGCTGTTGTGATCCTTAATACCAAAGGTTCCCAGCCACACTTTGCTGAATGACAGCTGAATTCAGTTCATTCTCCTCTTCTTCATTGTAGGCTGATTTAAGGCAGAAAACTATTTGGGACAGAGGTTGTTTTTTTTTTAATTTTTGTGCACCACAAGCATCTTGCATGATTGCCACTGCACGTTTAATAAAAATGTAAGCTAAGGCTGCTAATTGTCAGCCATTATCCCCACAGCAAGCGTGGTACCTACTTCCTTTCCATGGAAATCACAGACCAAAAGAAAATCTGTGGTACTTTATAAGTGCTTGGATCTAGATTTGCAGTTAAAGATTCATGGGTTCTACTCCTTCTGCATAGAAACAGTCTTAATGTTTTGTTAATCTTGCTTAATATCTCTAAACTTGGCTGTTATTCGTTATTATTTTTATATGGATCTAAATATGTGCCAGGAATTAACTCTTCATTAACAGAAGGGTGTCAGGCAGAGTTTAGCATTAGGTGGGAAGTGCTGTAAGAATGGAAAATATATATGTGCATTCTTAGAACTTCTATATTTGTGGATTTGAAGGATATCTAACTTATCTCTCTGCCAAGGCCTGCTTTTAAAACTCTTTCAAGCTCTTTCATAAAGACCTGAGATTGCTGATGTTACATAAACTTGAGTAATATTTGTTCATGAAAGAAATTAAAAGCTTAACATTATGTGAAGAACAACTTCAAGATGCCAGTAGCAAAAACCTGTTGTGAAAGGGGAATTTTTGAGCTGGATGTTTTGTGCTGGTAAAAATGTCACCACCCACATAATCATTAATAAACACACTTTTCTGCTTGCATAAAGTGTTGTCTATATAAAGACAGTGTGAGTGGAGGTGAGATAACTCATTGACAAGGAATCTTGTATTTAGTGGAAGAGTTATGTTAGCAATGACAGTCCCCAGCTGGGTCTTGTGGCCCTTTTGTTCTGGGCTCTGTGGGGACTTGTAATTGGAAGGACCTTCCAAACCTTTCTCTTCAAATCTCTTTTGTGCCTCTTCCTATCTGACAGCTTTTATGTCCTATTCCAGCAGTCCCCAAATCCTATCTTTTCATATTCCTAAACATTTGCTAGCTGCTGATGAGCTCTCCTGCTCCTGGCTGACATGCAGTTGTGTTCTGCTGAAGGCACTTGGCTGGATGTGGAGCTCCAGAGCACTCAGGGCTAATGAGCCCTCAGCATCCTCTGCTGCATGTGCTGCGCAGGGGAAACACCTCCACTCTGTCAGCTGGCCTGAAGAAAACGTAGAGAGTGAATTGCTTTGGGGAAAAGAATCCACTTAAATGTAATGGGCCCTAAAACAGATAGCTCCTTGTGTCTGTAAAGTCTGTGATAACATTTCTGCTATTCTGAGGCTATGTGGATTTTTTTTTTTTTTTTCATGCTGGTGAAACAAATGGAAACTGCCAACTGTATTTTTCCCCCTTTTTCTCCACATGAGTGAGTCCAGAAGTTCAGATAAGCTGGGAAATACAGCAGGAAATCAATGATCTCTCATGGAGTGCTCCCAGCAGTTCCCTTTCTGTGTCCCACAGCAGCAGACAGCATCATTCCCCGTGGGCTCTGTGGGGATGTCCCCATCCCAGAGCTCTCTGCAGCTGCTGGAAGTCTTGCCAGGAGCATGGGCTTCGTGTCACACCAACTTTTGCTGATTTTAGGAGTCTCAATTTCCTCACATCCACACACGACATTTCGCAGAAGGCCCATTACGTCTCTGAACTATTCTCACACACCAGGATATCTTTGAATCATCTTTACCTTAAAGGAAAGGAAAAACATGTAAGTCTGGATGACTGTAATGCCACTGTTGCCTAGGAAGAGCCATTCCTGCAAGGCTCTTTGATTTGAATTACCTGAGCAGAGCACCAACCACTGCAGGTCCCATTTCCTTGCACTCAAAAGGCAGATGATGGTAATTTCCAGATATTTAGGAGGCTTTAGCTCCTAGCTTTAACTACGACTGCAAAGAGTAGGATCTGCCTGTGTTACACACGTCTCAGGAGAAATTTTGAGAGTATTTAATTATTAAGAATTACAGCAGTGCTACCCAAGGAATAAAAAGTTTTATGTGTCTGGGAACAAAAAGTTTTCCAAGTAGCTGTTACCAGTGTTTAGGACAATGTCAGCTCTTTCCCTGACTGGGCAATGAAAATAGGAACCTGAGAAACATACCTGGATTTTGCCCTCTTGGTAATATGTTAACAGAGTTTTTTTTCCAGCAAGTGGCAAATGACCATGGTATTCACCATGAAAGCAAGTCTCTGAGTGCCCAAACAAACTACATTTCAGAGATGCAAACTCAAGATTGTTTACTCATTGGGTTAACCAAATGTACAATCTGTTCCATAAAGCTGAGAAATAATGAGCCTAACTTCTTAACCAAACCCTGTGAGTTTTTAAAGAAATATCAGTATATTTTTTAATTAGCTCAGAAAATAAAGATTAGATTTTTTCCTGTGCAAAGCCATGGTTTCTCTCTGCTACAACTCTCTAGCCTTGTGTGGGTTGCTTCAGGGAAAGTATGATCTCCCAGCTGTGTAGGAGTAAAATGAGAATTTCTAATCTGTGGGAGGCTAGGGGACCTGCATGGCCTCTGCTTGCTCATAGACTGAATAGTTTCTGGCCTTTTATTGCCTTTGAAGGGCACTGTAAGATGGAGCAGCTCTGACAGCTCAAAGGCAGCACAGGGGAACCAGCCTGACACAAGCAGGAGCAGAATCAGAGGAATATGGCAGCAATCTTCCTGCAGCTCCTGTGCAAGGAGAGCTGACTTGTGTGCTGAGGATCTGGACTAGAAAAAAGAATCTGGCCCTCTGCTTATGAAGCTTCATGTTATAACATTGGCATCTTAGATGAAAAGCACTAAGCCATCAGATCATTAATACCTTTCACGTTTTGTCAAATCATGGGTGAAAACTCCAAACAGAACTCAGGGCAAAGTTCATTAAGTTGGCAACTGTCCTGGGAACATGAGCCAGGAGCTTAAACCCAGACTCCAGTGAATTCTGTTTATCTGTATCATTGCCCAAAATGGTCAGAGAGGGAAAACAACAGTGGACACCACAGCAGGTTCAATTCCTCTGTTTTAAGTTCCTTCTGCATTACAGAGGCGGGAAAAAAAAGGAAAAAAAAATTAAAAGAGTATGTTAAGAAACTAAATGTCCATGTTTAAAAGTATAAGTCTGTGTTTCCCCTCTTCTTGGACAGGGAGCAGCTTAAACAGTTGTTGGACATAAAACTTAGCCCATTTCCCCCTTTTTCAAGATTTTGTGCTCTCTCTGCAGAGGTGAAGGTCTCTGTTTCATTCAATTTTCTGATGTTTTTTGTGACACGAAAATGCCCAGCAGCACATACAGAACACCCTTGAAGCTGTTGAAAGCTTGGTACAAACTTTAATGCACTCCTGTTTTATCCCCTTGCAGCTGCTGTGTGTCATGCAGGGTTTCTCTCTCCCATCTGCAGGAGATATCTTACCAGCACTCGCCTGCAGCAGCATGGCATAAATCACAGAGACCCAATGCCCTGCTGATGTGCAGGGGTGATGCTCTAGGCACACCAGGGAGTTTGTTCTTTTGTTCTGGCAAGCAACTGGCACTAGAGGTGTGTGTGCACGAGTGTGCTGCAAAATGGAAACAGTACCAGACCCCACATCCTCGTGTTCTGCTCCCTGCAAGCACCATGGTAACTCCCAGTGGTGCCTTACATGATGCTACAAACAGCCAGGGAGGTCTACAACATAATAGATAAGTAGCTATTAATAGCTTTAAGATTTGTCTAAAGGAGGAGACAGTTTTATGTCATTTTAAATTCCGTCAAGCCACCTGCACCTGCAAAGAGTTGCTAAACATTCCTTCTACTCAAATATCCAGAATAATAAGTTTCTGTCAGCACTGTGGGGATATTTTTGTGACAAAAAGATTCGTGTTCTCTTTTAAAAATCATTTAATAATGAAATTGCTAGTAAAGATATGGGCTGCTGAGTGTTTAATTTCTCCTATCCCAGGATTAAGAAGCTGAAGGTTCTCAAATGCCTAGGAGACATTCACTGAATACAGAATAAGTAGTGGCAGAGCTAAATTAGCCTGTGGGTAGTTCAACTTGAGGATGCCCCTGACACACTTAAGCAAACTGGGAACTTCTTGAGTTGCAGGTTCCACCTGGCCAGAAATCAACTGTGACCACAACACAGCCTCTGAGTGAGACACTCCAGTGCTGCACGTTTTTAGGCAGGAGCACCCAGCACAGCTGGGGCAGCTGCTGCCAGGGGTTGTACACCACAGCCCAAGCTCACACAGACAGCCCCTACAGAACACACACCCAGGACAGACAGCCCTTTGGGTTTCCAGAGCCCCCAGGTCCAGAAAACTGCTACACAGGGGCTCCTGCCTGCTGCTGCTGCTTTGTCAAGTGACACAGGCCACAGGTAACAATATTAGAAAGGCAGGTGCCAACTGGAAAACAGTAGACTAAGCAAGTTGTCCTGGCAGGCCACAGCTGAAGGAGCCCCTCATGATGGGGCTCATCAGGAGAGCTGCCAGCAAACGTAAACGTTCTGTGAATTTGTCTCAGTTGTATTCAACTGTCCGTGAATAACAAACCACAATAAATGGTGAAAGCTGAAATTTTTCCTCTTGGCAACTCCAGCCAGAACATTTGGTTTCCAGCTGGAAATAGGTCTTCATTTAGAAATTTCATTCCCTTTTGTTCAAGAAAATAGGTTTTAGAACATCCTACAATGCTTGAAGCTGAAATGAAATGTTTTCTTTACATCAAATTCCAGAAACTTGTGGGGTAGGGAGTTGGAGAGATTTTAATAATTTTTAAAAATAAACAGAACCATCAATCATTGGAAAAGTTCTCTTCCTGGCTTTGCCTCTGAGTTCTGGTGGGACCTGGGGTATCTCAGGACATTTACTAAGCCTTTGTTTTTGGAGCTATAGCTATCCTTGCCCGTGTTTGTGTTACAGTGACCTCAGTGGGCCCTACTCTAATGAAAACTGCAAGAGTTCCTCTGCTCATTCTCTCCTCTCAAGCCTCAGTTCCTCAGCCCCACTAAAACCATTGATGAACCATGGGCAAGGCCTGTGTGCCTTCAGGCACCACACATTTTCTGCCTCCTTCTTCAATCTGTTTGCTGCTCAAGAAGAGAAGACTGCTCAAGGGAGAGCAGATAAGTTGATCTGAAAGGGCAAATGGGCTTCCTGAGCTGACCCCTTCAGTGCTGTCTCCAGAGCACCAACCCACGGCCAGCCCAGCCCTGCCAGGTGGGACTGACCCAGCATTATCTCCCCAGTGCACAGCTCTTGAGATAACCAGCGCAAGGTGAGCCAGGACAGATTGTTCTCCGTGACAGACTCTTAACTTCTGCTACTCCCTAGTGCCAGCAATTCCTTTAGCCAATCATACTCAAGGTTAGCCCTTTCTGTGAATATCAGTGCAGTTTCCTCAGGAATCCTCTGGTTTATTTCCTCTTAAGAGTCCTGAGAAAGATTGTGCTGGAACAATTTATCCTGACTTCACAGAAACCAACAGAGCTCTGACAAATTTTTTTCCGAGTCAGGTCCTTCAGCCTTCTCCTTGCCAAGGAGACCCACAGGGCACTAGGGTAACCTGAGAGGAGAATTCAGATCTTGGTCCCTGCCCTTGGACCTGCCTTACTGAGAGGGAAAGTGGAGCCCAGGGAACAAGAGCAGAAGTGCAGCACACTGTTAACAGGGATGAATGTCATCACAATGCCACCATCATCTGCCACTGCAATGGATCTGTCTCCATGGCAAGGAGTTTGCAGTCAGGACTGCATTGACTCAGTCTGCTTGGCCTCACAAAGTCTCTTCTATTTTCTGCTCATTTTGAGTAAAAACAGGGAGGAAGTGGATAGAATACTGCTTTCTTTCATTGGGTGGTTTGGGAAATGTGATTGATGGGCTGGATGGATGGTGTTAGAGCTTGTTCTGTCACAATAACTCTTCTTGCCTGATAGTGCAGGGCTGCACATCTCACCAAACCTTGTCAGAGTAACAGTAAATAGCCTTTATAAATTAAAGAAAGAGTAAAATCAAGATTAGTACCAGGAAGGAAAGAAATTATTCTTGGAAGTTGTTCCCTTAATATTTGGATATAATCTACCTTATTCAGGAATAGCTGTCTGTATGCAGAAGAAAGAAATATGCTTTTGTGCCCTGCAGCAGAGTCCAACAATGAGGTAGTAAGCACTGCTTCCTGATCACACACAAATGGGGTTTTTATCTGTGCCAAGATCATAATGTGAGCAGTCAAATAAAACTACAAGCAGACAAGAAAAAAAGCTCATACCTGAAAGCCTTTGGTGACTCTTTCCATCCCCTGAGCTTTGCTAGCCTGCTCTAATGAAGCTTCACTGGAGCTTTGTTTTCTGAGAACATTTATATTCTATTAGGAAAGTGCAAACATCTCCAACAATAGCTTTGTGTCAGACCACAATTGTAGCCCTTGATGTTAATGCAAGCTATTAAAAGACAAGGTTCAGCCAAAACCCCTTGGGTTCTAGGAGAGCTGTACAATTTGGATGTCAGATTCACTTCCAGTTTCAGAGCTTTGCTGTACAGATGATTTCGAACCTCGCAATTCCACCAAGAGAGACTAAACTTGCAGAGGCCACTAAACTGAGAGGGGCTGCAAATTAAGCATAGTTAAAATGCCAAAATATCTTGGCAGATAAGAAAAAAACCCCACAAGTGTAGGAAAAAAGATAATTCTGGAGGGATCACAGCAGAGCAGAAATAATTAACTGCAGAAAAGGGAGAAAACTGAATTGCAGGCTAAGTTTCATGTTGTCCCTTTGTAAAAAGGTGAGGAGCAGGTGGGGCTGCCCAGGCTGGAAACTTTGGGTGCTAAGGCTGGTGGAGTAGCACTGCTCCAGGTGGGGCTGGGAACATCTGAGCTGAGGCATCAGCTGCAATATGGGAAATGCAGACAGCAGGGAAAACCTTCTGGCTGCAGTTGTAGGGAAGCAGTGCAGTAAATTTCTTGAGGATGCCACAGAATCTGCATGAAAAGAGATTCTGCAAAACGAGTGGGGAATGGGTCAGAATGGCAAAGGCCAAGCTGCTTCTGTCCTGGAGGAGGGGCATGGGCCAGAGGAGGCCTGCTCTCATGCTTTGCATGGTTGCCATGCTGGAATTTGGGCCTGAGTTCTCAGAGCCAAAGTGAGTCAGAGCAAATTTCATCCACGCAAGTGGTGCAGGACCACGGGTTGTGCAGGAGAACAGGGTGTTTTCCATGTGCTTCCTCAGAGTGTCTTCATTCTAGTTCATTGCCCACAGGGCTGCTCAACAGAAAGAGGAAGGCAGCAGTCCAAGGAAAACATCCCTGAGTGACCCTCAGTGCCACAAGTTAATCCCTCTGCTCCAGGGGCCAGCTCACTCCAGCCCAGTGCCAGAGCACTGCCAGTTCACGTGAGCAACAAGCTTGGGTTCAGTTATGGCACCTAAGCCAAAAATGCAATAGATGCAAGCACTAACTCCACATCTTTTAGGAAATCTCCATGTGAGAGTTCCTTACCACTTCCAGCAGATTTGCAAGCCTATAAAGTGTCACACTGAGCTACATCTCTAGCCCATCTAGTCAAGCAGGCTGTGATTGCTATTTCACTGCCCCTGAGTATCTCCCTCTAAATCAGTTTCTTATTTCAGAAAAGCACCTTTGGATGTAGTCCCAGACACTGGCAAGTGGCAAGAATGCAGCAGGGCAAGAGGAATGTTGCAGCTGTGAGTAGTTTTGCCCAGGTAGAAGTTTTACAACTCATACACACAGAGTTACAAGAAGCAATTGATTCCCTACAGCCATTCTGAAATCAAAGCATCACACCTCTTTCTGAGACTGAATCTAGATCATATTCCACATCCTATCATTCCTTACAGGGCTAGGAACCAGGGGAAACAGACCATTTTTTGTGAATCCTTTCTGTTTGAAAGAGCCTGCATGAATCTTCATTTCTCCTCATCATCTGTAGGACTCTATGACACACACAGGAGGGAAACATTTTAAGTACATCCTCCCAGTCTGAATTCAAAGGAAAGTGAGCTGGACAAGATGTGCCAAAGGGTTTAACATTTACACCATTCCTACAGAGCATTGTTTTGTCCTTCACACTGTGTGAGGAGACACCCACATGTGTTTTCCACTTTCATTGTGAATGCAGGAAATGTTTAATTAAAATCAAGCTTAACCCACTTTGTTTTTTCTTCATGCTGAAGTAACATCAGCTGCTTGGACGGAGGATCTGTGAGTCCTGGAACACAAATGGCCTCACCCAGCAGAGGGATGGAGCTGGAGAGATCCAAGCAGAGCTGCTGGGATGATGTGTGTGTCCCTGAGCCATGGAAACAAGTTAGGTCATGTACCTGAAGGGGCAGGATATAATTTCAACCCAGATAGTTGTACTGGGCCAAACTCTGTTGCATTTATACAAAATGACAGAAAACAGGGATGGCAAGAAACTCACCATAAGATACAATCTACCTGCCTTACTCTGTTCTGTCCCCTGGTGAGCCACAGTGGCTGGGAGTTCAGAGAGCTGAGGTAAGGACAGCTGCAGGAACTGCACCCCAGGATCCTCCCAAACCCAGCAGCTGTGGCTGGAGGCACCAAATCAGATAAAGGAGCTCAGAGCCATGACTGATTTATATCTTCCCTGGATCAGGCCAAAGGAAGGACTCCATCTGTCTCAATCTTAAATTCAGATTTTATCGCGTGTCCCCTTTCACTTGCCCGGGTCTGAAAGACATTTCAGTCCCCTTTCAGTGGCTATAAAGTAACACAAATCTTTGTGTTCTGTTTACTAATGCAGGAAACAGCCCTATGGTCATGAGTGGCTTGGGAGAAAGGTAAAGTCTGCATATTCTTTTCCCAGGGATAACTCCACTTCCAATTACATATCATCATGTGTCAAGCACGACTTCATTTTGCCATGGAAGGTGGTCTCAAGTGCTTTTTGCTATGGCACTTCAAGTGCCAGAAGAGGCACTAGTTCTCTCAGGTAAAAAGAAAAAGTATAATTGTGTAACAGGAACTTTCCATGCAATTATTACAGATAAAGTCCTTGGAGACATCCATCAGACCACTTCAGAGAATTCTGTAGCATCAAGGTAGGCTCTAAATATATTCTAAAGAACATAATTATTTCCAGTAACATTTTCACCAACTCGGATGCTCTTGAAATGGAAGTATTCTTCAAATAATTCAGTGTTTTGGGTCAAATCTCTCTGTGCAATTTACTTGTAGATGATGAGTGATCCAAGTCAAGCTAGAAGCAAATTAAGGTTTGCAATTTTAATAAATTTCCCAGCCAGGTGTTAACTTTCTCATTTGCAAGGAAATTTTGAAGCAGCTTGTCAAAGCTGTGAAGTGCTATTTAAAACCCTTTGGGATTGTCCTATTTATCAACATAATCACTGGCATTTTTCTATAATTTAGATGGGGTCTTTAGTGCTTAGAAGAACACCAGCCAGAATATAGTACTAGCCAGGATCCCATTATCAGAAGACAACCCCTGCTCATGGAAGCATAATCCCTGTCTCAAACACCATATTAAAGCAGGCTAAAAATGCTTCCTCAGTTGCCAATGGAGAATCTGAGGATAAGAAATAAAAAAGTTACTCAGAAAGTAGGATTCCTTTCTTCCATGAAATTGTAATATCTTGCAGCAAAGGGCAGGCTGAAAGACGATGGATTTACCTAAACACCTGCTTGAGTTTATGAATTCAAAGTGGGAAGGGGATGGGAGGAATTATCCTGTATACCAGTGCTACAGCAGAAGAGGTTTGTCTCCAGTTTTAATCTCACTTCTTCTTTTCTCTTCATTTCCCTTTTGGTCCACCCTGACATCACCCATACTTTAGCAGTTTGGCCCCTTCCTCTTGCTTTCCCTAGAGAAAGGGAAGTAAGCAGAAGTTTAAATGAGCTCAGGAAAGAGCTCAGGGCAGAACAAGAGTATAAAGTACTGGGGCTCATAGGGCTGAAGTACAGCAGTGTTGCTTCCTCAGCTTTAGAGCTATAAAATGAGAAGCAGCAGCACACAAACGTGTTGTCATGACAATGAGTGTGATAAAAAATGGGGGTTTCTTTGCATGGCTGATGCAGTGAGGGAAAGGTAATCAGGATAGCAATAAACACTTGAGAGAGTTCACTGTGCTGAGGAGCAAGGCAGCACAAAGTTTGAAACATAGAGACAAATAATTTGTTATTGATGAGATGATCCAAACTTTCCTATCTGTGTTGAGGGGCAGTAGGACAGGGTAAGCTATTCCAGCCTGACCTGCAAACTGACTCTTCTGCATGGCTGCTACACCACACTTAACCCATCCAACCAAGAAAGGTGCAAGAAGAACCTGTGGGTCAAATATATAAGTACAGTCTAATGCCTTGAGAATGCAAAAGAGGTGAGAAATGGAGAGATGTCGAAGAGAACACATTAAAAGTGCTAATAATTGCACATGCTAAGTGTGAGCCACAGCACAGTGCTCTTCATCCACTCAGGCTGGGTGAGTTGAAGGGACAGTGTACAAATCCAACAGTCACAGCTTGAAGACCCTGTGTGCAAGGTTGTCTGTGAAAAAAATCTGAGCTCATTCATTTTTTAAAACCTTTTTCCCTGTCAGTGTTCAGATCAGTGACATAGGAATGCCATGCCATGACCTGACAACAGGCTGTCTCAAAATGTGCATTTCTCTTGCTAAAGGAGCCTTTTTTCCTTCTCTCTTGTGTTCATGAATTATTTACCTTTCATCCTAAGGAAGCAGATAATGGTTCATTTCAGACAAAAGACAAACTGATAGCAATAGATCTCTCAGTTCATAGGAGGGTTTTCTTTGTTTTCAAGTCAAGACCCAGCGGCTCAGATCCAGCCAGCTGCCTGAGTTTCTGGATGTGGCTCTGGAGCAAGGTTTTAAAACTCCATCCAGCATTTTCTAACTGATGAAGAGCCATATTTTTGAGCTTCCAGGGAAGACATATCAAGCAATGAGGAATAATGGAGTCCAGCCTGACATATTTAGTGAACTGTGTGGATCAGTCCATCCATGGGTCTTCTGTCTATCCAAAATAAAATCTCTAGTCTTTTCTAGTCTCAGTGTCATCTCTCTCCTGAAGGAGATAGTCCTTGCTGTGTTGAATTCCAAAGGCAGGAATAGTCCATACCTTTCTGCTTGAGCACAACTGATCACATTTGTGTTCTGCTTTGTGATCTGTTCAGGATCTCTGCTCTTCTCTTAGTCTGCTCCACAGCCAACTAGATCACACTAGCAGGAAGTTTTTCTTGATATTCCTTGTTCTTCAGCTGATATGTCCAAGTGTCTTGTCCAAAGCCATTCTTCAGGACATCTCCCACTATGTGCTGAACACACTCCCTTGCACAGAAGTTCTTCCCCATGTGAGTTCACAGCAATCTTTTCCAGCAGCACATCAGGTTTGTTATCTCTCTCACAGTGCTTATTTTCTTTCCTCTCACAGCTCACCTTAGCCCATTTCCTTCCTGCAAGCATCTTCCTGTGAAATTAAGAACACACGCAGTCAATTAAAATTCCAAAACCAGGTCCTCCCTTGAAGGCACACCTGCTTTCAAGCCCAGCAGGGCAAACCACAGTTCACCAGCTGGGATTCTTGGGAATGGCTCCTGCTGGGCATCAAGTCCCTGGTGGCGGGCAGCACCCACAGACAAACCACCTCCATTTCACTCACCAAACCAAAAAATGTGGGAACTGCCTAGCTAAAAAATTACTGCTTTATTTATGTTGCATCTAGGGAAGAAAGGCAGCATATAATTGTGTATTGCAACTGCTCTGTGCCATAAGCAGCTCATGGCACTGGGACTAAAAATATCCAAGTTGTTGGCTTCCCACTCATACTGGAGGGACAAATCTTGCACAGAAAAAGAGCTATTTCTTCCAATTCTGTCACACATGTGAGGAAAATGCTGGTGAAGTTTTTGCTTCTCTTTGCTAAGTATCTGTCTGTTTAGTATATATGTCATTTTTAAAGGTATTAAAGTTCACCACTTCCAGACAACACACCACTGCTCTTGCACAAAATGTTACTGCTTAGAGAAGAAGCCACATAAAGGTTAAATGTCCAAGGCTGGGAGCACATAACCAAGTGGGGATTGTAACCAAGGGGCAACCAGGCTCCCTTCCTGCCCAGTCACACTGCTGTCTGCACTGCAATGATTTCATTCACCAAAACACGGCCACGGACAAAGAACGGACTCTGCAAAAACAGCCCCTTATCTTCTCCTGCCTGCCTCTTGTCCAAGTCATGTGTGATTAGTTCACTGACACAAACACCCCTCTGGAGCCAAGGCAGCTGCAGGAGCAAGCTGTGCTCTGATACAGCTCATGCCTTAGCAGTGTGAGAGCAGTAGCTACTGTCTTGCTGAGCCCAGGAGCTTTGCTGTTTATAGAGCTGGAAGAAAAACAGTGTTTGATTCTAGGGGATCAAGCAGACCTGGCTGAGCTGGCAATCAAAATTAAAAAGTCAGTCCTGATTTGTAACAAGAGCTGCAGTGAGTATGAAGTAAAGATTGGTTGTAGAGAGCGAACACAGGACTGAGAAACGTAATTCCCAGGTGGTGTTTTAACTTTTCTTTAATTTGTTGATAGGAAGCAAAGGGATTCAAAGTACATGGGGCTGAAGGATGAGGAGTAGGTAGCAATAGAGCAATTGAGTCTCTAAGTGCCATAATTCCAACCACATATTGTTTAAGCAATTACTCCTCTGAAAATTAAAACTGTGGGGAGCTTCATTTCAAATATACTTCAGCTGTGTGGGTCTGTGGATATCTGCTGTGAAAGCAGCTCTGCAGCTGCCTTTCTGTGAGTGAGGCACTGGTAGGCTTTCTTCACTCTGCCCAAATAGTATTTTCATTAGCACTGATAGGAGCTTGTTCTGCTGGAGATCTTTTGTCCTCTGTCAGCCCTGGTTGAAATTAGACAACGGGAGGAAAGACTTGAGAAGACAGGTTAGAATCATCATCATCATCATCATCATCATCCTCCTTTGCAGTCACTCCATCAGGGCTCATTCCTGCCATGGGTGGACCATGGGAGCATGGCTATAACATATGCCATGTAACAGACTCTCTGTCATGCTGCAGAAACCTTTCCAATGCAAAGGTCTTGATTCCAGTTTGAAATATCAATTCCATGCTTTTTTCTGTTTCAGGCTCACAAAGTTCATTGAAGACCTTCAGCTTTTATTTTCTTGCAGGCTTACAACATGAAAAGCAAAGCAAGTACACCCTAAAAGCTCAAGGGAAAAAATCAACCAGCAAACAAACAAGCAAAAAAAAACCCAGAATACAGAGCATTTAAGAAGGACCTCAGTTTTTCTAAATGTAGAACCCCAAGAGTTTTAGACCAGTATGATTTTTCTAGGGAGGGTATCTTTGTCACAAGAGAGTGTTTGGTCAAATAACCAAGATGATGACTCAATACTGCCTTAGTTCACAGTAATGAGGTTATAGATAAACTTTTGTTAGTGCTACATCTTCTGACCTGGTAGGACAGTCAGGTTATTTTGATGTTGCTATGGCATAATTTTCTTTTTTTTTTTTTAACACTAGTTGATGGTGTTTCTAAAGAATCTTTGAAAACTGAGACTAAAACCTCTTTTCCTTTCTCTGTTTTTTAGCACTTACACTGGAATAGACCCAGTAGGCAAAATGCTACTCATTATCAATTATTCTAGAAGGAAAATGGTTTAGCTGATAAAGCCTTTGGAATCATGTTTATATTTTCAAAGGGCAAATAATTAAACAGTTTGCCACAGTAAACAAATGCTTAACTTTCCTGAAGAACTAAAAATACCTGTAATGTTAAGGTCATTCAAGCTTTTGTGAAGCAAAGATTCACTGCGTCAAAGAAGTCGAAAGGCAGTGGTGAAAGCAGAAACTGGAGACCACGGCACAGGACCCACAGGGTCTGAGGATGAGCCATAGGCTAAAGGGCAGTCACTGAGACCCAGATCCATCCCCTTTAACTTCGGGCACTCACATGAATTGGTTAATGTAGGAAGCTGAGCTCCCTCATTAGACAATGTAGAGAAAAAAAGCTTCTTCAAAGAGAGTTGAAGCACAGCCAGAACTCACATTTCTCTTTACTACATGTAAGAGAAGTTTAAATTCTAAAATTCAGTGATGCTTCTAACCTGAGACCTCACTTAATTGCATAGAGTCACTTCCCAGCCATCCCAGACCCGAGTCCAGCTGTCTCCACTGCGGCCTAAATGGCTCTCGCTGTAATGTGTGTCCATTCCTTCCTCTCCTGTATCCAGCAGAGAACAGTTTATTCCTCTCTTCTTTGCAGGAACATTTACACTGTCATTGTGTCCCCTTAGTGATGTCTCTGGAGCAAACAAACCCAGCTCTTTCAGTCCTTCCTCTCCAGCTACAGTATCAAGGCCTCTGGCTGTTCTCATTGCTTGCTTTTGGGATCATGCCACCAGGCTCACGTATTTCTGAAATTGGCACCTAAACCTGGACACAGGCACTGCCAGCACACTAATGCCAGGTGTTTATTTGCTACTCTATTTTCAACAGAGCAGAGGGATTACTTTATGTCCTGCATGTAACTCCTGCTCCTGGTGATTGTGCAAGGCAGCCACCACTCCCCAGAGGCCATGCAGCATGTCAGGATTACCAGAGCTTTTCACTGAGAGAGAAACAAGGCCCTGCCCCCTTAGTCCTGCTCCCACAAGAATGTCTTTTCATGGTATGGTAACTGGTGCCAAGAGTAATAAGAGCAGGAAATGGGCATCAAGAGGAAAAGACAAGTTCATTGCAACCAGAGGCACCATCCCTCAGGCCGAACACCAATGGAGATGCTGAAGTTGCCTGGTACAATCCAACCCTGCAATGTTCCTTCTGGGCAATGTCATTTCTCCTGTCTGTCCCTTTGATTCCCTTCCTAACTTTCACCTGATGAATGTGATTTAGTCTGCAGGAGGGCATTTCTGTACCACAGGCCAGATTCTGTCATTCTCCCACCTCACTCAAACCACCAACCCCTCTGTAGTACAACTGCAGGTAGCAACTGAAGTAAAAATTGACAGCAATGCCAGCTGCCCAGCCCAGTCTCCAAAAACATGTGATTTTAGAAACAGCTGAATGAGAGGTGCCTGGAACTGGGAAACAGTGAGATGCCCTAATGCTTACATCAGAAGCTCTCCTGTGTTCCTTCCAGAAGTGCCTCTCATGGGTTGGAGACTCATATTTTGGGGAACAAAAGCAATGCCACCTGATGTGGTTTGCAGTGATCCATCAGTTCTGTGGACAATACATGAGGAACAGCAAACATGCAAGGACATCAGGAAGGCAAAGAGTTCATAGAGAGCCTGTGGCCTGAAAAGTGTTTGCATAAACAATCTCCCTGAATCATTATGAATAATTATTGTGTAAAAAGTCCCAAACTCATTCCTGGACAGTCTGCAGAATAGAAGGATAAATAAATCATAGGGAACAACGTGTTTGCTGAGTGACAATAGCTAAGCTAACTACAATCTTAGCAGTTTCAGATTGCAAGGCTGCAGTGAGCAGCCGGTGGTTACTGTCGAGAACAGCTTGAACACAGGGGTGCCTCAATAACAGCTTTTCTATTTAAAATAGTAGTAATATTCTGCCTATAGGAGACCTTTCAGATGAGGACTGCATAGTGGTTCACAGCTATTCAGACTCACAAAAGCCCAGTGAGAGCAAAGAGAGTATTTATTAGATACAATTATGGCTTTGTTACAAATGCATTACAAATTTGTTGGCAGATGCAAGATTTTGCTACTCAGATATGAGGGAGTTATATGCATTAAGTCTAATAGCTAATAGAGAAAACCTTTAAAAAAGAAAAAAAAAGGTTAATTTCCTTTTTTGTCCAAAAACATTGTATACAAAAAGCAGGCATATCAAGAATTTCCTGCAAGTGTCCTTTATGTTACTTGGTCATAAATGAATTTAGGTTGAAGCCCTAGTGAGGTATTTGTATATTACTAGATGTCTTGCTGATTGAAGAGGGTGGGGGAAAGGGAGGTCTGGTTAAACTGACCAAAAAAATCAGGCTCTTACAATAAAAATTTAGATAAGACTCAATAATAACTTTTCATCAGTCATTGAACAAAACTAGAGAGGAATCTGACAGAAAGGCTTGTTGATTAAAGGGTCACTTCAACTTGCTTTTTTTTTCCCTAGTTAAAACTACGTCTTAAGACCATAACTATTTTACTGAAAGATGCAGACATATAGCTTTAAATTCTGACCAGATTTCCAAAAGTACAGAACACATGTTTATCCACTTCACCTCCAGGAAATTGGGGAATGCTGAGCACTTCACCTTGCCATACCAGGTGTCTGTTGCCAAACGCAGACTGAAGAGATATTTCTCAATAGGTGGTACCTGAAAGGGCATTTGCCATCCAAAATGTTACTTGCAGAGCTGGAGTATCGTAATTTAATTTGTAATTACAAACTGATAAGCAAACAGGTGAAAAGTGAGGCAATTTATCACCATCTTACAATGATTTTATGATAGACTGAATAAATAAAAGAGGTGCATGCCCTGGTCCACAGCTACCGAAAAGCTAAAGATGCAGAAGTGACAAAAAGCTTGATCCAAAGAAGCAGCACCAGTTCCACCAAGAAATGGTGACCAGAGGTGTCTCCTCGCCAGTCAGAAGAGGTTATGGCAGCAGATGTGTGACTGTGAGCACTGCTTTGAACACTGGGAATGTGTTTAGAAGGAGGTGCCACAGGCTTCCAGCACTTTTCCTGCCCCACCTGCTAGAGGCTCAGCTGCTCTGTGAGTCAGTCAGGGCAGTGCATTAACTGAGCACTGAGCTCACCCACATGCAAGGTAGGTGCAAGTCAACCATTTATTCTGTGATGACTGAAGCCCAGCAGTTTTCACTCTGTGACAGGCATTGGCTGCATCTGAGGTTGATGTTAAGGAGGTTTAAACATTTTCAGCAGTTTCCAGAAGCAGGTATCAAAGACATTTATCAGAGAGGTACAAAGCAACAGGTTAGGAAAAAAAGAACAACACTGAATTAAAGCTGTTGCAATATGTTTTTTTCTAAGATTATTTTAATATGATTTAATTTCTATTATTTTAATTTATTAATAATTATAATTTAATATTATTTTAATGTTATTATTTAATTGCTGCTTAATATTATTTAATTTATAAATATTTATATTTAGTATTGTGTTTTCTTATGCTACTCAATAGCAGCCTCATACGGCTCTGCAAGGCCCCCATCTAACACTGATGCATCCTACTATTTCTTCCTCTTTTAGCTAATCCTGTATTTATTTGCACCAAATAAAAGCAGTCACTGAAAAAGCCTATCACTGAATATTTTAAACTGTCAAAAAGATAGGTTTCAAAATTAAAATTTGCAATTCAGAATCCCCCAAACCTTCTAAAGGCACTCTTAACGCCACAGAAAAAAAGAACAACTATTTAACTTTTTCACATCTCAGCTCTTCAGAGATCTTTCCCATGGCACTGCCCTAAGTTAGCATGAACCACAACTGACTTTTCTTGCTCAAAAAAAAATCCAGAATGTATTTTCTCGCAGTGGGAGCCCTAACCCACGTCCCTACAGAATCCAAGGGCTCAGTGCTACATCTGGAGACACTCAGCCAACAGCACTGGGCTGACCAGAGCTCTACATCAGCCTCAACCACCACCCACCCTCACAGCCAGCTGGGCTGACCCTCAGCCATGCTGCTCCAGCCAGACTTTGGCCATTCAGAACAGAGATACAGTTTTCCCACACATCCAAAAACACTGAATGAGCCTTTTTGAACATTCCAGGCACTAGTTTATGTGCTCTAGTTATCTGTGTTGTGAAGGGGAAAGAAATGGTCTCTGAACTCCACATTTCAGCACCCAGCATGTTGCTGGACACTGAAATGCTGCTGCTGTGCTTTTTCATCATGCCTCGAGACGTGCTTTTAAAGCAACAGGTTTTTTCTAGGTGAAATGTGAGATGGAGTTTCCCAAAGCATGCTGCTGTCATCCTATGGGTGGGTAAGCATCAGGACAGAGAAATAAGGCAACTTCTTGCAGCCAGTATGCATTGAAGCAGGAATAGACTAACATGAAACCTCAGAGGACTCAGTCATCACTCCTCTGCAGTCATCTCTGACCACAGCCTCTGTGTACAAACAAAGGCTCTGGCCACTGCAGGGTTTTCTGGCCTGCTGTAAAATGTTTTGCCGCCCCTCTCACAGGAATTGCTGATGCTTTAAAAAGGAGCAGCCTTTTCTCACAGTGTCAGTGTCTCTGTAGAGGAGTCAGGATGTCAAGAAAGTATAGCGGGATGAAGAAAGGAAGACCTGGCAACTTCAGCAATTAAAGTCAGTTGCAATCTGGATTAATGAGCACATAATTATTGTTCCAGATTAATATTAGTCCAGATTGCAAATAGAGTCCATTCTGGGAGAACTGAATGGTGTTGGTCAAGCTAAGCCTTTTTCTGAATTTTGACTTTTTAGCAACAATGAAAGAGATTTCAGGAGACAAGAAACATGATTTGGCTGTTCTTCAGCACTGTTTTGCTCAGTGTGTGTGAGAGAGACAGAAAGACATATTGCATCTCTTTTATCACCCGAAGGGAATTAATGAATCAGCATGATTGTAAGACAGTCTCCTGATGACAAAAATACTCTAAACAATGGCTGGGTTGCAGTGACAGGGTATTCCAGAGCATCAGGATTTATTTATGTGTGTTCAGATTGGTTTGGAGCTTTTCAAAATGTTGATATGCTCAGTCCTGTACATACTAACCATCACATCAGCCACAGCCCTTGAGTGAACAGGAATTAATAAGCATTCACTGCTTTGGACCCCCAAAGTCAAACTCAGGGTGTGCTTCCTAAGGTAGCCCACATTTGTACACAGCATTCCCCATGGAATTGTGGTGTCACACACAGAGCATAGAGCTGGAACTTCTGTTCTTTGATACCTTTGCTTTATATTTTCATGATACTGTTTTACTAAAATCGAGTACGTACAGTATTTGGAGCACTGTCACACGTGCTCAAGAGATAATGTCAATGGAATTGTGTGTTGTCACAGGGTAACAGCCTCCCGCTGCTGCTGAAATGCCAAATTGAAACCGAGGCATTTATGGAAAATAAACGTCAAGTCAAAGCCAAGATGTTTATTTTAAAAACAAGAGACATGGATCTTGTGGCAGTGTTCCATCATGTCTCTATTTCTCTAATAACAAATGTCCAGTGTGAATAGAGCCAAGTGATGATTTCTTCCAGGGCCAGCAGGGAGAGGGTGAAGCCTGATCACTTCACAAGGGGACTCACAGAGTTGTTTCTCACCTACTTTCCTGCAGGTTTTAGTCAACTGTCCAGGTAGCAAACACAAAATGATTTACCAGATGCATGCTAAGTTTGCAAAGAGATTTAGGAAGACAGCAGGAAGAAAAATGGACAGCAAATGCATTTTTAATTTGCTTTTAGGTGGTCCTTTTTCTCCAGAGAAGGAATGACAACATGAGGCTCACTGAAATCAATGGGAGGATTTCCAGGCTTTTCAGTGGATTTTTGTTAATGCCTTAAGAGAACAAATGGCTCATATTTTTAGAGGGCATTATGTTAATAATAGTGGTCCCTGCATTTGATTCATGAAGGCTGGACCAAGTCTGGGAAAGGAAGACAAGATCTTTCTGGGACATGAAGAGCATCACGAAGCACACAGAGCTCAGAGCAGCCCTCGGGATTCAGGGATAGCCACAGCAGCAAGCCAGAGCTGGCAACAGCAAATCCACTGCCCTAGCTACAGCTATAATGAGGGAAGGGATTGGTCCCAGTGTCCAGCACCATTCCCAAACTCCTGCCCCACTGCTGGTGCTGCTGGTAGGGACAGAACCCATTCAACAAGACCCTCATCTTGCAGCCTGTTTTGCACGGAGGGACGTGCAAGAAGACAAGCTGGAAGCTGTGCAAAGCATCTCAAAGGACTGGGTTTAAAAATACACCCACATAGCCCACTTCAGTTCCTGAAATGCTGAGGTTTCACAGCTCATGGCAACAGGGTTCCTCAAATGCAATACATTTTGATTCTCATCAGATCTACTTGTTGCTCATTAAAAACTATGATTTGGAGAGCAAGTAGAAACAAACCATTCCAGTGCTGTAAGCTCTTCTCTTCATCTAACACAACATCCTTAAATAAAATGCAAACAAATGGAAGTATATAAATCATGTTAGAGAGCTGTCTGAAAAGAAAAAAAACCAAAACAACAAAAACCAAGGAAATTTGGAGTTAAAGGAGATTTGCAAAAGGTAATGCTCTGAAAGGGGTTAAGCCTACAGTGAATATTTGGCTGCTCTGTGCTGCAAGGGCCAGAGGGATGTTCTGTGCAGAATTCGTAAACTTGCTTATTTTTTTCTTTGGAGATACATCGTTTCCCAAAGACATTCTGGCTCCAGCTCTGATCTGACATTCCAGATTGATGCGTGTGGAACCGACAAAGACACAGAGAAACAACACACAATTATGTGATTTCTGCTTTAGTACATACTTGTTAATAGTTTCCTTTACTCCTCCAACCTTTAAGCTTATCTTCTTTTATGGTGGGAAGAGACCTCCTGCTGGAGATCTGATAGGACAGCTTGATAGGCAAAGAGCTGGCATTTTATTAGTTTATGGTATTTATTAACTGTATAAAGATATTACAACAATAATGGATCTGGACAGATGACAGATGGATGGTGCTCCAGGAATAGCAAGTAAAACAGCTGCAGGGTATCCCCACCACTGCTTCAGTGTCATCTTGGGAGAAATATGTAAGATTTTATCAGAATTTTTTCTGGCTGATTTTATGCTAAAATGGACTGTACACATTCACAAAATTCATCCAAGCATCTCATCTGTGAAGGTTTTGGTGCAATGACGCACCATGGGCCTCGTACTTACTTCAAGTGTTCCAGCTAAATGTAGAAAAGAAAAAATTGTTTCTATCCCACAGCTCCACTAACCTGGTTTCATATTATTACTTTTTTTTTTTTTTTTTTTAGATCAGGATTACAGATACAGATCTGGGCAAATACTCCTGGAAACAGCCCTTCTGCTTTTCATTTGGCTTAAGGTCTCCCTCTGTTCTTGAAGATGTCATGGCTCCTTCCCTTCCCACTAAAGAGGGTCATGCTTTGGTCCAAGAGATGACGAGCAGCAAAGCAAAGTCCATGGGAACATAAGGGAATGGTTTGCCAAGCAGCAGGTCCACGCTGGTGTGTGGCCTTTAGTCAGGGTTAAATAAACAGTGTGTAAATAAATAAATAATTTTTTTCCCAGGTTGTGACCTTGTAAATCAAGCCTAAGCCTAGAAAGGATTTTTATGGGCCAGCTGGAACAGCAGGGCAGTCTTAGCAGAATAAATATATAGGGGGAAGAAAATAACTGTGCCTTCCAGTTGCTCCCAGAGTGCTGTGGGGAACATTTGGTGCTGCTGTAAAGACATGCCAATGATTTAAAAGGCAGGAGAGAGGGGACATTGTTCTCATTTACTCAGTGGTTGCTCCACATTATTTTAAGAAGTTTAAAACATTAAAATGCAGTAAAATGCAGTCTTACAGCTTCAGAGCAGAACAGAGAGCCAAGCAGGTAGATGGAAATATAACCAAACAAGTTCCTAGCAGCAGGTTTCACAGAAGGAGATGGGACCTGGGCAGGGATTTGCTCAGTTGGTTATTTGGGCACTGCAGCCTCCTGATGTTTCAAGTACTTTACTGCTCATTACCAAAAAAATTTACTAACAGCATTAATACTTAGAGCGGTCCCTAGATATAGTGAGTTTGGCCAGACTGTCTAAAAGCTACTGCATGCATTTTTTAAAGTCCAGAGAGGTCTGTTCCACACAGCAGAGAAAAGCCAGAAAAGGGAGCTGGGTCTCCCACCTCCCAACCCTGCAGTGGCTTGGTCTGGCAGGGCTGGAGGAGAAGGGGAAAAGAGGATTCGCAATGGGGAGGTGCAGGGGACAAGCGGCAGCCGCAGTCCCTGCGCGGAGCTGGCAGCATCGTCCCTGTAAGGGGGTTTTACATGGGGCCTCTGGGGCTGTCCAGGCTGGGACAGCAGGCAGTGNAGCGGCGGCGGCGCCGCCTTCCTGCCCGCGGCGCGGTGCGGAGCGGCGGCCGGAGCGCCCCGCACAGCCATGGGCGATGGGTGGCTGCCTCCGGACTGCGGCCCCCAGAACCGCTCCGTGGCCGGGGTGACGGCCGTGCCGCCCGGGAGCAGGCAGCTGCCCGCCGCCGAGCTGTCGCAGCAGTGGGCTGTGGGCATGAGCCTGCTGATGGCCCTGGTGGTGCTGCTCATCGTGGCCGGGAACGTGCTGGTGATCGCGGCCATCGGGAGGACGCAGCGGCTGCAGACCCTCACCAACTTGTTTNTTACTAACAGCATTAATACTTAGAGCGGTCCCTAGATATAGTGAGTTTGGCCAGACTGTCTAAAAGCTACTGCATGCATTTTTTAAAGTCCAGAGAGGTCTGTTCCACACAGCAGAGAAAAGCCAGAAAAGGGAGCTGGGTCTCCCACCTCCCAACCCTGCAGTGGCTTGGTCTGGCAGGGCTGGAGGAGAAGGGGAAAAGAGGATTCGCAATGGGGAGGTGCAGGGGACAAGCGGCAGCCGCAGTCCCTGCGCGGAGCTGGCAGCATCGTCCCTGTAAGGGGGTTTTACATGGGGCCTCTGGGGCTGTCCAGGCTGGGACAGCAGGCAGTGGGGACAGGGGGCTTGCGAGCGCGACGCTTGTCCCTGATGGGGACATCCAGTGGGAGGGGATGTCAATTACTTTCCAGTGAAGAATGATGCTGTGCTGGCACTTCGCTTTTTCCAGGGATAAAGAGAAGTAACTTCTGCTCCAGAAGCCGGTAGGAGCCCACCCTGCCCGTGCCCCCTGCCGGCCCTACGGCTGCCGGGCACAGACACGCTGCCGTGCGGGAAGGGGGCTCTGTGCGCGGCAGCCGCGGGGCGGGCAGAGTGTAGCCAGAGCAAAGACGGGGGTCCGGGGGGATCCGGAGGGGATTCCAGCAGGGATAGGGGCAGGGATAGCGGCAGGGGTAGGGGCAGGGATAGGGGCAGGGATAAGAGCAGCGATAGGGGAGGCGATAGGGGCGGCGATAGGGGCAGCGATAGGGGCAGCGATACCGCCGGTGCGCGGGCGGGCCGGTTCAGCCCCGCTCCCTCGGTGCCGATTGGCGGCNCACCTCGCTGGCCTGCGCCGACCTGGTGATGGGGCTGCTGGTGGTGCCCTTCGGGGCCACGCTGGTGGTGCGGGGCACCTGGCTCTGGGGGTCCTTCCTCTGCGAGTGCTGGACCTCCGTGGACGTGCTCTGCGTGACGGCCAGCATCGAGACCCTGTGCGTCATCGCCATCGACCGCTACCTGGCCATCACTTCTCCTTTCCGCTACCAGAGCCTCATGACCAAGGGTCGGGCCAAGGGCATCATCTGCACCGTCTGGGCCATCTCTGCCCTGGTGTCCTTTTTGCCCATCATGATGCACTGGTGGCGGGATGACGACCCCCAGGCGCTGGAGTGCTACCAGGATCCGGGCTGCTGCGACTTCGTCACCAACAGGGCTTACGCCATCGCCTCGTCCATCATTTCTTTCTACATCCCCCTTCTCATCATGATCTTTGTGTATCTGCGGGTGTACAGAGAGGCCAAGGAGCAGATGAGGAAGATCGATAGGTGCGAGGGCCGGTTCTACGGCAGCCAGGAGCAGCCGCAGACGCCCCTGCCCGCTCACCCTCACCACCAGCCCATCCTCGGCAACGGCCGAGCCAGCAAGCGAAAGACCTCCCGCATCATGGCCATGAAGGAGCAGAAAGCCCTCAAGACTTTGGGCATCATCATGGGAGTGTTCACCCTCTGCTGGCTCCCCTTCTTCCTGGTGAACATCGTCAACGTCTTCAACAGGGACTTGGTGCCGGACTGGCTCTTCGTTTTCTTCAACTGGCTGGGCTACGCCAACTCCGCGTTCAACCCCATCATTTACTGCCGCAGCCCCGACTTTCGTAAGGCCTTCAAGAGGCTGCTCTGCTGCCGCCGGAAAGCCGACCGGTGGCTGCACGGCGGCGGCGGGGAGCTGGCCCGGCTGCCCGGGGGCTTCATCAGCACCGTGGGCTCCCCGGAGCGCAGCCTGGCCGGGACCTGGTCCGACTGCAACGGGGGCACGCGGGGCGGCAGCGAGTCCAGCCTGGAGGAGAGACATAGCAAAGCCTCCGACTCGGAGTCCAAGGTATAGAGGGGCGTGGGGGGCCGCGTCGGAGCCGGGACAGGGGGCAAGGCAGGAGGGAGACACGCAGGAGCAGAGAAATCCCCGGCAGCTGCCTGGTGGTAATGCTATTGCCGAGCAAAACGATCCCTGCCTTGGCAGGGGGAGTGCGGGTGTTTACTTAGGAATAAGAGCAGGTGAACTGGTGTACGACATACCTCATCCGAAACTACAGAAAACAGGAAGCCCACTGAGCGGACAACAAAGGAAATAAACAGCCCATCCCAGAGACAGCCACCTTGTCTGTAGGAGACGCGCTGTCGCGGGGACTGTGGCGGCAGCGCCCGCGCTCGGGTGACTGTCCCAGGACCGTGCTAGTGGCCGAACCGGCGAGTGGTGCTGGCCCTCGGCGGCCGAGTTCGGCTGCAGCTGGGGTCCGGCCACCCCCGCCTGGCCCGGGGCTCATCCCCTCTCCCAGGGCACCGGGATTTTGGGAGGCGCGGGGCCGGTGCTGCAGGTGCTCCGGCACAGAGCGCGGCCGGCAAAACAGAGACGTGCTGGCAAGATGAGTTTTAAGCTCGGAGTAGTCGTGCTCTCCTCGTCTGCAGAGCAGCGAGAGAGAAAATAATCAGCAATGAGGAGCACCGGTATATTTTGAAAGGGGGTAAAACAACCCAACCCACACTCTTGTGTTTATTCCCTCTGCATCAGCCAGCAGTGAGTTACTGTGCTTATCTCCTTCGGCCAGACAATAGCAGTCAGGCTGAGAAACTTCTACCTCAAACTGTGCATATTGTACAGGGGAATGAACGGACCATGTTTATATTAAACAGCATATTTACATACCACTAATAGGGTTTTATGACAAGGGCCGGGGAGGGGGGCGTGAGGAACCTTCTGCAGCTTGTTCATTGTAATTACAGATGAACGGGGGGAGGGGGGAGAATCCTGGCAACAAAAATTTACTGCACATTTTTTTTAAATGGCGACAAAGTCGTTTTTTGCACAGTGTTAAAGAGTTGTAAAGTTATTTGAAGATATTACTTGCACACACATACACACATGCAGATTGAAAAGGAAACGGAGGTTTGCGTAACACCGACCCTGAACCTGATTTCTGGTTTTGTCTGATCTGTTACAGTTTTATTGAGAGAGTGACTTTTTTAATATTATTTTTTGAAGGTACTGTAAATATATCCATATTATAAATTAAAATATCTTAAGAGACTTTATTATTTTTATTTTTATTTCCAAATGCCCACGTGAATCTGCTGTTATTTTAGCACTTGTGTGTCATTTCCATTTTTCTCTGTGTGTGTGTTTTATAACATATTTATACTTTGGTGCAATTTACTACTGTGTAAGTAATTGGTCTATGTGCAATAAATACCATTGCAGCACAAGCAAGTGTGTCTCTATAGGTTTTGAAACAATACCAACCTATAATGGGAAGAACAGCATTTGTTTTTCTCCAAAGATGGCTCAGATTGCCAATACAACTTGATCTAATGGCTTTTCCTGACACAGTGTTGTAAAAAACCTGTTTGAAACCCAGTATGGTTGTGTTCCTGTTGCAGTGAGGTCCACTGACTTCCCTTATTAATGGGAAAAAATTAATGGCTAAAGACAAGGTGTTTCCACTCTGATAATGAATACTCATTTTCTTGAACTATTCCTTTCTGGAATATATTCTTCTCTTTTTTTTTTCTTTTTTCTTTTTTTTTTTTCTTTTGTTGTTATTGTAGTTGGAGTACATGGCTGGGAGTTAGGAGACCAGAATATTTGAGATTACAGAGGACCCTTAATTTGAAAGCTTAAAACAATCTTGAATAGAAAGAAATCTCTGTAAGCATTACATGCCACCCCACAAGCAGGTCCACCTCATGCTGACAGCAGCTGATCCTGCCCAAGCAGGTCCTGATAACTGAATGTTATATTTTTCGTTGATCTAAGTGAGGAGTTAGAGTGAGCAGAAGTGCTGCAGCTTTGTGTCCCTGCTGTCCCAACCTGTCCGAAAGGTTGTCTTCCTCTATTGCTTTATGCAGCTGTGCTCTATCCTTGTGGTTCATAAAGTTTTTCATTACTGAAATGAATAAATGGCAGACAGAGAAACAAAAAGACAGTGCACAATAAAAGTGAAGTATTTTTTAGCTTTATTAAACTCAGGAGTATAGTTTAATTAAATATCAAGAACAGCACTTCCCAAAGCAAGTTCTTCAGGGTGGTGGCTCGCGGTTTGTTTTGGAAACCAGTTGTTCATTTTTCTTTGTTTTCAAAGTTAAGGAATTTGTCCTTTGCAATTTCTAATGTTGTATTTTCATGGAGGAGAAAAAAAAGTTACTCTTTTTATGCAAATACAAAATAAAGGGACTGGAGAAGTAAATAGTACTTTTCCATTTATGTCACTGGAGTTCGATGTGATCTGCAGTTAATGGTGTCTTCCTTGATAACAGTGAAATGGGCTCCTTAAAATGCTGGGGTGACATCAGATCAGGAGCTAAGTGAAGTGGGCTCTGCCATCAAATGATTAAAAAAAAATCTGTTTGTATCTTGGATTACAGCAAACACAACAGGACCAAAAGGGTGCACTCAATGATGGTGCCTGATGCCAGCAACGGCAGCGAGGTGTTTGCTGTGCATGTCTGGGATGGGATGGGATGGGATGGGATGGGATGGGATGGGATGGGATGGGACAGGGAGACGTGCTGCTCTCCTTGTGCATGTTGTGGATCACAGAGCCAGGGCAGGGCCAGGTCCCTGCCTGCTGGGTAGAGCAGGACAGGATCCCAGCACCTGGCTGGGAACTGAAGTGACTGTCAAGCCCTCATCCTCAGCAGGGTGCTAGATCCTGGGGAAGCACAGGATCTACTGCATGGAGCAGGACAGCCTGATGGACTTGACTCTTCATCTCATCAGTTCACACACTCGGTTTTAACTATCCATACACTCCTGTCCTTAGACTTTAAAAAGTGGTGACATTTTTGCCTCAACAGGGTCCAACTTAGGTGGGCAATTTATGGCCAGAACTTGCTCTGCTTGCCCTGCTGAAGAACTGTACTGGGTGATGCATCTCCTGGACAAGTGTAATGGCATTGAGGTAGGATGAATTTAGCCCACTGACCTCAGAAGGGCCAGCTGTGTCAGCAAAGCAGTCAGAATTTGTCTGCTGATGAATTTTTGCCAGTTGAGGACCTGCTGGAAGAGTCTGGAGGCTGACACATTGAGTGCCTTTGTAGAGAGCTGAAGTAATCCCACTGGCAGCCTGCACAGGGGATGCCAGTCCATCTTGCACGGCGTGGAAAAGGCAGTGGCACAGTAACAGTGAGGGCAGAGCAGGACATATGGCACACACGTGTGCGAGGAAGGGGAGGCTGCTGGCGAGCAGTCTGCTGTGGATCACACTCAGAACAGGCTGTTCTCTACAGGGAAGAAGGATACTCTGAGAAGCGTTGTGGGGCAGCTGAAATACTCCGGAGGCAATGAGTCAAACACTCAGGATGAATATTTTTTTCTGACGAAAACCAGACATGGATTAGCAGTTGGAGCTGCAAGTCAGAACTAAAGGTGGTAGGCATGCGGCTGCACACGTACGTGGGCAGGAAAGCAACTGCAGAGAGCTGCAGGCCTGCAGGGAAGGGAGACACAGGTAAACCAGAAATCTGCTCAGAGAAAATGTCCCGCAGCTGCCAGGACCAAAATTATTTGGCGAGGATGCCTGGAGACTTCCCCATGGAAGACGCCTGATTCTCCAAGGCGCCGGCCACACTCTGTGCAGTGTTTGCTCAGCACTTCTGGAAAGAAGGCTGCCTCTCTCCACGTGTTTAAATGGGAATAGATCGGCTTGAAGGACTGGATTCAGTTTTGTGTGTGCTCAGGGAAGTTGAGGCTGTTTCAGACACGCAGCAGGCTCTGCAGAAGGACTCCCCACCAGTGAGAGCTGCACAGAAGCCCGCCTGTAAATCTGCTGCACTCTGAGACTGCAGCCCTCAGCATCCACTGTCTATAGCTCCAAGCAGCATGGAACTATGTGCAAAAAAGGTGGCTTATGATCTGAACTGTGCATTTGACAGCATCAGCTGGGTGTTTGAGTTGCTGCACTGGTTCTTATGCAGACACTGCTTTCCCTCTTGGGCATCCACATGTCGTCGGCTATAAGGACAACTTCTTTATCAACTTTTTTTTTCCCCTAAATGCTATCTGAGGCTGAGATTTTATTAACAACCTTGAAGTGGCTATTTTGCAAACCTTCCTTGTGCTGCGCACTTTCCTAATTTATTGTAATTTCCCGTCTGGTGGAGTGCACTTACTTCCTTTATGTAATATATCAGCTGCAGGGCTGGAAATTGGGCAGCTATGAACTGAAAAGAGCAGACTTTCGTGAGGCCAAATGCGGTCAGGCATCATTGCCACTGGGAGCAGAATTTGACCTGATAATCTAATCTCATACGAGAGACTATCTCCAGAAAAGTATTGTTACCAACAGCAAATGACCTCTGCTAATGAAGCTGGAGCAATTAGTCCTATTTAAAGCTGTCGAGAAAATGTTAACTGCTAAACAACAGTTAGTGCTGGATAGTTCAAATAATGAGTGTTTTGTTTGCTGGTGTGCATTAGGTGATGTGTTGGGAAATAATTATCCTTTGACTAGCAGCCAGCTTTGTACTAATCAGAAAGGAGAAGTCATGTTCTGTTTGAAGGATTATACCTAAAAATAGTTCTGTTACCACCACATCAACGAGCAAGATGAAGCAAATTCACGGCAATGTACACACCTTCCTAACGTTTCACTTTTTGTCCTAAAAACTCATTGTTCGGCTGGGACTTTCTGTTTGATTGTGTCAAGAGCACTAATGTGATCCCCTGCAATAGCACTAAGCACACTCCCCCCATGGAGCATTACCCTATGCACCACTGACTCGCTTTCAGCCCCTGCCAAATTCCCAAACGCCCCAGGAGGAAGTAGGGATCCTTTCTCTTCATATAAACAATCACGCATAATGTAAGATCAACAATATTTTTGACAGTCATGTCGCAGAAGAAATCGATCTGCTTTTCCTCTGAGATGTTTGTGTGCCCGCCCATCTGCGCGGAGCAGCCGCCCATGGTAACAGCAGGTGATTTATCCCTGCAATTCAGTAACTTCAGCCTGCCAAACTCTGCTGGGAAAAGTGACCATGATGGGAAAAGGATAAAAAAGGTGATGCTGGTGAGCAAACACAGGATTGTCAATGCGAAAAGGGAAATTGGGGTATCTTTGGCCATGCTGTAGGTGTTGCCTTTTACTGGTCAAGTGTGATTGGTTTGGAGAGGGATACACCAGGCAGAGGCACTGTGGAAACACAGGTTAAGAAACGTGAGAGGTCAGACATTCCATATAGGACCATGCCACCCCAAAGGACTGGCAGCTGAAATATGCCCAAAACATTCCTAGAAGTTTTTCTTATTCTTTGTGGATAACAGCAGCAGACTAAAGCACACCTGAGCAGCTTTCAGCTGATGTAAAACCACGCAGCTCCCTGGCCAGCTGCGGACACATGGGACCCCCTCAGCATCTCCTCCTCCTCTCCAAGTGGCTCCAGCTGAGTTTTGTTGGACCTGCAGCTGTCTTCCAGCCTGGAGCCACCCTCCTCTTCCGTGGTGCCAAACAGGAGGTGCCCCATGGCCTCAGGGGTGGCAGTGGTGTGGGCAGGTGCAGTGGAGTGCAGGGTGTGCTCGCGGTGCCCGGGCTGTGCTGGGCATGCTGGCACGGGCTGCTGGCCGTGCCCTGCCCTGACTCATCCTCTGTCCTTCCAGCCAGCCACAGAATCGGGCCCGCTGTGCTGGAAATGGAGCAGAGTTTGGGTTTGTTATGTAAACTGGCAATCAGCTTCCTGGTTCACCAAAACCGGCTGCTTGGTACTCAGATTTGCTTCACAAGCTAACTTTTTTCCTTCCCTGCCCCACTCAGCTTCCAGATGTTTCATGGTAATGTTTGCCTGCTTGGCCTTAGCACCCAGCAGCACAAGTTTTTTTTGTCTGTGCTCTGGCAGCTGTTTGAATCCAGACATGAACTGTACCAGGTGCTGGGCAGTGTCTGGGTTTGGTTGTACCCATTCTTTTCAGGATTGATGCTCAGAGTTATTAATACTGGCTGCACCAGAGTGCAAAATTCCCAGACAAATAGGAAATGAGTGCTGACCTCCAGATTCACAACCTAAAGGAGAAAACAGAAGCTTACCATTTGCAGACTTTTGCCATTGGCATGATTAGCAGAGCATCTCAGATGTAATGATGTACCCTTCCCATCTGATCCTGTGTAATGCACCGAATCCTGTTGTCCTTAATGAGATTAAATGAGGAGTTTTTTACTAGTTCAGTGCCTTAGCCATTAGCAACTGTTGTGTGTCTCTAGGCAGTGATGTACCTTTGCAAGCCTGGCCCAGTGTCTCTCTCAAAGCCATGATATTTGGCTTCTTCCTACCAAAATTATTTTGATAATTGGTCTTAAGCTCATTGGCACAATGCTTTGAAAGGCAGATCTAAGTGTACACACCAAAGAGGCAAACAGAGACACTAAAGAGCTCAAAATCTCAGCAGCTGCTAGGTGTATAAATATTTCAGCTACCAACAAGCCATTTTGCAGGGCCATGTGAGTGCTGCAGCCCCCTTAAAATCTGCAAGCTGCCCTTTCTCAGAGTGACCCTGCCACTACAAGGAGCAATTGCAGGGACAGCACAATAGCTCATCATAAAAGATTTTTCCAGGTGGTAAAATTCGAGCAGTGCTTTGCTGCCAAAATTTAGAGACCTCTTGTTAAGAAGAAGGAATCAAGAAAAGCCCCTGGTGGGAATTCCTGGCGGGGAAGGGAGAACAGCACTCAGAGTTAAAGTTTCCATGTGCAGGTGAAGAACCCCGCGCTGACTGGTCCAGTCAGAGTTACAGACACCCTGTGCAAGCCGTGGCGATGGACAAACGCCATCCACACAGCCACCCCAGGACACTCTCGGTGCCCTCTGCCACCTCCCTCTGCTGCCGTTCGGGTGTACAATGTGTGCCCCTCTCACCTGCCCGAGCGGCGGAAGGGCCCCGGAGGTGTCCTGGGACACAAAGGTGAGTGCCAGCCTGCGTGGCCAGCCTCTCATTGTGCGGTGGAGGGAGGAGCGCTTCCCCTTGGACTGCGGCAGGTGAGCTGGGACATGTCCCGCAAAGCTCCGCTGTTCCACGGCTCGCCCGCTCGCAGAGCCGCCTTCAGCCAGGGGTGTTTTGTTTGTCTGCTCTTCCCCTAAACGCTCACTTGGGAGCCGACAAATAAAATCTCAATTAGCTCACTTAGGGCACGCAGGGCGGTGTGGGATGTGTTCGCTGGCAGGCAGCGATCCTGGCAGGCAGCGATGCTCGCCGTGGGCGCGGGAGGCAGGAGGGCGATGCGGGACCTGCTGCTCACACACAGCCCCGGCCGGAGCATCGCTGGTACCTGCCGGGTTCCCATCGCCAGGCTAGGACAGCCACCAGTGCATCCAGGCTGGGTCTGACACAGGAGCATCTGTGGGGATGCTCTCAGAACAGCTTGTGTCGAATACTCGGGCTTTTTGGAGCTCTTATCTCGTATGCAGCACAAGGTGGGTGCTGCGGTAATTGTCAGTCACAACAGGTGTTGTAGCAGTGCTCTAAACCACCTTGAGAACATCCACGGGAGAGGTTTGGTTCCTGTTTCACTGCCGGGCAGTTACCAGCTGTCTGGCAACAGGGCAGATGTAAGTCTGTGATTTTCAACACCAGCCCGTCCAAGCCAGGGCTAGTGCTTGCCTCCTCTCCTCCCCAGCCCTCAACTCCCATTCCATGTCCTGCTTCCAGCCTGGCTCTGCTGCCTGTGCTGCTGCACGGGCAGTGGGCTCCTGTGGCTGGAAGCAGCCCTTTCAGACAGGTTTGTTCCAGCTGACCCAGCAGGTTGCACCAGTGCAGGTAACAATTGCCATAGGAAGATGCAGAGTGATGGGTTAGGGATCATCTGTTCTGGTAGCAGCCCTGATTTGGATCCATCACTGTGATCATCAATCTCATGTCCAGTGGTGATGCTGCAGAAGCTGAGACCCAGATCAGCCCTCTCTGGCCCATTGTTTTGCTTGACTGATGCTGAAAAAAGAGGACTTGCCACCCAAACCTTCCCTCCCTTAGAGAAGCTGCTCTGAATATTCTGTTCAGAGGCTTAGTGACTAAGCCATTAAGCTTCTCACTGTATGTGAAAAGTCAAAATAAATTTAGTTTTTTACAAATACTGGTGCAATAGAAAAGAAAAATTATTTAAGTCTGATTATTTCCAAGACCAGAGCATGGGGCATGGGACAAACTTTTGACAGAGATTAGGACCAGGGCAGCTTAAAGAGTAACTGATGTGAGTCACAGCACTAAACTGTCCTCAAATGCAAGAAGGTGACATGGCCACAAGCCAGGGACAGTGGAAAAATAATTCCCCAGAAAGAGCAGCCCTGTTTGCCCAGAGTGTATGTATGAATCCCCACACTCATGGGCACCACTGAGCTATTAGGGGCTTGTGAGCAAACCCCATCATGTGTCTGCTGGTGAATGAGGTTCAGCAGCTTTTATTCCTGCACACTTCACTTATGTGGGAGCAAGGAATGTGGTGATAAAAAGGCTGGAATTATTTCAGTGCTGGATAGTTTCCATTAATACATTTCTCGTTATATAACACTGCCATCACAGTACAAAATCCAGTAAGGTGCCTTTTAGGAAGATGGAACTTTTCTACAGAGCTGCAATTAGGTAAGTGGGGCTGTAGAGCAGGTTGGGCTTTGATCAGACAATTTTTAATTGCACCGGATGTGTTTGGGCTATTGCATGGTATGAATTTCTCTGCCTTTAGGTTATGAGGCACCTCATAAATTAAATGGTTGATGTTGTCAAATGCATGCCATTAGCACTCTGAGCAGATAATCCTTCCCATGGCCTCATCGGAGCCTATCTCAGAGCCTGTCTCCAGATAATGGCCTGGAAGAAGAACAATGGTGCTCCCAGCTCCCAGGGGCCTCCACTCTTCTGTTCTGTGCTTCAGAGAAGAAAAATTATCATTATCTGCATGGTTCAAGCTCTCTTTGAAATGCAGTTATTTTTTACTCATACACTCCCAAGTATTTTTTACGTGGTATCAGTGAGAAACTTGAAACCCCCTTTGAGAAGAGAAAGATTTCCTGCAGCCCTACTACTAAAGAAAATGGATAGATCAAGTAGTAAAGTTCAATGACTTACTTAGCGTTAAATAAGAAAGAGAATAATGAATTGGATTTTGTGTGCCTGGTTTTCCTCTGCAGGGAGCAGTCAGGCTAATGGATTTTCATTGCCTTGTGCTTCTGCTCGTCAGCCTAGGTGAGTTCAAAACACTCTTGCCTTTTTATGTCTCCTTTCCCTGCCCACTTGTCACAACTTCAATTATTTGGAGATTAGCAAACACGTAGATTTGCTGCCATCAGCACCATCTTGACTGGGGAGGAAAACACAGAGTCAATCCCCTGTACCCAAGGATGACTTTTGGCTGCATGGGCATCTATATTTTATGCCTGGTAGCTGCAAGTAGACAATTCCTTACCTAGGGTGGACACTAGCTTCCTACTATTATGAATTCAGGCTGTAACGTCCTTCAAAAAAGACATTATTTCCCCACTGGGTTCACCAAATATTTGTTGGGTCTCCAAACCTTCCTCTCTGTTCACAGGATTTGCCAAACATGCCGCAGGGCTTTTATTGGGGAAGGAAGGGAGGTGGCGGAGGAGGAAACTATTACAAAGCTATTTAACATAAACAACTTTCTCCTGTAAACTCCAGACACGGCTCGGCAGGGAAGAGGTTAAAGCTAGGGGGTGGATGGGGAGACTCATTAGGGCAAGGTAATAAATGGCAAATTGAAAAGCCCAGGAAGAGACACAGGAGAAGAGAGGAGCTGACCCTAAATGGACTCTCTGGCTTGCTGGAAGCCCTCTGCTGCTCTGACCTCAGGGTTTGGACCTGGTTCCTCCCTAAGGCATGCCAAAGCTGAGGGATGCTCAGACAGAAATTCTGCAGAACTGATTGGGAGTCATATTTCAAAGGTGAACCTAAAGGTTTCTACAGAGCCAGAAATTGCTACTTCCTGCCCCAAACCTTTGCTGGGTCTGCCAATGCTGCCCAGAGCCAGGGAGCTGCACTCTGCCCACTTGGAGCAGGATTTCCGTTCTCCTACCAGCCTTGGTGCCTCAGGCTTTGTGGTCTGTTTTTGTCTGAATGGGAAATGCATAATGACAAACTGTTTAAACAACTAATGGTACAAGGAAACTTGCTGGAGTAAAGTACAGGACTCTAATTTGTTTCCAAGGAAGTGATGCACCCTCCAAAAGCACTCCACTCAAGCACTGATATTCGAGGAGCAGGTTAATTGCTGGCCAGCCTCAGTGCTGCCTCCAGCCCTCATCTAGGCTGGTACTCAGGCACAGCTGAATGCCTGAGGCTCAGGAAAGGTCTGGCTGTTAGAGCTGTCCTGACTGTTGGTTTGCTTGTGTGGGTAATTCTGGTCATCCTGGTGCTGGGGAAGGAAAGCCCAGGAGCCACAAGAGCCTCAGAGGAATTCTCTTGTTCTATTTCCAGCCCTGCTTTTTAAGACACAAAGGGTTTCAGATCAGATGCATTTCTGAAGCTTATCTGTGTGAATATTTCACTTGCAGAACAAAAACCTTCAAACCTTCTGAGGTCTATCCATCAAGAGCCTTATCTCCCCATGTCACAATTTGGCTCCTGGCTGCTGCTGCTTGGAGCTTCCCACCACCAGCTTCCCATCTTCCCTCTCTGTGCTGCTGCACAGCATTCTCCACGGCCACCCTGTGGTCACAGACTCCCTGCCACTTCAGTGCATGCAGGAGCAGCAGGCCTGTGCTGCTGCATGCTCTGCAGCCAGCCAGCAGCCTGATGGGCTGCATTTGTGCTGCTGTGCCCGTGGTCTGCATCCCCCACACACAAACAGAGTCTGGGATGTGGCCAGAGCTGTGGCCAGAGCACACTGACTCTGCCTGGCCCCAAGAATGAGAACATTTGTCTTTTTTTTATGGGATATTAGTGAAGCTTGGATTAAGGAATGCTTTCTCCTCTATCTGAAGTTCCGAGACTGAAATATCCAGGGAGAATACTTCTGATCCTCTCCCACCTGGGAGCTGCTGCTCCCCTCTGGCAGAGGCACCTGTGACATGGGGCTGCCACAAGATCTCAAGGAGCACCTTAAAACCCAGGCAGGCTCTGTTCTTGTAGCTGAGCATGGTACAGAACCACAGGGAAGCACCAGGAGCATGGCAAGGACACAGGAGAGGCATCAGCATCAGCAGCCATGTGGCAATTCCTGGCCAAGGAGAGCAGCTGCACAGCCAGACCCAGTGCCCAGTTTGTGCCCTGTGTTACTGAGTCTCTGAGTGCCTCCTACTCAGTACAGCCACAGGACTGGCCATGCTTTGAAGCTGAGCTGGCACAAGGAGCTGTCTGCAGCCATCCTGTCAAAGCCATGGCCAAAAACAACAGGGTGAAGGCTTTGGATGGAGCTACCCATGCACAGTGTAACTGATTTGAACTGGGGACCTGGCTGGCTCAGGGCTTGAGAACAGCTTTTATGCAGGGCAGAGGTTGAAATCCTGTGCACCACGGTGGGGATCAGAGAGCTCTGCTGCTTGGGGCTGCCTGGACTCAGCCCAGATGTAGACAAGCTTCAGCACCAGGGTGGCCTTTTCCAACAGGGACCATTTCCCTATGGTCCTTTTCACAGGACACTCTGATGTGTGGGTTCTTTTTGCTCTCCTCCCTCTGGTTTTGATTTTTTTCTGTTTTGATGGTCAGAGGGGTAAAGCTAATTCCCATCTCACATAAAACAATGAATTAATCTCAATAACAAGAGGCTAAATGTACTTTTTATACTGTGGTGTATGATAAGCTATTTATAAATTTCATATCACTGCTGGATCGTAGTCAGAGTTTAAAATAAAGTTTTAATTTAACCATATTTTTCCAGTGCTGACAGATATGATAAACACTTTTTTTTTCTATAAAACCTAATTTCAGCAGTGTTTTGCAAAAATCACTAGAAGCTAAGGATTATTCTCTGGGTTTTTTTTGCTTTGTTTTTCTCCACGTTCCAGTGTTTAGTTTAATGTTACATTCCATTATATTAAAAAATTGTGTCTGTGGTAATTTGTCTCCAAGGCCTCTGCTTAAGAGATGGAAGGATTTTCCTTGGGAAGACTGATGGAAAGAGGTGTCAGCTCATGTCACAGAGACCTTGGGGCAGTTGCAGCCCCTCTCTGAGGTAGAACCAGCCCTCAGGGCACTGCTGCAAAGCCCACTGGCAATTTCACAGTGGCTGAGCAAATCTTGGTATTTCAGGTGGCCACACAAGAGAGCCAAGAGGGCACAGTGGGGCAGGTTTCGTGTCTGGAAGGTGAGTTTTAAACAAAAGTCCTCCATCTACAGGAGGGTTGCATTCCTGTTGCATTCATGATGAGCTGAGTCTCTTCAAAATGTTTCTGGACCCTCTCCAGTTTTCCTGTTTTCCCATGTAAACAGCTTTGAGGAAGATGTCTCTTTCTGCAATCAATCATTTTCATTCTGCAGTAAATAGCTCTTACATCAGCTGCCATTGTAGTGTAGATGTGAAGGCAGCACAACAGAGCTCTACCATGTTGTGAGGTGAGTGGGTCAGACACCGTGCTGGAACAACAAAATGTTGAGCAGGAAAAAAAGCTTGTTTTTAAAGTGTTTTAAAGCTGCTGTCTGTCTTCTCAGCTCTTTTTACAGCCCATACTTTTCACGCTGCCTCCCTGACAGACAAACAAGAGACAAAGCTATTTGGAGAGCAGGTCTGTGTTCTGCAGGCATGAAAACACTGACACTTGTATCTGTGTGGACTGGCCTTTGTTTGTGAGGAGCTTCCAGAAGCTGAAAATACCCAGGAAAGGGGCATGCAGAAGGGGAGAGAGGTCTTCTTCTGGTGGGCTGCCATGTCACTCAGGCTGCTTTCATGGTGATGCCCAGAGGACGTCATTGGTGCAGCCAGCTGTGATAATCCTTGCAGTGGGGGCAGCTGCTGGGGGATAATCCTGCTGTTTTCCTTGGTTATGGCTCCCTTCAGTCACTCAGACAGAGCAAACAGGATTGTCACAGCGGCCATTCAGGAGGTGAAGGGCTGGGTGCTGCTGCCTGGGGCTCTGTGGACATTTGTCCCCAGGGAGGTGCTGGCTCTGCAGAGCAGCCTGTCCTGCTGAGGGCAGCAGGGGCCAGGGGGGCTTGGCTGGCTGCTCCCGAGGCTCTCACCAGACTGCCCCTCAGGGATGAGGGTGAACCCCAGATGCAAAGCTCCTGCTCCCTGCAGCTCTCCCAGGGAGATGCCTTCCCCAGAGCCCCAGACACCTGTGGGATGGAGACTGCCCAGCTGTGCATTGTCCCAAAACCTGGCTGGGCCAAGGCACTGGCACAGGAGCTGGGGAGGACAAGAGGTGGCAGCTCTGCCTGGACTGCCAAATTTTCTCTGGCCAGGAAGGTTTGAGGCACTGCAGACACCCTGGGGGTTCACAGTGTCCCAGCCTGTCCTGACCCTGTGAAAATTCAGAGCAACTCTGTGCTAAAGCTGTAAGTGCAGGCTCATGCCTCCAGCAGAATTTAATGCATTGTTGGGTTTCGTTTGAAATCTCGGGAGTGCTGCACTCATCCATCCCCTCTCAGCCCAGCCCCACTGTTCTTAGGCCAGCCTGCACCCTGGTGACTGTCCTTGCCACGCAAAGCCAATGCCTCTCTGTTCTTGTTTCACCACCTTTTGCTGTGCTGATAACAACCTCTGACCCCCCCTGTGTGATTCCCTTCTGCACCAGTGGAGGAAGGCACGCGAGGTTCTTGGAATCAGCCCTCACACAGCCTCTGGGCACAGACACCTGCTCCCCACTGCTGGTTTGCTCTGGGACTTCCCTGACCCCTGATTTCAGTGTCAGCAAAGCACCTGATCTTGGCTCCATGGCTCTGTGGCAATCTGGCCACAAGGCTATTTTAAATGGAAAACTACCAAATAAACATAAGTGTACAGTATGTAGCCACTGAACTGCAGGAGGGGGAACCAGGGACGTGCAGGGCTGGTAAAGCTCCAGTTTGCAGTTGTGCTGATAAGGCAGTTTCCAAGAAATTGCCCAGCCCTTAAATTCTAGAAGCTCTCTCTTCCCAGGTCAACAACCTTCTATGGACTCAATCCTGGTGTCACTCTGCAAGCAAACACAGGCCAGGCTGGACCTTCTGCAGGTGGTACAGAAAAGAGAACCTGTGTTGCCAAGAAGGGGTCCAGGCACCCTCTGGCATAGGAAGCCAAAGCACACAATGAGAAGCACATTGGTAACTCTGGTAGTTTGGGAAAGCACAAGAAAATTGCTTCAACTTCATTCTTCTTTGGCCAAGCCTCCTCCTTGCCTGAGGGGGGATGAAGGTGGTGTTAGCTGAGCTGCTACTCTCCCTGTGCCAGCACTGGGCTGCACTGCTGCCACACTTGGGCTGCCCCCAAGGTCTCCCCTCTTCTGGAGGAGCACTCCAACAGCTCTGCACCCAGGCTGCTGCAGCACCTGCAGCTCCACACCCTGCTTTTGGCCAGCCTTTACTTCAGACAGGAACAAAAGCCCTTTGGAGAGCAGATTTTCCACAGCATCCCACAGCTCCATCAGGAAAAATGTTCAGTGTGGCTCTGGTGGGAACACAGGCAGTGCTGACTGGACCCAGTTGTTTGACTCCCTCATTTCACGGGAATATTTTAAAACATCTTATGCAGGTGCAGGAGTTGACACAACAGAGCATGCACTGTGTCAGAGTCTGTCCAGCTTGTGTGTAAACACCACCAGTCTCCTTTTCAAACTCTTGGGAGTTGTTTCATAAACACAAAACACTTAATTTCCAAACCACGGGGGGTTTCCTCAGCAGGGCAGGGAGTGGAGGACATGGCACCAGCCCCAGGTCCCTGCCAGGGCTGGCAGCAGAGCCAGGCAGAGGCTACCACCTGCTGGGCCCTCCTTGGTGGCTGCTGCTCACATCCTCTCCACGGTGCCACTTCTGCCTGGCAGGACGCTGTGTGCATGGCACAAACCCCTCTGGCCAGCCCTGGGTCACTAACAGCTCTGGACATGTAAGCCTTGTCCACAGTGAGGATGCTTAGTCAGTAGCTTTGGCACCTGACCTGTTTCTTGCTCATTTTGTGTCTTCCAGAGGCTGTTTCTCTTCCCTACTGACCCCACAGAACAGGGTCATCTTTCTGAGCTGAGGCAAATCGCTGGAATTTTGCTGAACTGGGGAACCTCTTATTTCCCCATCAAAACTTGCTCCTACCAAAGCCCAAAATGACTCTTCCTGCAGTCCACAGAAAGGGGGAATAAAATTCATGTATACGGGATGGGCACATGCANGTCACCGTGCAATGTCACCATGCAGTGTCACCATGCAGTGCCACCATGCAATGTCACCATGCAGTGCCACCGTGCAGGGTCACTGTGCAGTGTCACCATGCAGTGCCACCGTGCAATGTCACCGTGCAGTGCCACCGTGCAGGGTCACTGTGCAGTGTCACTGTGCAGTGTCACTGTTCAGTGCCACCATGCAGTGTCACTGTGCAGTTTCACCGTGCAATGTCACCGTGCAGTGTCACCATGCAGTGCCACCGTGTAGGGTCACTGTGCAGTGCCACCATGCAGGGTCACTGTGCAGTGCCACTGTGCAGTGCCACTGTGCAGGGTCACGATGCAGTGTCACCGTGCAATGTCACCATGCAGTGTCACCATGCAGTGCCACCGTGTAGGGTCACTGTGCAGTGTCACTGTTCAGTGCCACCACGCAGGGTCACTGTGCAGTGCCACCGTGCAGTGCCACCATGCAGTGCCACCGTGCAGTGCCACCATGCAGTGTCACCATGCAGGGTCACCATGCAGTGTCACCTTGCAGGCAGCACTCACGAGCAGCCAGGCCAGGCCACAGGGCTGCTGCACTTGTGAGGGTGCAGAACCTGGCCTGGGCAACCCAGGAAACCCAGGCTCATGTTTGTCCCACTCAGATGAGTTCTGCAGCTGACCCTGACTCCTGCAGCCTTGGGGTGAAGGGACTTGGCACCTGTTCTGGATGGTCACTTTGTGGATCTTGCTGAACACTCACTGCTGCCAACTTCTCCAAGGGGCTCATGATGTTGCAGCAAGTGCATTTTTGGGGCAGAGACTCTGGTTTTGCACCAAGCACACTGAATGCTATTGACATAGTTTCTTAATTGAGCCTTTTTTTGTTTGAGCTGCTCTACCAAGCTGCCCTGAGCCTCGACAGGGTATGCTGACTTGCACCTACAATGCATCAGGCTTCATCTTCCCAGTCAGCCAGGCTCTGGGAAAGTCACTGGAAGGACTCCAGTGGCTTCAAAATCGGAGTTGACTCATGCCCCATGAGATCAAAACAAAATGTCTCTGCATATGAAAAAATATTATGGAAACTGTATCATTCATGCACGAAAGCCTCACTTCAAGTTTATCATATAAAATACATAATATTGTAAATGGAAAGAAAAAATTGCACAAGTCCTGTTGTACATGAAAAAATTGGCATGTGAAAATGTCTCTTCCCATAAACACAGCTGTGGTCTAGTGCACAAGTAGGCACCCAAAATGGGGAATCTTGGTGCCTTTCTGCTCTTCTTCAACACTCTCCCTTTCTGGAGGAGTAATTACTTTCTAGACTCGTCCCTTGTGACCCAGATAAAGGCTTAGGATGGAGTGAGGCAGTGTGGCAGTATTTCAGGAACTCACAGATGCAGCAGCAGCACCTGAGAGCTCTCCCTGGGACAGAGATGGTTGCGAGCTCAGAGCACCCATGGCCAGGCTGCAGCCCTGGGCTCACTCAGCTCTTTGTGGGAGGTCTGAGTCTGGGTCAAATCCTGCCCCCCTGGAGCTGGCCAGGACGTGGTCGTGGTGCTCAGCAGTGCAGATTCCCTGCAATTCCCTCAGCCCACACCTGCAGCTTGATCGCCTTCCAGCAGGAGCTGAGTGCCATGGTCCAGGGAGCAGATTTAGCATATCACCTTGAGGAAACGAGCAGAGGATGGTTCTGCAGGCACAGCAAATGTAACTCTGAGGGGAAAAATGAATTAATGTGAGTATTAGCCAGCAATTTGTCATACAGCCTCTAGAGTCAGCTTCTGATGCTATGAAGTGTGCTGTGAAAAGCAGTGGATGCTTCTGTACCTCCTCTGGCTTCTCTGAAGCTCTTCAGCACTGGGAGCAGGTGGATACCACCAAGCCTGTTCACTGCTCAGCAATGGGACAAGCCAGGATGAGCACTGCAGCTCATCTCACCATCCCACTGCTGCTGTCCCAGCTCTGTGCAGGGCCATGGGGCAGGCTGCAGCTCAGCCTTTCCCTCCGTGCCATGCTCCCCTCGCTGGGTGGGAGCACCAGGAGCTGGCTGAGGCCACTGCAGAGGTGCTCTCTGTCCCCTCCTGGGCTGGACCTGACACACTTCCCATTTATCACTCTGCAGTGCCCCAGTGTCCCCTCCCTGTGGCACCCCTGTGGCAGAAGGATCCCACCACACATCCTCCAGCAGCTGGGGCTAATGTAAACACAGTCAAGATTCCAACAGCCCAGGGAGCCAAGTGAAATGACCCACCTGCACCATTTGTCCCCTATTGCCACAAAGTGACCCATTTCCTTCCCCAAAGACAGGAGTTCAGCACAGCTGGCCACGCTGTGCAAGCCCATCACTGACCCCCATGCTTACAGAGGAGAGCTGTGAGATGGCTGAGAGGATTTCTGGCTCTCACTGAGGTCTCCTGCCTCAGTGTCACGGGGTGACTGTGGAACCTTCCTCAGCTACCTGGGCTGTACTGGTTCCCTGCTGGAGCAGGGCTGACTGACCCCCAGCTGGTACCAGGAGGCACCCAGCTGCAATGACTAAACTCTTCTTACATTCCAGACCTCCAAAAAATAAATGTTTCTTGAAAATAAGCTGGTGTTTTGTTCTGGGAAATGAGCAAACCATCTTCCTGGTGGCTGGTGTGCAGAGGGCAGAGCCTCACAAGGACCCACAGGGCAGCAGGCAGTCACAGAGCATCCTGCCTGCCCGCCCTCCCAGCTCCCTCTCCTGCTTTGATGGGTTTGGAATGAGCTCTGGAGGTCTAACTGCCGAGAGTAATGATGTGTGAAACCTCACTTTCATTTTTCACTCTACTTTTTTGGAAGGTGGAACATTTTAGAGTCGACAGTACCATGCTAAAGCCATATGAGGCAAGTAACTATTTTTAACCAGATGGAGACTATCTGAGAGTCTACTGCTGAATCATTTCAAACAAGGGAAGAAATCATGGAATCCAAATGTAGGCGTGGGAGGGATGGGGGCAGGAAGGCTTTTATCACACACTTATTCCAATAACTGTCCAACTGCTTCAAAACTTTAGACCACTTCACTGAAAATGCCTGTGAGGTCACTTCAAGCAGTGGCTGCATTTTACAAAATGCTCCTGCCCTGAGAGAGAGGCAGATCCTCAGGTTAGGGCAGCTTGAGAGGCTCCCTGTGCTCACCAAGAGAAGACACTTGCCCACCTTGGCACCACACTTGCCCACCTTGGCACTGCCCCTCTCTGGGCCCCCACCAGCAGGTACTAGATGGGTGCAATGTGCTCAGCTCTTCTGGGGCCACAGCCTGGCGTGAGAGGAAAGGGGCAATCTCAGCCCTGGTCTGGATGTCCTTCCACCTGCCAGTGAAAAGCTCTGCTCCTGCCTCCCCTGCCCATTCCAGCACTCAGGTGCTGCTCCAGATTATGGGAGTTTGCCAGGTGGAATTGGCCTTGTGGATAAACTGAGGAATTTTGGTCACATTTCCTTTACCTGACACACCTCAGGCCTTTCTCACCGGCAGCCATGAACTAAGGCAGCCCTCACTCAAGGAAAGGGAGAGCCAGGAAATACAACTGATTGCCACTGCCTGACAGGCCACGACCCAAATGCCTGTCCCTGTTTGTGTGAATTGATGCACAGCCCATTTATGGGCACCCAGGGCACAAGGGTGGTAACCACACACGTGATGTTTAGCTTTGTGCTAAGTCTGTTTAACCCCTTGCAGGTGCAGCACTGACTGGTTCAGAATGTGGCACTGGCTGGGCACTCCATGGTGCCAAAACAAGGGTTGTGAGGAACATTTCTGCATTCAACTCCACCAAAAGCAAGGCTTGAAGGTCTGCAATGTTTTCCACTTTTCAAATGAAACCAAGCCTCCTTCTCTGACCTAGTTTGGTACTTGGCCACTAGCCTGTCTCCTCATTATCACTGACATCATGAGCGGGACACGTGCCCTTAGCCCCCTTTAGACAAATCTCTTGGCTCTGATTTCCCAAAATCTGCTGTTCCTGGGATCCTCTGCATTGAGAACAAAAGTCAAACCCTGTCCTGGCTTTGCATTTCAGCGTGGCTGGGGCAGAGTGTGCAGAGATGACAGACACCAAGGCATTGTGAAGTCCTGTGTCTGCTGGTCACACAACAAAACAGTCTCTTACTTTTGTGGAGACAGAAAAGTTCACATTAGCTTTCTCTTCCAAGCCATCAATATCATCTACAGAAGGAATCCTGCACATTAAGAGCACTTTTAGCTCCCAACTCAGTGGCACTTCAAATAGGGAGCGTTTTGGCCACAGTAGGTAGGCTGCAGCTCTCTCCAGCATCTGCTGCACTGCAGTTGCCTCTGCAAACACCCTAAATGTGAGCTGTGAGACCAGGTGGACATTCTGGCTGCAAGGACTCAAGCAAATGTAGCAAAAGGGGTGGGACACATTCCCTTTAAATGGGGTCAGGGTCAGTGCCTTCAGCAGGAGGGTGGAGTTCAGGAGAAATGATCTCGAAACTCACTCAATGTTTTTAAGAGCAGTTGTGAAGCGAGGAGCACAGCAGGGTCTGGTGCCACCTCCAAACGCCTCTGCACAGCACCCAGGGCACTGCACACCCCAGCTCCACCCTGGCTGGTCACTGCTGTCACTGCAGCTGTCACCCTGTGGCTTTGCCCTTACTCTGCAGTGAGCAGCAAGGCTGGCATTGCTCCCTGAGCTCAGTGTGGGCTCTGGGGCTGTGGAGAGAAGCCTTGCATCTCCCATGGGACTTGGCTTTCACTTGGGATCCCCATCTTCCGTGGAGAAGCTCAGAACTTCCCTTCCAGACCTTCTCTTCTCCTTTTTTCTGTTTCTTTCTGACCTCAGCCCTCCTCTGGAGGCAGGGCTGTGGGAGGTGATGGCTCCCTGCTCCGTGTCAGGGCACAGCCCAGCCTGCTGCAGCTGACCCGGGCCTTTGGCTTGGGGAAACGCCTGGCTGAGCTGATGTCACCAGACTGGCATCCAGCACACTCACTCACACCACGTGTGGCTTGTCCCATCCCTGCCCCTGCAATCTTGACTAATGGGGACTGACACATGTTTTTTCCAGAAAGCAAGCTCTTCAGATCAAATTAATTCTGTGATTTCCAGGTGCTTCCTCCTCCGCACAACTGATGAAGACTTCCTGAAGCTAACGGCCAAGGCTGCTCAAAGCCAGGACATTTAAATTAATCTTTTGTTCTTGGGGACTTTCTGTAGCTTGACGACTCTGGGTGCTACTTCTTTCTCACTCGCAGACCTAGATGCTAAAGCTGCCAGCAAAGAGGCATTTTAGGGGGAAGAGGAGGGCAGGGTGGGCAGTGGCTTGTCTGTGGCTTTGAGCCTGTGGGGAGGCTCCCCTGAAAGCTCTTTGCAAGAGCCTCCCTGTCGAGGCTGGGTGTGGGTGAGGGCAGGGCTGTGAGTCCATACAGATGGCCTCAGGTGACCTGCAGCCCACTGTCTGGGGTGAGGCCAGCGGCCACCACGAGGTCCTGAGGATGTGGTAACTGCAGGCTGTGGTTAAAGGCACCAGGCGACCTCTTCTTCCCAGTTTGAGGGGGTGCTTCTGGAGTAGGATGTCTGCTTTCGAGCAACACTGTGTCCTGTAGGTTCTCTGTGCATTAAGAGGAACTGAGATTTTGATGGGAACACCTTGTGTTGTGCATCTATTTCCTCTCTCACTTATCAGGGGTTGGATCATGTTGCTTATGTTAAAGTCCAAAACACAGATGAAGCTGTGAAGCATGAACAATAAATGCTCCTCATCAGTAGATACCCCAGAAGCACATCCCATTAATAAGGGGTGATGAGTGAATAAAATGCCTTTTACTCTCTGATTGAGAAATTTTTATTCACTGCTTTTTAGCATAATTTAGTGTGGGGTCTGAGCCAGAATGTTTTTATTTTTGTGTGGATCTACATTTGCATTTTCTCATGGCTATTCTATAACCTGACTGCACTGCCGGTATACATAGTGCTGGCATCACAACATTTTCAGAGCCTGTAAAAGTCATGGAGAAGAAATCTAGAGAACAAACCCCACACCTGTGTGCTACCTGCAGAGCAACCACCAGTACTAATCTTAGAGGTACAACCCCTCCTGACACAGATCTCAAAGATCCTTTGGTAAAGTGTATTTCTCCTTTTTTCAAAAAAAGTGCTAAGCATTTCCTTATCCAGCTTTTTATTTGAGCAAGAGGCAGTGTCCTGGTGCTGAGCTGCAGCTTTCTTGCCTTGCCCTCCTCACCAGGAGGGTCTGTCCTAGGAGGGTGCTGGATTTTAAACTAACCGGTTTAAAATGTACAAACCTGAAGTCTTTGTGGTTACTGCAGTATTACCCCTGAGGGACAGGCCTGGTTGATGCTTTCAGTAAAGGTCAAGTCCCTCTTCTTAATACTGGTTTTACTTGTGCCTGCACTTGTGCCCTTGCTTGGCTGGCGGCGGGCGGCCGACACCCCTGTTACACAAGCGAATGTCGTCGGTGTTTTCCTTCTTGATTGTTCTGCGTGTAATTTGGATTCCACGAGAGGCACTCAGCTTATGTCATTGCATCATTTTAATGGTGTTTTTCTTGGCTGCAGGCTTGATTTTCTTGGCGTTGCAGTCAGGGCATCTCTGCAGACATGGACACTCGATAGCTGCACACGCCGCTTCCCCTTTCGCGCACCCTGCGAAGCCAAACTGCAAAGGACTGGCCCTGCAATTCCTCCCTTGCCCCTTCACAGTGGCCAACACACTCCTCTGCTCCTTTCATTTTCATGTATCAGTGCTTGAAAAAGTCGTTACTGTACTACATGGAATCTTTAAAGTGTTCATCATGACAGCGGTGCCTAGGAGATGCCTGCAAGGATCAGGAAGAATTTGTTCTGCACAGGCAAAACCCAACACTCCTGGTTGTCAAGTGCTTCTGCTCTAACCTTCACGTGGGACAACAAAGGGATAAGGACAGGAAAATAGGATCATCAGGAAATAATGATGCAATGTTACCCATTATGATAGATGCATATGCTTGGCATCAGTCATTTTCAGACCTTTGTCAGCAGCTGTGCAAAGGGTTTTCAGAGGAACTTGGAAGGATATCTAGGTACTTTTGAGTGGTCACATTTTGCTTGTCCCTTTCTGGATGCACATCTTCCAACAGAATGAGTTTGGGATTACATTTTTTCCTGGGCTGTTTAGCAAAACCATTCCTTATTCCTGGTAGCTCTGCTTTCAAGGTATCTCCAGCAGCACAGGTATGCTAAAACAGTAGTGCAGGGCTCTTGATGGATTCATGCAAATCCTCACGTTTTTTATTCCCAGTACTGTTATAACACAATTTTCCCTTCCTTGTATATGAGCTGACAGTCAAAGCATACATGAATGTTTTGCCAGTTGAGGGTTGTGTTTTCTTATATATTACCCATTATATTTCTTGCCTGTGCTGTTTGTAAAAGAAAAACAAAGCAATCAGCTCCCTGCAAAACAACCTCTTTCTTCTCTAAACCCATCCAAAGCTAGAATCTGCATCTTCCTTTCCTCTCCCCCTGCCCATGCACTTCTACTTCTGTGCTCTGCCCAGGGATGGTCCTGCACTGTTGTGTCCTGCTCCTTGGAGGAAACTTGATGTCAGAAATCATAGAGCTGAGTGAGGTCTGGCAGGGGCTGGGGTCCCTGGCTCCCACACAGGCAGTGAACTCCCAGGAGCATGGAGAGGAAGGAGGGAAAGGGAAAACTGATGGGGCTGCAAGCCAACACACAGACCAGAACAGGCAGGCGCTTCCCAGAAGGAACCTCCAAAGTAAATAGGGTTGTGAAAGCCATTTCTGTGCCACATTTCCAAAGAGAGGCTTTTCTGTTTCACATATAGCCACGCAGAAGTGCCTGTTTGGATGCCCCAGGGCTGAACAAAGAGAAGTTAAGATCATGCTGTCAGCTGCACTCCAGATCTGGGCATGCAGCACCCTGAGCTCATTCTGCAGAGGAGGAGGAAAGCCATGACACTCCAAAAGCAACTAGAGTTTGCTCTTGTGCCAGGATGGTCTTTCTAAAAAAAAAATTTCTCTTTCTCCACTTCCCTCAGTCTGTAACGAGCTAGCCAGTTTCCTTCCTCTCCCCTGTATGTTGATTTTAGGCCTTTTTTGGGGACAAGCAGCATCCCTGAGAAGAAGGACTTGGGGGTGCTGGTGGATGAGAAGCTCAGGGTGAGCTGGCAGCCCAGAAAGCCAGTCATGTCCTGGGCTGCATCTCAAGGAGCGTGGCCAGCAGGCCAGATCCTCCCCCTCTGCTCCACTCTGGTGAGACCCCACCTGGAATGCTGCATCCACCTCTGGGGACCAGCAGAAGAAGGATAAGGACCTGTTGGAGAAAGTTCAGAGGAGGACAACGAAGATACTCAGAGGGCTGGAGCTATGAAAACAGGTGGAGAAAGCTTGGATTATTCAGCCTTGAGAAGGCTCCAGGGAGAACTTGGAGCACTTTCCAGTACCTAAAGGGGCTACAAGAGAGATAGAGAGGGACTTTTTATAAATGTTTGTAGGGATAGGACAAGGGGGAATGGCTTCAAACTGAAAGAGGGCAGGTTTTGTTAGGTATTAGGAAGAAATTCTTTACTGTGAGGTTGGTGAGGCACTGGCACAAGTTGAACAGAGAAGTTGTGGATGCCCCATCCATGGATGGCTGGATGGGGCTTGGAGCAACCTGGTCCAGTGGAAGCTGTCCCCATGGCAGTGGGCTTGGAAATAGAGAAATCTAGATTGGATTTTAAGGCCCTTTCCAACCAAATGATGCTGTGATTCCATGATATGAGGGATCAGAACCCCAGCTGACCTCCCTGGCAGCTGTGTCTGAGGCAGGCTCCTCACCAGTTCCAAGGCATCCACGCAGAGGATGGTGGCCAGACAGGAGCTGCTCCTCTGTGCCACATCCAGCACAGTGGTGACAGGCCATCAGCACAGGAGCCCATGAGCCTGCTCTGAATCATCTCCTGGAAGGACTTCACTTCCTTGCTCTCTGATCCAAGGCTGCTTTCTTGGCAGAGGCCTCCCCCAGCAGTCAGTGGTGAACTCACAGCTTTGGTTGGTTGGTGTTTTTCCAGTGTTTGCTCTGATACACAATTAATGAAACGTAAGTACCTCCATTTATTGGTCTCTAGAGAATCCCTTGGATTGCAAGCCCTGGCCTCTGGGGACATTTCTATTGTTTCAGCTGCCACCAAAGCCAAGGGAAGCTAAATCACACTGTCTTCAGTGCCATGGGAGGGAGCTCACCTGTCACTGTTTGGGGTGGCCTGAACATTGTCTTTAATGAGAGACACACCACAGTGGCTCTGGCATTGCAAGGTGACCACTATCCACGAGGTCTGGGCTCTGTCACCAACCCAAAAAAGGCCAAATCTCCTTGAAATAGTTGACTGATCTTTCAGCATCAACAAGCAGCCTTGGAAAACTGCAGGGACATTCTGAGAGAGGGAAATAGTTTGACATAATTCAGGCAAACAAAAAGAAATTATCTGGAGCCTCGTGCTACAGGGCTGCTGCCAAATCTGCCACGTCTCTTTTGCAAGGGCTTCACCTGCCTGAGGAGCAAAGGTGACTCCACCCAACCCGTGTCTGGCCAGGACCTGGTTTAGAGGTGTGCCTATATTTTTAAGGGCCTGTATGGCAGTCATGCCCTGCTGGCAGGAGACCTGTTTGATGCATTTGGCTTTGGGTTGGACAGCCCAAGAAAGACCACGAGGGCTCCCAAGCATGGTGTCCAAGGTCACAGGTACCTGGATGGATGGCTGCTCTCTTTAGCAGGCTGGTTCATGAAGCAGAGGCTTTCCTCTGCCAGTCCTTGCTGATGGAAAACACCTGCTTGGCACTAGCTGGATCTTTCTAGATCCCAGAAATGTCTGATTAGAGCCAAGCAAAACAAGGTGCTGTGGATTCTGGGGGAGGTTTTACCTGGAGCTGTGGATGGGTTTCACTGCCAGCTGTCCTGCCTTGCTCAAGGCACTCTGGCTGCACAGCACAGGGGATGTGGGAGCTGTGCAGCCACCTCAGACAACCTGCAGCTCACAGAGCAGCACTGCCAGGGAAAACAAATATCCTTGTTTGCCTCAAAAGGCTGAGCCACTACCTGCAGTGCACCAGGAGCTGCTTGGACAGCTTTGGGAGCAGGTGGACAGGCAGAGACCTCACTGTGGGACAGTCCTGATCCCTGTGCCAGCCACCCCACGGCACTGAGTGAGCCCTGGGGCAAAGCACACACATGGCAAGGGGAAGGGACCAGGGGAAGGATCAGGGGAAGGACATCACAGGTTTGGTTATCTGCAGCCTGTGCCACTCCACATGTTAAGCTCATGAGAAGCTGACAGCAGCTCGTTCTGATTTCTCGTTTTACCTCATGGATGAAGATCCCTTCTCCAGAGGGGTGAAGCCCTTAACTATTTTAAAGAGTCCATCTAATCAATAATCTAATTACTAAGGTGAAGCCAGGGCAGTTGATTAGTACAAGCCACTTACAGCATAAACAGGTCAGAGGTCTGAGCCCAAGTTTGGTTTTTTCAACCTCTTTGACTTGAAAAGTTTTCAGAGAATTTGCAGAACCACAACACAGGTCTAGGCTGACCAGCACAAGGTCTGTTTTCTCAGGCATATGCTGCTTTTACCCAGAGTGTTGATATGAGTAATTCTCACCTTCTTCCTCTCCCCTGTGCCAGGCACTGACTAGAGTTAAAATAATTTAAGATCTATCATTTTTCAGAGTATTTTTAACCACTTCCTTTCACAGTGCAGCCTCACAAACCCTTCTGCCTGGCTGCAGATCGCAGCTTGAATAAACTGCCTTGCATTTGCACCCTGCTTCAATCCATCTCCAAAGGCAGCAGCAGTTCCCAAGGAACTGCAGGTTGGATGGCCCAGGGCAGTGTTTAGGGACACACCAACCACCCCAGGGTGAGCAGCAGTGCCTGCTGGGCTCTGCTCCCCTACCTTGTGTCAAACACCAGCGCACTGTGGTCAGAGCTCACAGACTTCGTGCTTTCCTTTGCTGATTTTCCTTATTCCACACACACACACGGGATTATTTTAAAATAGAAACTTCTTAAGAAGCTCTTAGACATTCGTAGGACTCAGCCTGTTAGTGAGCAAGGTGCTCCACTTGAGGCATTTGGGCAGCTGCACATGGTCAGGAGCCCAGTGAAACCCAAGGGCCAGAGGATTTCCTGACTATAGGGCATCCACTGGAGCAGAACAGCAACAAACACATCTAACAGCATATTCATACACTGTTAGATGAGAACAACTTGTTCAGCAGCTCTCTGCTACTGCAACAGTTACATTTATGCATGCAAAAATCTCTCAAAATCTGGCACAGACCCACTGTGGTTTGATGCAAAATAGCCTAAAAACAACCGCAGCAGCAAAACCTCCAGCAGAGCTTGCTATTAAAAATCTCCTTAAAATAAAGCAGAGAGAGAGAGAGAAAAATAGCAGTGATGATTTCCTCATTCACAATCAGCCAGAGAAGAGAACTGCTAGCATTTGGTTAGATATTTATCACACAGTAGCTGCAGTATCAGCCTGGCTTTCTTCAGCACCAAGCACTTAACGTGTGCCATGAGAACCCTTCCTCTGCACACACAGCTCAGCTGGGTCAGGCTGAGTCACAGACCCAAAATCAGAGGTGGGAAGTTGTTTGCCAAATGGTCACTTGCAGATACACCAAAGCCAAAATTAGTATTTGAGGAATAGCTTCAGGCTGTTGTTTCCAAGCAGCAGCGTTAAATACTAAGGAAGTACAAATGAATCTTGATTTTTGGTCACATCTGTCACCAACAACTGTACCTGCTACCAGCGGAAAAAGCCAGAAGAAAAACCGTGAGCTATGAAACAATTTCAGCATAGGGTCATGCAGGTAACTGTAACCAGAAAAATCACTGGGAGCCCTTGGCCTGGTCCTGGGAAGCTTGAGGCTGTTTGCCATTAAATTTCAGCAAAATACAGGACACTCCTCTCATTTAAGGTACTCTGGGAGATACTAGAATAAAGTCCATAAATTATCACCTTCACAGTATTCTTCTTCCCTTTTTCTGGCTCCCTGCAAGGGCAGGACAATCCATATTAATCCTATTCCCAGGTTTTTAATATAAGCACTGCCACCAACCAAACACAATCACTTACTTTTATTACAAAATACTATCATGGCTAAAAAACAAACTCTGTTAGATCTCTGCAAGAGAATAAATAAATCAGAGGCGCTAACGTGGAGCTGCAGCCAAGGAACCAGTCCTTGCTGCTGGGATTCCCAAAATTCAGGTTACGGAAGGGAAAAGCACGGAGGGCACTTAGGGGGACTGCAGTCGGTAAGTGCAGCACCGCTGCCGCCTGCTCCCCGCAATTCCCGAGGGATGCACACAGCGGGGAGGTTTCCCGGCTGCGCTGCTCTCCCACCGCCACCTCCTGTTCAGCGGCTGCAACAGGCGAGCAGGGCTGGCAGCGGGCAGGGGCAGAACTGCAGCTCTGCCCGGATTCCCTGCCAACAGCCACAGCCACTCCAGGGGAACAAGGAGGGTGTGGCGGTGGCAAGAACAGCCTGCAGGCAGCGCAGCTGCTTCTCGCCCGGAGTGTTTGTGTGCAGGCACCAGGAGCTCCCACTCCCGGGGATGAGCACCCAGCACAGACCCTGCTGCCAGCACAACTGGAGCAAATAGTGTGTGGGAAAGAGTAAAGGCAAGAAGATCTTTAGGAAGCAGGTCTTAGAACAGAGAACTCAGAACTAGGAACAGCTGCGAAGTCTGAAAGTAGAAAAAGTTACAACAGTACAGTAAGGACATGAAACAATAGCTTGAGTTTTAGGCTTAGCTCAGACAGACCTTAAGACTGCAGAAGAACATGCTTTGTAAGATAGGAGAAGGTTTTAAGCTTAATAATGAAGCATTGTGTATTGTTAATTGAAAGAAGACAAGTAAGCATTGTGTGAAGCAGGTGTACGTGTACTTTTAGTAATTGGCTAGAACAACTGTCTGTAAGTTTTAGCAATGTGCTATTGGTTAGAAAGTTTTTAAAATGCTCTGTAACAAAGAAATCTTCGGCTGCTGCTGGTTTTACATGAGCTTTTACCACCTTTTTATTGTCTCAACTATGTCATGAGGCTGATGCTGCAATAAAAGCTCAAGGAACATATTCCAGCTTTATACATTTATATATATTTTTACAAACATATCCCATCCTGTTTGTAAAAAAACCCTCCAAACATAATAGTGGGACAAATCAGACCCAAACCAGGCTTTCATACATTTGTCTGTTTATTATTTCAAAGTACAGTATATACATAAGGTATAGCAATACCTTTGAAAACTTTATACAGAAACAGGTATCTACAAAATTAAATCAACAAGACATTCTGTGTATAAGACTTACACACATAGATTGGAAGAACCAACAGTTTCAGTTAGAACACAAAAATGGGAAGGAAACACCCATCCATCTTGGAAAAGCTCTAAATACCACCCAGCTCCCTCTGCAACACAGACAGCTGTCCCTGGACAGGACCTCATTCCTTGTGCCACCTGCTGCTGGTGCTCACAGTCACAGTGACTGGCACAGGAAGGGTGAAGGCCCCTTGGGACAGGCCTTGCCCTCTGAACCCCTCCCTACATTCAGGTCTCTGCAGCATTTGGACACTCAGGTTTACAGCTGATGCACTGGAAGCCAGACATACTGTTTTTAAATTTTTCTTTTTTAGCTAGGAACCAAAACATTGCAATTAAAAATATTTTAAGAGAGATATTACAGGTGTTGCCAGCAACAAGTGAAGATAATGAGAAAATGTTCAAGGAAGAAATCGATCTCCAGTTTTCTGGACGCTATAATTAAAAATATTGCACAAGTCTGTATGGCAGCAAGCCAGTGATTTCTACAGCATAAAATTGTATTATTCAGGTCAGAGGGTCTGGCTTCTGACAATGACAGTCAGAAATCAATGACAGCTGGATTTTACAGAGGGTGGAAAAGCATAGGCAGCTTTCTTGTAGGGCCTCTAACAACATCTGTTTGTGCGATGTTTGAATGAAAAGAGCACCCTGAGTATTTAAGAAACAGATGTTTAAGCTTGTAAGACACAACCAGCCACAAGCTTGGAATTTTCAAAAGCAGCCTGTGGCAATTACACATCTAATGGACACTGAATTTCAGTGACAGGCATGTAGCTGCATGCTCCAGGCTGCCTTCATGATTAGCTTATGAATTTACCAGTTTGTCTCTAAAATTCAGTTTATCTCAGGACAGTTTTCAGTTTCAGGTTCATAACACAATTTCCAGACAAAGGATAAGTGGGATGAGATCACCACACAAGGCTCACACTCCCTGCAGCAGCTGGTGCTCACCTGTGAGAGCCACCCCACAGAAACACCTTTCCACAGAAAGTGTTCTCAGTGCTGCACCAACAGCATCACACTCCTGACAAGCTACGCCATGGAAACAGGGCCAGCAACGTTTTATGGCTGATACATCACTGCCTCTCAAAAAGGAGGAACATCCTTATGCCAAGTTGCTGGCTGGCCCCATCAGGTACTCATCACACCCCAGGCTGACTGGAGAGTCACTTGCCAACGTGCCAGCCAGAATGACACTTCCATCTCTAACAGGTATGTTTAAAATAACACCTGTCGATGACAGCTTTGGTCCATGAAAACACCGTGCACAATAAACAACGTGGTATTTTGGCTGCTTTGTGTGTCTCCACAAACAAGGAAAAAAAAAGTCTGAGAAGTTATTAGTGCTACAAAGAGCAAGCAGCATTTCAGCAGGGCAGGAGGACAGCTAAATAGGTTTCTCAACTTAAAAGGAGAACAACCATGCCAAAAAGAAATAGGAATTTCCACAAAGCCATTGCACTGATTCCATCTGCACCACACCCCTCCTTCATTCACACTGTACACCTGGAGAACATATATTAAAAGATTACAATATTAACATGGTATCTAAGATACTGGAATCATTCAGCTGAATGCCTGAAATCATCCAGAGATCTGGTACATTAAAGCATGAAAACACAAACATACAAGAGCTAAGCTATGTTTTAGCATGCAAATTGTTCTAAAGTATTTTCTCTCAGCAGAAGGTCCAAGCTCAGTCATGAACAACTGTCTGTTCAGCTCCTGGAAGCTGTGACAAATCTGTTTCAGCATAGCCAGGTATTTGCCTCTTCACATCACTTAAACAACATAAAGCAGAAGTAGTTCCATGACTGGACTGGCCCAAATTTCCCAACATTTCAGATAACCATTGTTCTCAGGAATTAGAAAAATAGATGTATAAAAACCCACCCAGATTAAAGGCTTGCAGTTTCTATATAATACTTGCTCAGGTTTTAAACTATTTGCTCCCATTCTCCCTTTCCAAAGGAATATTTAATCCTTTGACACTGAAGGGACTTGCCAGCTCAGGCTCCTGAAGCTCTCTGGACCACAAACCAGGTCTTGATCCCACAAGGACTTTCACAGATGCCTACCTTCAAACTAACGAGGAACTCCCACTGTCTTGAACCAAACTACTCAAACCAAATTGGGCTTTTCTAAATTTGTTTAATTACAAAGCTCAGGCAACTCAGTGGCATCTGAAAATGGAGTTCACACCCCTAAGTCACCCAGATGTCTGATCAATTATCCTCCTCTATGCTGCCAAATTCAGGTCCCTCATTTTGTGTACAATGCAAACAGTACCTGCAGTAAGACAGATTCTCCCCTCACCCCCCTTTTTGATTAAAGTTGCTAAAGCATTGCTATTGTAAATGTACATTGACTCTTTTTTTCATGGCAATAGGAAGTTCAAGTATTTAATAAAAACCTGAAGTATGTATTTACACGGTGGTCAGATCAATTGATTTTGGTCAAAAGGTGATAGATACAGAAACTATGCATTTACTGCTGGAATAAAGATATTTCAGATCCTCTATATTACTTATCCTGGAATTAAAATATGAACATGATGTTGTGACCAACCCAAATCTTGTCACCTTGATACTCTTCCTCCATCACCCTCTCAGCCACTGAAGAATTAAGTAAGAGTTTTCAATTATTTTCACCAACTAATTCTTCACAACAGTAAAATCAAGGAGTTGCACAGATTTCTGTGCCACTTTCCCAGTCCAACTACAGATTAAAATCCCATTTAGATCTATTTCTTATTTCTTGCCATTATTGTCACTAGTTGGTCTAGCCACAGCTAATGAGAAAATTTAATTGGCTTCCATTTGTCTTTGAAAACAGATGCAATCACCATGTCTACATGTACTTACACAGATTTACAATGGGCAGCTAAAACTCCTTAAATGCTGTTAGTTATGCAGGAGCCCAGAGAACTTTATTAACCAATTATCTGATATCAGACTTCTTTTGATCTGTATGTCTAAGGATCAAGGGTTTACAAGATTTGCTGAACTGTCACTGGTTTCAACTACATGAACTCAAACACTGAATCAGAGCACTTTCTAATTCCTTAGTTTTACTGTTGTTTCACTTCTCTGGAATAAAGAAATTGACCAGCTGAATGTTAATCTAAAGCAGAAAATATGCAATATCATGGCCACCACTTAAAAACTGAAATTTTGTAACAAAGCATTATTCCATGCATATGTCAAAAATGCTTAATCAACCCAAAGATCAGAAATAATATGCAAGAAAGGAAATAAATGTCTGAAAGCCCTTAAAGCACAGTAACACTGGATATGTTCAATAGCAACTAAGACATAATTGGCTTTATTTTTTTTTTCAAGCTCCATCATTAAGAGACTGATTAATTACACAGTGCAGAAATTAAAATCTCATGGCAACTCACTCCAAACAGTCTGCACTGCAAAGCATCTGTATTTAAAATAGAAGTTTCAGATAAATGTAGTGTGCAGGGAATTTCAGCAGTGCCTCAGGCTGGTCCTGGGTAGGCAGAGCCACACAGATGCCAAAACCTGTTGATCACTCACACGAGTGACCCTGTGTGGCCAAAGGCTTCCTTTGCAAAAACCCAGATGCTTGTGCTGGCAGGCAGAATGTAAAACACAGTGGTCTGTAGCACCTGCCTTTTCTGCATCTTCACGTTGGTTAGTCCCCAGAAGTTTTAGTTATGTCTGCTTTATTCTCTGTTCCAGTTCATGCTTGTGTTTAATAAGCCGTTCTATTTCTGTTCCTAGGGTTTGCAGGTTTTCCTTTGGGGGGAAAAGGATAAGGGAAATGAGTCCATCAGCACAAAATGTACTAATAAGTCAAAATTACTGTTTATGTCAGCAGGTTGATACTTTCAAGTATCCAGAACAAATGCAAATGATTAGTCAGAAAAAAACCAAACCCATTTCAATAAAAAACTCTTAGCTCTCAGCAAGTCATTTTTTTGCAGTTACCAGTATTCTACAGGATGTCTAGAAGGTAGAATGCTAGTTCCCCTAGCATTCAAGGGGAATGATGATTACAGGAAGAGATCTCCACAGCTTGTGCAGAGCCCTGCAGCCCAGCTGGCAGCCTGCACACCATTTTCCAGCCTGTCACCTCTCCCTGGCAGCAGATGTGCTTCTCAAGAGGGCCAGGCTGGCAGAGCCTCTGCTCCTGGCTCCACATGCCCAGGGCAGAGCATGGAGAAACCCTGCCCTGCTGAAGGCACAGGCAGAACTTATTTCAACAACTTTCCAGAACTTATTTCAAGCAGCAGGCCACTAGTGCAGCATACTCTGAGGGTCCTGAACTGGATGCACATGGCATCATGTCATGTAACTCCCTGGCTAAGCCCAATGCTACCAGTGGCACCAAATCACAACGAGCTGACTTCTGAAAAGCCTTTAACAGCACGCAGTGAAGGGAGCATCTGAGAACCACAAGAATGTGCAGAAGAACTGGCACAGCTACTCACTTTCAATGTAATATTCTTCAGTAATGTATCTTCTAGCACAGCCTGAAGCTTCCTGTTTATCTCTAAGGAGAGTTCCAAGGTGAGCCCACTGTCTGCAGGGTGGGATGTATACAGAGATGCCATAATCCCACCACGCCTGCTCAAGTGTACTTTGTTGAAGTCAGAGGCCTCTGATGACAGCGTTCCAGCTTCTTCCCGCAAAATGTAACTCTGAATAATTCTGGAGAATAAAAAAATATAAAAACAACAACATCATAGCATTACAAGGCAGAACAGAGACGCTGAAGTAACTTCAGATTCCTGACATGAGTAGTTTTATTTTCAAGCAGTACTGTAGTACCAAAAAAGCAGTTAAAATTTACTCCTGAAATTACTATGTCAGAGGAAAGCCTGGGATACCAATAGTGATATAGGAAATGCTAGTAAGCCAAGAGACTACAATGTGCAGGGTTGACTCATTTAAAAGTATTCTGAAAAGCCACTAAGACAAGAAAGGTAATTTAACAAGTCTATTTTTCTTTGCTGAAGGACTCCAGACATGGAATCTTAAGCTTTCTACACATGAGAAAAAAAATTTACAAAGTCATTTCTCAAAAGTCTTCCCAAGCTGTGATCATGTTCTGTGAAATAGTACCAGCTGGGCATAAATGTATGGACTCATTAAGCAAGGGCTGCTCCTAACAGGCAACTGCACCTTCCAGAAGCAGCTTTATGCCAGCATTTCTTACCCTCCTAACTGAAGTTTCAGACATTATCCTGTAAAATGAGGTTTTCATTTAAGTGGAATCTTGTCTCACACATTAACCACTGGCCACTTTTGGCTCAGACACATCATTTGTTTGGTATGTATACCAGAGTACCATCTGGAATAATGCAGATTCTCCTTCCAAAACAAACACAATCAGCACCCTTTTAAGCACATGAGGAGAATGGACTCTTCTGTTAGCCAGTGGCAGCAGTCCACCTCAAATCAGCCACCTGCTGACCATTTTGCTACCAAAAACTCACTTGTGCTAGTTTATTCCTCCTGAAAAAATTCAGTAACAGTACTAATTGCCAAAAACTTGGCAATTACTATAACCACTGGGAAAAGAGAATGGAAAAAAACCTCAAACTAATTCCATCTTCAAAATCTGTCACTGCAATATTTTTACTGTTTATTTAAACATTTTCATTTAGACAATTACTTTTCTTGCATAAAACCCAGAATACTTGTCTAGCACATCAGCTCAACACTGAAAACCTGGATGAATAGAACACAGAACATACTTCGTTTTTTTCCTGATTTCCTCCACCAGCTGTTTAATGTGATCCTCCATAAACTCCATCTTCTCATTTTTTCTAGCATGTGCCTTCTGCAGCCTTAGTATTCTTTCAACCAAGACAGCCTTGTCCACCTCTGGGAAGCTGTCCACAGCCACTGCAGAGCCAGTGTTCTCAGGCGACCGATCCTCGTTGCTGCTCCGCGCGTTCAGGGACCCTGCCAACACATCAGGTTTTGTAAAAACTCCTTTGGATCTTACATCAGCTGAAGTGCCCCCAGCAGAGCAGTGCATGCACTCACTGCCTCAGGAGCTGAGGATACTTTCCCCAGAATGACAGTTTTTCTTTATGTTAGTGGGGTGTTCTCTAAAGGATCCTTACAGTGTTTAAATGCAGCATGCTGGGACAGCAGTGCAGTCCCCTCCTGTGGGTGTACTGCCTTTGGTGTAAGTGTGCTCCCTTCAGGAATGCTCATTCCTATTTCAACACCTCCATGTCCACTTACTTTGCACTAGACTGAGCTGATTTTAAATGTGTGTTTTGGAGTAAACTAAAATTACAATACTAAGAAAACTGTACAGACTCACAGAAGCCCTACACAGAAACACTCTGAAGCACTGATCACTTAGAGCTTGCAGAATTTACTTTCTGGTGTTCTTTCTAAGCATTTGTCTCTCTCACACAGTGAGATTACAGGACATCTGGACAGAGCTAACCTGACTTAAACTCCAAAGATATTGAGGAAGGAAACATGCTGTTTTCAGTGCTAAAGATCACTCCCTTAGTTCTAACTGGATAGAAAGTAATGAATATTACATAAACCCACTGATGCTAATTGATTTCTCATTTACACAGTCACAACTGTCAATAGGGCAATTTAACAATGTTGCAAGCCACTGCCCATTTTTATTTTGCCCCTGGCAGCACGTAAAAAGGTCCTCTATAAACTGGAGTCCTCTTGAGCTTCCTACAAACATAAAAGCAACAAAATAAAAAAGGTACGTATTTAAAAAGAACCAAAATATATAAACATCATAAACATTACACTTTAATCTCATAATAAGCACCTACAACTGCAGTCAGTCAAGTGCATTTTGCTTAGAGGCTATTTTGTCAGTTTTAATGGGAGGCTGCCCACACACTGCATATGCACGAACCACATTAAGAGCAAGCACACTGTGGCAACCTTGTTAAGACTGAAGGGCTGTTTGGCAGCCCTGCTATGTGCTTCATTACCTGATGAACTGGAACGGCTCCCCATGCTGCTGACTTCTTTGTCATAATTACCATTTTCCATCTGATCCAATTTCCTCCGTGCTAAAAGTATTAACAAAATGATGATTACCAATAGCAGAGTAAGAACTAAAAATTACAGTGTTACCCAACATACAGAACCTCTAATCATCTCTGACCTGCACTAATTTAACATGATGTGACAACTGAAAGACAATGGTAGCAACTAAAAGTAAAACCCAAAGAGCCAGGGAGCACCTGGATGTAACACCCATCACGATCCCTACACGCTGCTGTAGTTGCCATTGAAGGGGTAATGTTGTATATAGGATTAACTGGGACCAGTAAGACTTCAATTTGATTTTACTTTTGATTAGGTCAGCCATGTAAATCACTACTGATGTCAGCAACTCTGCTCCAGCATCTCATAACTGTATTACTACAGTACTACTCATTGCCAGAAGCACTGCTCACTCAGTAGGGATCGAGAGAAAGCACACAGCTGTTCTTATTTGCACAAAAAGGGACATGGAACTTGTCTTTCAAAGTGTCAATAGGATCTCTTCTTTCAAACACATTTGATTATCTTCAAATCTATTTTCATTCAGAGCATTTGCATTGTTGGGTATTTGATGACTATTTGTAGACAAAATTAGTCATCAGTCTCTCCATATCCAGCTTTAAAAACTCAAGTGTTCTGTTATTTTAAAAAAATAACCAGCAATTAGGTTAAAATACAGTCAGCAACTAGGAAACTTCTGGCAGCTTCTGAATATACTCCTACACAGACCAGGATCCATATATACCTACAGTGACATTTCAGATATATCATAACAAGGACTAAGCTCTACTGAAATAAATATGTCATGTCTAAGCCCACTTCAAAAGTTACATTTTAGACTGAAAAGTAACACAAAAGCCAGTAACTGTGGTTTCCACAAAGTCTAACTTGCTCACTCATGTTTTCCTCAGGGACAGGGAGAGCTTGAAGGGTGACACTCAAGCAGAGAGCACACAGAGACAGGACCTGAATCTCTACCAGACACTGAAGGGGGCTAGATGGGGCTGATTCATAATTGAAAATAATCTCCACCTAGCTGAAGCTGTTTTGTGAGGTCTTTCAGGTTTGCTGCGTGCTTGCGCTTCTGGGTAGCCAGGTCATCCTTCAGCTCATCCACGTGGGTCTTCAGGGCTGCCACTGCTTCCTGCTCTGAGCCCAGCTGAGCCTGCAGGGTCTCAACCTCTGACTTCCGCTGATCCTCCTCCTTCTGTAACCTGATGGCCTGAAATTGGGATTTTATTTTCAGTCACACACAAAAAAATTCTAGCCTAACCATAGTGCATGTTCAACATCCCTAACTGCACTTTTCACCTGGGAATCATTCACACTTTACATTTATTATTTAGGCTGAACACTAGCACTTCACATGAAGAGTTAAGATTCCTCAACTACCTCCAGAATTTCTACATGATACAGTACAAAGTCACATTACCCTCCACGACACACTAAGTTTATTAAAAATGACATTTATCTCATAGTACAAACAGGACCTGAGGAACAATTTACAGTAACAAATTTCACAGGGAAATTAGAACCTTTTGTCTGTTTCAATTACAGCTGCACAGAGAACAACTCTGCTCCCAAAAAACCAGAAAGAGCAACACAGTGACACCTCCTCATTCCAGTGCAGTGTGCCTCAGGATTTCTTTCAGCTTGGGAACATGAGGTGTTCATATCCCACTGCTACTAATGGCAAACTCAAGGAGATGCTGCAGCCAGGTAAGTGAAGATACAAGGTGGTATTCATGTGCTACATCTTTATCTACATCAGACATCTTACTAGAGCAAAAACAAACTGCCCATTGTACTCACCAGATCATCTTTACTCTGTTGAACACACTCCAGCTGATTCTGCAGCTCTCTTTCACTGTAAGAAAGCTTATCCAACTGGCTCTGTAAGGAATTGTTTTCAGACTGAAGCTGTGCATTCTTACTGGTTAATTTCTCAGTGAATATCAATAGCTCAGATTCTCTTTTCCGACTACCTTCAATGTCCTTCTGAAGATCAGCAACCAGAGAATTGAGACCATCTATTTCTTCCTTTAAAGCATTGATTTCTTGTTCATCTCTGTCAAAACAATTGTACTACATTAGGGATAACCTGCGCTTAAAGATTGGAAGTTTATTGCAATAAAAACACTGCCAAGTCCAAATAAGGCAGGGGAACAATTAATGACCTTAGGGTATCTGTTAGTCACTGGATCATTTTAAATGTCAAGGCAGTTTTCACTTTGTTTCACAACAAGCTGCAGTGCTGAAATGACAGACTTCTGCACCCACAGAGACACTCAGGCATTAGCTCCTCAAGGAAGGCCACCTCTCCATATTCAACTTCTCCATATGACCTTCAGACCAGGGTACAAACAAAACCCTCAAAACCAGACCTAGCAGATAAAAGGAAGGTTTGCAAACCCAGCAAAGATGGCCAATCTGTAAGAGGCCTTCTCTTTAAGAAACAGGAAAATACTCCAGTTTGGATTTCTCTAGGACAGCAGTATGGTGATTCCTGACACATCCTTATCCAATCCCTGCAGTTCTGAATCAAAGGGCCTGTCTTACTCCACTACTCCTCCCCCCAAAAACAATCCCTCTCCTCTACAAAACAAGTTTTTGTTTCTACTGAAAGACTCTCACACCCAATCCATCTGAGTGAAAAATGCTGCATCTTCAGTTATCATCAACGTTCTACAGAAAGTGTTTGAAATTAACTCCAAAATTTAATAGCTGTTAAAAATGTTACAGACTAAAAACATCCCTCTTATTTGCTCTTGCAATCTTAGTTCATTAATTCTTCCATCATAGAATTTGATTCACCTTTTCTAAAACTTTACTTTCTAACATCAGCAGAAAAAACCTCATCTTTCTCACAGGGAGTGTGTACATCCAAATTTAAAAATAAAATTAAAAATACACAAAGCAAGAGTACACATCTCATTTAATTTCCTGACAGACACTGTAATTATGAGGATCAATTCACTTTAAATCAACAATCCTGCACTGATTTGTTTCTCTAAGAAGAGCTGAGACCCAGTCATTTGTGCTGCAAAGTATCTCACCTGTAGCTCCCATTTAAAAACCTGTGCCAGAAGGCTGCATGTATGCTTGTATTTTACATTTTCAAATATGTCCTTTCATTATGACAGGAGAAATCTCTGCCTAGCAGTCAGAGTTGGATCAGACAAAATTAAAGGTTTAGACCATTCTAAAAGAGAGGTCTAGATTATCCTTAAAAATTAGCAAATGAAGGAGACCAGGGAACACTGGAGGTGTTCAGTATCCAGTTCAGCCATGAGGTTTTTCCCAGCATTCAACCTAAAATAATATTCCTCCAGTGAACAAAGATAGCTGAACATTCACTTTACAATATAGCCTGTATACATTTCAGCATGTCTCACTGAAATTGAAATAAAAGACAATATGAAATTTAATGTAGAGATAATAAATGTTGTATAGGAAGGATACTGAAAAAAAATCCAAATTGAATAGGAATGAGAAACATATTTAAGCATGTCAATTACTGAGAGGAAAAGATAAGTGGAAACACACATTTGTAGTTTCACACTTTGATCACAGTCACTTTAATTCATTTGGCAAGATTCCAAGTGAAAAATAACTGTTAGTGATCCAAGTGTAGGCTCCAGGAGCTTCCAGCAGTTTCCCTGGAAAGGCTGAGGACACCATGACAGTATAGGTGACCAGCATACAGCAAATGGAAGTGGTTGATTCACTAAACATTGAGGAGGGCCTAGAACTAGGGAAATACTTTTCAATGATAAATAAAAACTGCTTACCAGCACGAGAGGGACAGACACATGGGTGGTTCTGCCCATCTGACATGTATCTATCTCCACGCATGCAACACCACTGGAATCAGCAGAGTGGCCAGCATTTGTACATCCCAGTCCATATGTACCACACAGACACAGGACCATGCTCAGACACTCCTGAATCGTGCACGAGCCCAGCCCTCCCTGAGATTATTCCCCTTACAGTCTTAAATGAGTGAACTTCAACACAGCAGAATGAATTCCAGTCCATTAGAAAGACAAGTGCCTCATACTGTCTGAATACAGAATCTGTCAAGTAAGTAAAATTCTTTCCATTAAATACTTCCATTAATCCATCACCATTTTAAAGCAATTTATCTTTCCAGTTTAACTGCTCCCCTCCATCTTTCAATAAAACGAGCACTGAGCAGACACCTAGAAGACAATTTCCTGTACAGTATGCTGGAAATCAGGCACTTGTTATTCTAATAATGAGACACTAAATTAGATTTATCAATCTCAATCCCCTTGTTTGTAAGAGGCCAACAAGGTTATCTTCAATATAAGCAACACCGAAAAATCAGGACAGGCATTCTCCAAATTACAATGCATTTAAAGCATCAATAACTTCAATAAAACAAAGCCTTACACATCTCAGATAATCTTTTAAATCATTACTCAAAGTGCACAGCTGTACCTCTGATGCTGATCCTGTAGCTGATCTACAGTTTTCACTCTGTCCAGCAAATTCTGAATTTCACTTTTCTGTCTATTTATTATTTCTTTATACTTGGATAACTCATCTTCTGTTCTTAAGCGCTCATCCTCTAGACACTTTACCTAAACGAAAAAAAAAAATAAAACCAGGAACTATTTAGTATCACAAACCAGAGCTAAATTATTCTGATTATATGTCTAGACTGTTGTACAAAGATTATGTGTTAATTTTTTGGTGGTTCCAAATAACTTAGAACAATATCCCAGTGTTTCAGATCAGAGCCAGAGAAACAAATAAACAAAAAATCAAATTCAACAAGTGCACTTAACATTAGTTCTGTCCAAAGGCTCAAACTTAGCCTAATGGATCAGGGTCCACAGATCTGATTTCCCCAGTTACCAAGGTAACTTCTTACAATGTCTTCCTCCCTTTTTCCACAGTCCTACTGAGCTGCTCTGGAGAGAGGGACTGGCATGCTATTCTATAGACTGTCCACAAGTTATGGACAGCATAACCTCCTTACCAGAGGCCAAAACTTACTTCACAGGTAGAAGAAGCTTACAGGTAATTTATTTATACTAAATTTAGAAGATTTAAAGTATTTGCAGGATCACAAATTTAAAACGTTTCTCAACTTTTCAGCCAAATGAGGTGAACATGATGAAGCAAAACACTGCTGTGTTACAGATCAGCTCATATTCCTAAAAATGTTATCCATAGTCAACAATTAGGTATCCTTTCTAGTCTCATGCCAGCCAATCTCTAACCACACTGTTTATTCCTGAAGAGGTAAAAGTACCATTAGGAATGGAATGTATTCTTGTTCCAAACACCCAGCACTGTGCTTTCAGCCCCACTCCAATCCAACTCAGCACACTTTACCTTTGTTCTCAGTGTTCGAAGCTCATCCATGCCTTCCTTAAACGTTCTCTTCAAGTCTTCCACTTCTTTTATTTTTGCATGATGGACCTTTTTAGATAGTAAAAAGCTCATTAGGAAAACTAAATGTACAGTGGCACCTCAAAAAAAAAATCTAGGCCAATACAGGCCACCACAACAGCTGAGAGGGCTTGAGGCAGAACAGGTACCCCAAAGCTTTGGTTTGCTTCTTCAAAAAGGAAAGCAAAACCTCAAAGCTTCTTTATTCTCAACAGAACTGAGAAGAAAAGTGAGGCTGCACACTCTGGTTTTAGGTACACAAATCCATGGAACAGGAGGCCCAAGGAAAGCTCTCAGCAAGCTGGCACTTAGTCACCTCTGAAGATGGCATGTGCACAGATGAGCTGTGAGCAGACACAACATCATTAGAGAATTTCACTCTGGGGCTAGCAAATCTCTGCCAAGAACAGAGGCTGGTCCTTGTCTCTCCTTGCAAAATACTGGTCAGAGAAAGGCCTGACTCAACTGAATTTGTGCTTTTCATCACAGCAACATTCATGTTTATAAATGAAAGAGAAGTTATGTCACCTTTACTATACCATATTTTCTCCCTAACTTTGTTATTAAAATGCGAATCCAAGGCAGTACCTGAACACATCCTCCAAAAAAGCAGTGCTGGAGGGCAGACACCTGGGATTTAGTATCAGACCACAAAAAAAGACAAAACCCAAAGAATGTGGCATAACTGTAAGAAGCTTAAAATAAAATTCTCAAAATTATAATCTCATGGAATTCTTAACCATGAAGTGGACTCCACACACCACATATTTACCTCCAGGTTATCAGATTTCTCCTGAATTTGTTTCTCTAGTTCTCCTTTAGTTAATCGGAATTTTGCGTCCAATTCATTTGATTTGATTTCTTCAGACTCCTAAAGGGATTGAAGAAATGTAAGTGGAGTTTTAGAGTTTTATGTTTCCCATTCCATTCTGTGAGTGTACAGACAGCTTTTCACATTACTGAGTCTTTCCTGTAAGTACATCTCTGATTATCCTGACCATGCCAAGAAAGACCCCCACACTGCATGCCAATCAAGATAAACATTTTCCCTTTCATTCAATAACTTTCCAGTAAACTAAAAAACCAGTCACTATTCATCTCAGATTTGGAGCTTGCACAGGATAATTCTTCCCTGCTACAGCTTAAGCTAGAAAGAAATGAAAAAGAAGACTCAGGCACTAAAAAATAATTTGACCTCTTGAGAAAATGTGCCTACTTGATAGGATTTTATCATTTCTTGACAGTTTTTCCTTATCTGATCTCCTTCTTCTTTTGCTTCAGTTAATTTTGTCATTGCATCTTTCAGACGTTCTTTGGTTTCCTATAAAAAATGTAATTAAAAGAATGGGTTAAACTTAGTAAAACCCATTTACTTAACTTCATCTGAGAAGCACACTTCTCATAATAAAACTTCCCTTGCAGTCTAAAAAGAATTAACAAAACAAAAAGTCCCCTTGCTTCCATTCAGCTGTTAATTTATGTAATTCCATTTGACCCAACACTGAAGGCACAACAAAAGGATCTCTTGTTTGCCATGCACATTTTCAGATAGCAGATTTAACTCTATCACTTAAAAATTAAGACAGTTTTTCCAAACAAACAGTTTGGAACAGTTATTAACAGTTATTCCAAACAAAAAATCCCCCCAAAACACAAACTTAACGGCAAACTAAAATTTGATGACCAAATTAAAGAGAATCCCCCAGTACATCCTCCCTTCACATCCTTTCAACATTTCCATTTCAGTATCACAATTTAAGAGCACTATTCTGACTTTTGCTGCAGTTATTCAAATTAAACAGAAACACCACATCAGAAACAGTACATAAAAAGTAAATACTATAACAACTACATTACTCTGACTATATTTTCATGGAATGATATCAGCATCACTTCACCCACCTTGTGTGAATCCATTTCTGTTTTCAATTTGTTCTGAGCCCATTTTACTTTGATAACATGAGAATTGATTTCTTCTTTCAATTTTTCTATTTCTCTGTTGAGTCGAGTGGCTTCACCATCCTGAGAAAATTTCATAGGATTTTTATAGAATTAAATGATCTAGTGTTTCTACAACAAAACTCCTGTCTAGTTATGAGGTTTTTTCTCCTTAATGTCTGGGTTTTGCAAAATCATGCACATATTTCAGAATGCCCAATAATGCTTTAATCCAGTGGGAAAAAAAAACCATTAGTGTTGTGGTTTGAATAGCAAGGGAAGGTTGCATTCCTGATAGTATATATTAATGTTATATATCTGTGAAAAGACAAAGCACCACAGAGGCAATTTTTGTTTCGGAAGTGTAGTTTCTAGTCATTTATTAATTTCTGGATCTTCCACGTGAAACAGAATTGTAAAACACAGCTGTGAAGAACTACAAAAAAAACTTGTATCGTTTAATAATAATCTCTTACTGCTTTCTAAAAATGAGTGGCAAAATTTTGGATGAAAAATTCTATTGCTTTATCATCAATTTTTAGTAGTACAAAAGAGGACATACAGAGTGAAAACATAGAAAAACAACAAAAAAAAGACTGCAATAATTTAATGCCATTGCAGCCTTTAAGAAAAATCTGAAGCTAGAAATTACTTCAAAATCTAGGCAACTGAAACAAGCTGTCTTCTCAAATATGTAAAAAAAATCCCTAATGTTCCACAAACTAATATTCAGGGAAATATTAAAAGGAACTTCAAAAATATTGCAGTGAGAACTGAGTAACTTTTTCCCCTTCCCTTGAAAGAAGGCATTTTCACAGCTGTGCAGCAAAAACTAAATGAGAACAGGTTTCTTTCACCAAGTACAACAGCAAACAAATGGTAAGGTTGTTCTGACAGTGCTTTTAACCAAGTCACCCAGCAGTACTTGGAGTACCTTCGTTTCATAGAGCTGGTGCAATCTTCCTTTTTCCTGAGAAAGTTGTTTGATTTTATTGGTAAGCTTTTCTATTTCTTTGTTTGCATCTCTCAGCCTTCTCTCAAGGACCTCCTTTTCCTTTCGGAGGTCAAGCGACTCCTTCTCCCCTCGGACGTATTTCATCACCATCGTCTCCTTCTCATGGCGAGCCTCCTCACACTTCTTGTTTGCCTTGAAAAATATCAAAATACAGTGAATCAAACCTTGTATTTTGTAATTAACTGGATATTTTTAGTGTTGCACTAGAGCAGCATAACGAGGCAGGACTCAAAAGCTCTAGTTTGACAAACACTAACATTAAATCCCTCTAAAGTATTGAAATTCCTCCTTCTTCTAACAATAAATATGTATCTAAGCAGCTGCATTTTCACAGCTGAACACTTCAAATGAGTTATCAATACATTAGTAATTTGTTTTTTAGAAGGAAAGAAGTATGTTTAGGAACAACATGATTTTGCAGATACTCAGTACTGGTATTCTCTTCCTTCATCCACATGCCAACTGCACAATCATTATTCAGTGGCTTATTTTTCAGTTAGCTCACTTCCAGTGGCTTACTTTTACAGATTCCCCCCACCCAACCACTAAAAAGTTCTGCTTCAAATTACAAAAAAAAAGTAAAATCAGACACTGAGCTTTAGAATACATACAAGGGAGAAAATACTTGGCATAATATGATACTAAAAAGGAAAAAAAAAATCTCAGATTTCAGTAATACATAAAGACAAAATAAGAGCTTTGTGCTGGAATTGAGAAAAATATTAATTTTGTGACAGCCTGTCTGAAAAAAAGCTATTGCCAGCTTTCAGCTCCTTTTGAATCAAGTTCAGCTTACAGGTAAAGAAAATGAGATTTACTTGAGGGCTAAATTCAATACATATAAAAATAGCTATTTTTTAAAAGAGTTATCAGGCAGTCTGAAGTGTTAACACATATTTGGAAATTCACTTCTGACAGTTATCAAAAATGCATATATAAGTGCACACTAGGAGTTCCAATTTTGGAAAATTTTGTCTTATGTACTGAACCAATATGTTTCCTACAAGAACCAAGTTTATGCAACAATGTAGATGTTCAATAGTTCAAGTTTTTCCATATTACCTGATCCATTCGAAAGGCCATCTCTTTATGCAATTGCTGAATAGTATTTTTGGCTGCTGCATCTTGAGTTACAAGTCTGTCTTTGCTAGCTTTCACTTCTTTATTAAGCTCTTCTATTCTTGCTTCCAGCTAAAATACAACATCATGATATAATTATAGGGAAAATAACTCTTTGATCATGTTTTATACAGGCAGGCACATTTCACACAAAATTAGATGCTTCAACAGATATTTACCTGTATTTCACACTTGTCAAGCTGCAGCCACCCATATCAAGATCTAGTTTTGCATGACTAGTAAAAGCATGAAAGGTGTCAATTCTCATCTTCAGTGAGAGTGAAGATGCTTCAAATCAAGTAAAACACAAGGCACAGTAATTTACTACACACAATAACAGACTGACAGCAAGTGCTGAGCTGCCAGAGAAGAGCTGGCTGCTACCTGAGGTTGTTTTACCTTCCACCCTTTTGTTCCTATCCTTGTGCCATATCCTTCACTATGCCAGCAAAGCAGCCATGCATCCATACTAAAATGGACTGGGAATTAATTCATCGAAAAAAATCACTCAGCAAATAAAGATGAGCTTAGTCATCATGCTGGCACTTTTTTTAGCCACCTAGTGAACCAAGTCAGAGACCTGATCCAGCTGAAGAATAATCCCCAGTGTTAACTGGAACACTTCCCAGAGTGTGCTCCCTGCCAAGTCATGCAAGTCCAGCAGGAGCAGCACGGCGGCTGCAAAGGCTGACACTGCCCAAACGCTGTTCAAATTGTGCCTCATGACTCTCCTCCTGTCCCAGGGGAAAGCCAACTCACCCAGGTTAGGGGGTTTAGTTTGCTTTGGGGGAGAAGGGGCCGGATCTGAGGATCAGTGCTGTAAATTCTGTGCAACCCCAAGCTGCTGTGTAAGAGGCAAGAACCACCTGAATTGCTTCTGTTACCACACCATGACTTCACCACACTCTGTTCAGCTCTGCAAATGCATCATTTGTCAGAGAAAAGGCTTCACATGTGCAAGCAGGCAGGTACAGTTTGTTTAGAGCTGTGAGTGCAGCCAAGCTTTCATTTACATAAAAGTTACCATACAGCACTAATGCAGAAATTCCAACAATAAAACATTACCTTCACAAATGAAAAAATGCAAGTGATTCACTGCAGTATCTCTTACAGCTCAGGTGCTACCAACAACCATATAAAACTATTATAGCCCAAAAGAATATTTTCTGAAATCACTTGCAAGCATGTAGTATCACAAACACCCTCACAAATACTTTTTTCAGAATGGAATAAAGCAACTGCTGCATGATAGAGCTTCATGAAATCATACATGACTCATGAAAGAGCTACCATGGAAATACAGACAAGAGAATGAGGGAGCTGCTCATACTGGTTTATTCAGGCACAAGCAATTCCAATTTGTCGCCTAAAAATAACACTTTTCAATTCAATTTTCAATCACATCATGGATTTTCAAATATTCTCTGAAATCAACCACGAATATATGAATATATTACATGAATATATTCCTCTAGAACACTTCAAGCCTGACATCTGCTCGGTGAACAGATTTCTGTGTGATGCAGACACCAACAAAGAAACCTGACAACCAGGACAGTCACCAGCACTTGGACAAACAGAAATCAGTATTTTAAATGTTTCTGTTGACAGATTTCCAAGGTACAACCTGCAGTCAGTTTATAGAGCTGGCCAGCCAGCTGCAGGGACCTCAGCAGATAGCTGACAACACCCAAGCGGTGACACCTGATGTGAAACTTCTCCTCCCACACCAAAACCAGCCTACACCACGCACACACCATGGTCCTCCCTGGCCTGCTGTGGCTCTAACCAGCCCCTGAGAAAAGGCCTGTATTTAGTACCTGCCACTACCACAGCACAGACTCCCAGATACAGAACACTTAAGGGATATGAATCCAGAAAGTCAGTTTATCCAAACTGACTAAAGGCTTTTAGACAGTTTCTTGGAATACAAGAGTAGATTTATCCTCTTAAAAAGCTTAGGATAATAAGCATGGCCATTAACAGTGGCAACAGTTACATTATACACAGGTGAAATACTAACCAGCACTTCTGTTTCTGTTTTGTTATCTGTACCTGTTTAATAATGCTGAGGTGCTGTTTTTCTGTTTCTGATCGTTTTTTCAATTCATCTTTTAAGTTGTCCTTTTCTGAGCAAATTTCCAAAATCAGTTCCTGATGCTTTTTATTTTCTTTAATCAATCTGCAAAGGAAAAAAAATTAAAACCAAGGTACATCAGTACTGGGTTTTTTTGGTTGCTTGTTTTCAATCTTGAGATACATGGTTTTTGCTCTTTGATCTGCAAGTTTTATTAGAAGCCAGAAACCCTAAAAAAACTCCATGAAAGACTTACAAGAAGAAAATAAAAAAGAATAACGCTGTGCATGTGGAACTTAACTCCAAAACAGCAAGCAGCAACCTCCATGTGAGGAAACTGCTTGTTTCCAGCATTTTAGGGTTGTTGTGGTCCATAATGACACGGGACTTTTGGTAACCCTATGAAACTATGAAACTGTAAATGCCAGTAATTTTAAGGTAATGTAATACAGCAACTTCCAGTCAGATAGTCTCACCAGTCATTTGTCTGAAAACACAGAGATTTTATTAATTTCATGGATTTCTCCAAGCACCCATGAAGTTCACAATCTGGTAAACAGAATACTGATTTTTTAAGTCCTAAGTAGCTAACAAGAATCGATACCCATGCTCCTTAAAAAGTTCAATTTTTAGCAATAGTTTCAGTTCAGCTGTTTGAAGCCAACTCAGACCTAGTTTGACATTCTAACACAAAACTCAGAAGTTACATTGTCAGAACTGCTAAATAAACAGTCTCAAATGTATTTACATGTTTGCAGATACTATTACACGGTGGGTAATTTAGGCCACTAAATGCATGAATTTTTGGAAGGCATGTATTTACCTGAAAAAGATACTTAATTATCCCTTTATCCCCTTCCCTTTGTTGAAAAAAAAATCTCTGAAGAAACTAGTCTCCTAAATTATAAGGAATTCAAAACCACCAGTTACAGAGAGCTTAGCACTTGTGATGTGCTTTTTAATCTACTAATGAATATTCCAGGATTACAAATTCTTAGTTCACGCCACAGCTGCTGACATACATATATTTAGATCTGATCACAGGAGACAACTGGGCTATTTCCAGAATGATGTTAGAAGAAATTCTGCTGATCATAAAGTAAGAGAAAAAACAAACACAATCCAGAATACCCTTTGGACCAAACACAAAATGTTCCACAGCAGTTTCACACTCTTGAGGTGAGTTCCCATGGTTGCAGTTGGCCAAAAGAAAGAGACTTGTTTTTACATAAAGCCTTCTGTATGCATATATAACATACACACATATAAAAACACTTGTCTCTGAGGAAGCAACTGGCTGAAAACGCTGCCCTGCCTCTGAGTTTACCATGAGTAAATAAAACTCTTTACCTCATGATCTCCTGGAATTACCCCTCTCTACACAGCCACCACTTCAGATTCCCACTCCTCCTCTGTAACTTCTGAATGTCTAACTGTGCATTCTCGAGCTTTCCTGTCATCAGCTGACTCTCCTCACATGGATGGTTTCTGTCAAAGGTTAACTGGTGAAGTGCAAGAGAATATTTTCCCTGCTGGGACTCTCTCCCCCTGTCTAGTTTCCCTTCCTTTGATGTCCTCCTGTATCATGGTATTGGAGAGAATTATATGAAAAGTAGGACTCTCATTTTCAGCTCTGCAAAAGGAATAAATGTTAAGTTAGAGGCTACATTTTGTTAGCAAAAAAAAATTTCTGAAGAGGCGAAAGAGTATTAAATGCCAAGTAAGGAATCATGAAATCAAGCAATGAACTGGCTTTTAATGAACAGAAATATTCATGTTGAATACTGCCTGGTAGAACTATTAAGCCCAGTTCATTGTAACAACATTTATAAGCCATGCATTTCAGAAGTCCTCCTATAAAATGTGCAAAGAGTAATTTATCTATGTATGACACTTCCAATTCAAACAATACACTCATCTGATTAACAGTTTTGCTGGATGATGACAGGAGATTGAATACTACTTGAAAAAGAAACAAGCAATTTTAAACATAAATAAAATGTCCACTGTGGGAGTTAGTACTTTCAAAGATTCATTTCTCCACAGACACATATGGACTGAATGAATCCTGGACTATTTTTATACCACCATTGCTGCTGTAGTATTTAAGTAATTCTAGACATTGGCAAGCTATTCAATGACACAGTTGGCTATTCAGTTCCTGCCAAATCCTGCAAGAATTCAGACATCTAAGCACACAATTTTATTTACAAGTACATACCACAAGTAAAAATGATCCCTTGCTTAAAAACAAGTTTTAAAAGTATCATTAACTACTCTCATACCAACTTGAGACAACTTGCTTCATACCAAAATGCTGTATGCAGGTGCACACAATATGCAGCCAGAATTGTTCAGCACACACCTCCAACTGTGAAGCACATACTCAAATACTCACTTTGTAATCATTTGTTCTTGCTGTAGGTATTTATCTTGTACACATTTTTCAAACACAGCCAAGGCATGTTCACCCTTCTGCAAACCATTGGGGAGCTTTGGTTCTTTTGAAAAATCTGTAGACAAGAGTTCAGATTCTATTTCCTTTAGCAAATCCTCCTGTGAGGAAGTCTGATGTATTGTGGAAATAAGCTTCTTTGTGCAGTCTGTGTCATAAGGGCTTTCTGAATAGATTTTATCACTCGATTTTTTCACAAAGTCAGATCCTTCCCTTAGATCCTGTAATATTTCCATTAATGATTGCTCTGTCTGGTTAGTTTTTGGATCGTGTTGTTCAAGTTCTCCACTAGGCAGATGTTCTGGTTTTGTGGAGCCTTCTGCCTTTCTGTCACAGCAGGCATTGGCAGAGGAGTCTGCCCCTCCACACTGCTGCTGTCCTTCTGCTGGGGCCCCATTGCTGCTGGTGCCAACAGCTGCTGCATCCTGATCCGAGGGCAAGGAACTCAATTCCCCTTCCAAGACACCAGCATCACCTCCAGTGCAACTGATGCTTGGGCACTCCTCCATTCCAGGTGTTTCATCAGCCTTCTCATTATCTGGGGACTTGAAAGAGGCATCATCTGACAGATTGACTGGCTCCAGTGTGCTCTGCATTTCTGGTAAATATTCCTCCATAATCTTCCTTTGGAAATCTAGATGGAGAATTCATATTACAACATATTATATACAATACCAAAAGACATTGAGATAGGGGAAATAAAGGCTACTACAAAGTAAAATTTAAAGTACAAAAATATTTAGATACGTGTTATACAGAATTTGTTGATCTTTCAGCCCAACTTTTAAGTAAATGCTCCAATACAAATTTTTATAAGAGAAGGTGAGAAATGAGGCATAGCAAACAGGAAGCAGAAAGATGGTAAATGCCAAGACAAAATAAAAGCAGAACTTTTTATAATTAATAATTCTACCATTTAAACCCACAAAAATTCCAAGTAATCACTTCTAAGAAATACTTCATAACAATAAATAATCTGAAAAGATTAAGCATCCAGGGTCTTACAGCTTTCACTTCCCTACACGATTTGAAAGCAACAATATGTCTTGACTTACTCATTTTTACAACATAGGGTGACTCCCTGGTCCAGCCAGAATACCCAATTTCCTTACTGTCATGTCCTCACTGAGGATCCACACAGCAAAATGTATCTGTACCCAGGAAAGTAAGGGAAGGGGCTGGGGGAAGATGGGGGTGAGATTCTCTTTTCCCATCTGTTTTTAAGCAACCAAAATCCCCTGTGGAAGACCACAGATGGTCTGTGGCAGATCTGCTCTCTCAAACAGTAGCTTACAGAGCAAGGACTTGAAAAGCTCAGTAGAAGCTCTCTAAAAGCACTAGATGGACACCAGATTGAGATCTAAATAGCCAGAATAATGACGGAAGAGCCTGGGTGTAATACTGTATCTCCTTTTTCAAGAATCCCAGATGGTCCAGTATCTGAAAAGACTACCGGCATTTTTAGCAAGCACAGGAAGCCCTTATTTGCATTAGGAGAAATTCATTACAGCAGTCCTAACTTTTATATGCAACCCTATCCTCCTACACTGCATAATTCAGGCTATTTATAAACAAGGCCAACTTTTTATTTATAAATTCAACTCTGGTATTCCAAGAGCTATCTCAAAGAAGTGCTTACTTGCCACATGAAACTTGTTTCCATCCTTGCTTTCTGACTTGCTCAGCTCTCCCTTACACAGCCACACCATCTGAGCCACTCATGCACTTGCTCCATGCTCCTCCCTTTGCCTCAGCCTGAAAGGAAAAAACCCTTTGTGCTGCTTGGCTTACTCCACTCCCCCAGAGTGCTGCCTTATTAACCAACACCTCCTACTGAGGCTCATACTGTTAAAACAGAGGAGTTTTAACATTAGGCCTGTCACCAACTGCTACCACTGTCACCTTTCACTGTCAGGCACAAAAAGCAGCTCCAGCCCAGCTCTTTCTACCAGGAAATCCCATCCCAAAACATACCTCCCACAAGTACCTGAAACCTACAGCTGGGCTACAACTGGCATTTAATCAACAAGAGGGAAGCACATGGAAAACTGAGCATTCAGCAGAGAGTATGGAAGGGAACATATCACAACTGGACAAGAGTCACAAATCAGCAAATGAGAATCACGCATTTTTTAAGTAACAAGCAAACAACTTTTCCTTTTTTGGTTTCCAAGTAAAAAAAATTCCTCAATGCTACAGCCTCTAACACAGTACAAATGAGCACAAACCAGAACACAATTGGTAAGGGAGAGGTACAAACGAGCATAGAGATGAGGAATGAGAGTCTGCACAATGTGACAAGGATTCTCCATCCAACAAACAGATCTTCCCTGGTATTAATAAAACCCTTGATTATCTCTTGATTCAAAAGATTTATGTTTAGGTCAACACTGGAACCAGCAAACCCCACTGCTTGGTTTGTGCAGTCCAAACAAATGCCCTTTTGGAACCCATCTATCCTTGGATAACTGCTGCTAGTAATGAAAGTTTACAATGTACTACTATTATTCCCAAACAAACCAAACCCAACTGACAGTCTCAATGTGCAAGTAGAAGAGAACACAACTGCAAGAAAAAGTATTCAGTTTGATAGCAGCAGAATGCATTAGTTCCTATTTAATTAAAATGCTGTTAAAAGCCAATGCTTTCAGACTAGTGCACTTTAAACAATCAATAATCGTAAGATAATTTGCCAATGATGCAGTTAAGATGGAAGGAAAATTCACCTTCTCGTATCTGTTCCCTCTTGTCAGAAGTTTGTAATCCACACACTCAGCTGTACAAGATACGTTATTAGCACAAAGCTGAGGAACTGGTTTTTTCTCTAGTAATTACTCTAGTCGAAGTTCTTTATGTGCCTTCTCTGGAATGATCAGAGTGGTTTTTTTACCTCATTTTAAGCCTTTTTAAAAGTACCTTCTGAAGTATTACAGAACATTCCAAAATGTGCAGTTGTTTGATGTACTACTGCCTCAAACCTGCTTGTGACTGCCCAGGTGCTGCTGTTCACCTTTACCACAAGAAAGGGAATGCTAAAATTGGATACATGAACTTCCATGTTGGTTGCTACACACAGAATTTCAGCCCAGTCAGCAAACTGGAGGGAATTTATCTCCATAGGGAAGCAACAAGTGAAAAATATAACCATGTAAGAGAGTACATTAGGAAGGTCACTAAGTTTTCTTTTTATTGTGTTACTTCCTTCTGTAAATAATACTGTGAATTCATATTACAAAGACTAATCTACATGGAAACAGAAATACAATTATTTGCACAACTCAGTCACAGAGAACAAAAAAGCCACTGACTCCAATCCATACAAAAATAAAGTGTAGGTTTTATATCAAACACATGAGGAATCTGAGTAATGATTATATAAATCAGTTAAAGCATGAAGAGTAAATTATGATGATTCAGTGTTCCCTGCAGTCCTACTTTAATTTTCAGTGGTACCTAGAATATAATTTACCACATTAAGTTCACAGTCTTTATGATTCCAATACAGTGGACTTAGCCTTATCTGCCCAAACCTACTTGCACCTGTTCATGACATACACAGATTTTTTTTCCCCCTATTGTCAATGAATAATATCAGCTTTTACGTTCTAATTACTAACTCTTAAACAGAAATTAAATAATTGATCACAGGATCACAGTTTATTTTCACACCAGAAATGTGCAGACAAAGAACTCATGTGGAGCAGCTGTCCTTGCAAATTCATACTGATATTCAAATATCTCTTGAATATTCAAAATTTGTTCTGCCTACCTCAAGCAACTGAATATAACAGATACTTCCTATATTATGCCGTAGACAGAAAACTGCAGTGATGTCAAAAAAGAAAAGGCTCATTGTTTGTATGCAAAGCATTTTGTGTGAGAGAAGAATCAACCAGTCTAGCAGTAGCCAGTTGAGATGAAACATGCTAATATTTGACTGTTTTGCATCAAACATGCAAATCCATCAAGCTCCAGATAATATTTGTACACCACCTGATAGGAGCTCCACGCCTTCCCAGGTTTAATTTCCATCTTACTCTTAAAAATTACTTTTTCAAAATCAGGGATGTACTAAGGCTATGTATACTGCATTAAGGAAACAAAATAGTTTAGTGCCTCTTACAATGTCTTCAGAAGGCATCAAAAACAATCAAAAAAGGCAAATCTTGACTGAAGCAATTATGTAATGATATGGTTAAATGCCAAACGAGCACATAGTGTGTTGAGTGACAACAAAGTGCTGGGTTCTTGCACTGTTTTGCAAAGCATCTACCTTCAACCACCTGCTCTGCTCCCTCCTTAGGCCTGACAATCATCTTGTTTCAAAGTGTGATGTTTGTCTCACCTCAAAGTGTAAGTCCCTCCTGCTGCCTGTGCCACAGGAACTTCTCAAAGCAGCACTCAGAGTGGCCCAGCCCAAGCCTGCTTGCCCACATGCCATGAATGACTGCCATCCATCCAGGGCAGCATGTGAAAAGCTCTGTCACTGCCCTGTGACACTTTCTGCAGCTGTGACAGGACGCTGCCATGACTGGACTCGTGTAACTGGTCTGACCAGTCCTCCTCTGTTTCACAGCTCCCAATTAGTCTGACACTTGAACACATCTTCCCCAGGCTCCTGCTCCACAGCAGAGGAGGCAGCTGGCTGTGTTTTCTCCCAGTGCAGTGACACAAAGCCATGAAGTGGAAATGCATCAGTTCAGATCCTGGTGATGAGAGCAGCAGGAATGAGGAACAGGAGCACAGCTCAGCCACATGTACAAAACATCTCCCTATACCTAAGAATACAGGCAAGTTGGCCCCTTCAAAACCTAAATTACCTTTTTTTTAAACAGCCACTATTTTTTATCATCACAGACGCATTCTTCAAAGATGCAAAGAGCATACATACTTTTCATCATTATTCACAAAACTAAGTTTAAATCTGCATCAGCACATATTATCTCCAAGTTCCAATGTAAATGAGTAAGTAGTTAAATAGTTGGCACAGGACACACAACATTAAAGGCTGGTACTGGCAAGGGTTACAACCATTTATCACACTACTTAAACTAAGATATGCTTATCTGCTAAATTGCTGATAGCACAAATGACTGAAATCAGAGGGAGGGAGCAGAGAATCTGCCAATGGAGCACAAGAACAGCACACCAGGTCTTGAATACAAATGTCTCCCAGGTATGGCAGGGAATACAAAGACTCAGGAAATAGAAATTTTTTATTTCACTTTCTGTTACACAACAGAAACATCTTCTATTAACCACTAATCAAATTATATAAATAAGAGCATATAAGATAATGAGTCATTTAAGCTCTTCAAGAAGTATCTGTCACAATGTAAGTATTGATTATCCTGGGAGAACATCAAAAATCTCAATACACACTCCTGTAACATGCCAACAAAAGGAAGAAAAAAAATTCCTGTAGCTACCTTCAGCAGCAGTCCAGAGAAGCTTATGCTGTAACAGCAAATTCTCACTTCAGAGTCCATCCACTGGCACAGAGAAAAACAGTTCTGTAGCACTCAGTCCTCCTCTTTCCTCTGCTGAAAGTACATACACTCCTAACTTTTTAAGGAAGCTGTTGGCATCCTCATCCCTTGGCTGTTCATCCACTGTACTGGTTGAAAATCCTTCCTACCATGGCAGTACTGCTAATTCTAATTAGGAACACCACCTTTCCCAGCTCTAGCCTGCTATCCAGTGAGTACAGGCACGTGCCAAGGTTCTGGTACACTTTAATTCAATATTATGTCATTTCAAACTGCTTGTCTTTTTGATCTTCCTATTGAACGCAAATGTGATTCTTTTAAATCCCTGACTACAAAGGCTTTCCTAAGCAGATGCATCACTAATGCTAGAATTTAATTTCATAAAATGGATAGAATTTGACCCAAACTGTCAATACTTATGTTGTAAATATTCAAGAAGGAGGAAATTACTTTGTTTCAGCCAATTTCAAAACACATGTGAGATGACTGCTAAAGAAACACATTAAATGACAACTATAGGAAACTTTCGCTGTCTAGAAGACTTCACTAACAGCAAGGGGAAAAAAGACTCTGCCTTGTCACCTAGTAACTATCACAATGGGGCTCTTTTAACAAACATTAAAGAATGACAGAAGTGCGTGCCTGGGGTGGTTCTGTAAGCAAACCTAAGGTCAAGGTCCTGAGAAACAAAAATCACTGCTTCAAGAGAAAAGAATATATATTTACACCTCAATGCCTCAAAATACTGCAGAGAGAGGGGCAAAAAAAGGGCAGGAAGGAATAATGCTTCACAGGTATGTGCATATACAAAGCCTTGTTCAACCCAGGCTTGAAATGAAAGTGAAGAGCTTTGAGATAAGTGATTCTGAGGCACTAAACCTTCTGGAAAGGGAGTAATAAGAACTCAATACAGCAAATGCAGTTTACTGGACACCAGACACATTCAACTACACATTACATAATATAATGGGCAGTAGCAGTCAATTATTTTAGTTCCTTTCAGCAAGAAAGGGTTTTGCATTGTCTTTGGGCACGTCTTCCACTCCTAGCTGTGCGCAGGAATCATTGACTCTCCAAAAAAAGTACACATGCAATCCACAAAATTGTGAAAAAGCATTTCTTACACCATAATATGCTCTTTACCTGTGGATATGCAAAAAACATCCAGACAGGTTTTATAGGACATGAAACAAGCTCATTTTTAAACAGAAGTATAAGGTAGCTTTCCTCTTTCCATTTCATATCAGTCACAGCAGAGTACTCAAATGTCCTTTAGTAATGGACTGAAGTCTCAAAACTACCCAGAGCTGCCACAGAGTTGTGATGCATTTCAGAGAGCAGGTGGGGGACAAGGAAAGGAGTGCTGCAGTGCTCCAGCAGTCAGAGGCATGACTCCAACACTCATCAGTGTCCTAAGTACCATGACACGGCCTGGAAGCAGCTCAGTGACAGAAAAACCTGGTGACACCAACACATGCAGCCCAAGTTCCCAGAAGTTCTTACTGCTCCTATGCTGAGTCACCTCAGGACTCAGAGTTGCTTCATCACTGCAGTGTTTGCTGTAAACTTGCTAAGGAATCACTGCACACCTCTAAACAAAGTCCACGTATTTATAGGAAAAACCTACCTAGAAAATAAGGCCCTTGAAATTGCTTCAGAGCAATTCTCTTCATGCTGTAATCTGTGATCCATACTTCCTGGTTCTTTGTCAAGGACTGGATGATAACTCACAAAATTGCTGCTGTTACTCTTTATTTTGGTTTCCAAGATGGAACATTCTGAAGATAAGCTCCACTGGAAATTCATCATAAAAATCCAAGCAAACAGCCTTAAGCAGTAGTCTCTTCAAATGCTCTGTAATGCTCACTATCCTTCCATATTGGTTCTGCTTTCTGAGCTCTGCAGTTCAGGTTTAGTGTCCAGTGTCAGCAACCAGGAGAAGGGATGCCTCTCCTTAGGAGAGTTCCTTATGGAGACATCTAGAAACAGGGTTTATTCTTAACATTCTCAGACTCCTCAGTGAGAGCAAATAATGACTTTTTTTCCCTAGCACCACACCAAAAGACTGGGCAGCAACACATAGCTCAAATAACCAGCTGTCCATCCCAGGCACTGTTAACTGCTCTCTGTAACACATTCCACATGATTTTACAAACATCTCTGCTCTTCTGCATCCTCCTCTCCAATTCAACTAAAAATTCCTGTTTATGGGTTTGCAGAGATTTTTGTTTGTTAGCTGATCCTAGTGTTGTGGGAGCAAAAAAGGGTAAAAACAGCTCCATTTTGATACTGAAGGTGCTGGATGCAGACATCTATGAATCACTCCAATTTTGGCAAATCTGAATTTAGTTTGAATTTTAGTTTATCCAGCTTGCCTACATATATAGAAAGTTGTGGGGTTTCTCTCTGCATGGCCCAGTACCAGACAAACAGAAAATTCAACACCCCAGCTAAACCAGGTAGAAATGTGATGCTTTCACAATGACTGCCCTGTTTGTTCACCTCCAATACTTCAGAAACCAAAGCAGAGCAAGGAAGCACCTGACACTGTAGCTGGTCTAAAGAAATACCAGGAACTGTTCACTTTTATTACTCTGCCTTTCTAAGAGCCCTCCAATAAAGAGGCCTGTTCATTGATGTGTGATATCTGAAAAAAGAAATGCTTTTAACTTAGCTGTACAATCTTTCAAAGATTATCCAATAATAAAATAATAAAGGTTAAAAAGCCAAGATACAGCAAAAGGCTCCTAAAAAACTCCAAACTATCAGCTAAATCTAACACTGGGAGGTCTGGAAGACAGTTTTTGTGGTTTTGTTTTTTTGGTTTTTTTTTACAATGAAAATCATTATCCTCATAAAATTTTAACTGCAAAGAAAATACTGACTTTTTTTCCTGTATCACCCAATAGCAAGTTAAAATGCAGTCATGTGAATTTGCAAGAGGAAGTCACATGCATTTTACAGCTATTTTGAAGATTCACATTTACACCTCAAGTCACATTGTAAATCACTCTCCCATTACTCCAGCCCTCCAACTACCAGTAAAAGCTCTCAGCAACCTGCCCAGACACACCTGTGGACTGGACTGAGCTACAAATGAAACATCCACCACGTCCTACAGTGTTCTGTGCTGTGACCTGTAAAACCACTGAGCACAAGTAGCTCCCCATCTTAGCAACAACTTGGGAGATGAGCTGAGACTTCAGCTCTTTCTGCTGGAATGGAATCTAACATTTACTGCACATGCAAGCAAGGACTGTCTTTTACTTAGTAATACTGAGCAGTGTTTCAAAACATACCTTTTTTCTGAAGTGATTTCCAAAAATTCTTATGAAGATCACCAATGCCCTAAATCTATCCTGAGGCAGCAGTTTTACATTTAACCCTCTAAGCTGTTACTCAATAATAATTACAATTTTAAAAAGAAGGCTAGTGTACATGCCAACTCAGAATCAATATATACTACACCATTTAAACTACTCTGCCTTCTATTCATTCACATTAAAGAATATATAACATTAAAGTCTAATCCACAGATTGATTTTTATACATGGTTCATTACACTCAAGAATCCCATCTTGGAAGCACCTCTCTTCACGTAAGCAGCTACTGAAGCTCATGAAGCAAAGATAAATACATAACTTTACTAAAAGCACATTTATCATTTATAGTGCAATAACAGGTTGGTTCTTTTCCCAATCACTGCAGTGTAGACTAAAGGCTCAGCTAAAGAGATTTTTTATACTGCCTTACATTTCCACTCATGCATCAATGAAATGAAATGACACATGACTGAAATGTCAACAGTCAAAACACTTTTGTGATAAAGCTCTGATGCTCACCAGAAGACCCCATTAAAAGCAAAAGCTGCACATGAGCACCATTTGCACAGTTCAGTTACAGACCCACTTCCCTCTTGCAGGTTCCTGAGCAACAAAAAGAGAGACTACAAGTGCTTTAGCCAGTCCCATTGCAAATTCGAGAGTTAATGTGAGATGCAGTATAATCCGGTGTAACACCAGACATGGACTTTGTATTTCAAAGACTTAATTAGGATTTATTGGCTGAAGAACACTGAAGAGAATAATAATGATTTGTAGAGTTTTCTTGACAAGTCACACACATATGAAGCAACCACCAACCCAATGTAAGAAAGCTTCACAAATGCCCCAGCATTTATTAGAAAGAACAAAACTTGCCTGAACAGTTTGTTCCACAAAGGTCTCTTTGTCTCCTTTAGCTATCATGCTCTAAAATATTCCATTAGAAACATAATCTTAGATGAACCACAACAAAAAAATAAAGTACTTCCTATTATCTTTAAAGACATTATCCTAAGCCAGAGATATTAAAGTAACCATAAACAGCCACACAACTGTTAGAATCAGTTGCCATTTTAATTCAATTTCCAACCTATTACACTCAGGTAAGACATTAATCTGTTAAGATAGTTTATGTGCTACCATGTGTATAATGACAACCCAACAAGACTGCTAAAGAATAATTTTGGAGTACAAAAACATTTCTAGCTTCTTACAGTTGTGTTGTTGGTTGCAAAACCAAAAATGCCTCTCTTCAAGAACTTTTCACATCTTTATTACACAATAACCACTACTTAAGCAAATTAAAATGCTTTTCCAAGTCAATGCCAACTTGTCATTGCAGCAGAACTCTTGGTAAGAATTTTACATGACAATAAGACTAAAAACAAAATTGAAAAGAAATTTCATATCTTGTTTTAGCTCACTGTAATCCTAATAATACTTTTACCGACGCTAATCTGGACTGACTGACCACACCTTGACTTGTTGGGTGAAGTTTTTGGTTTCTTTTTCCTAAGGCTGCTTTTTCCATAGCTACTGTCTACTAGTCAACACAGTGATCAGCAAAACACACTTCCCTATTGTTCCCAGTTAATACCCAGCTTACCTGTGCTTTGCATGGTATCTTTCACAAGAACTCTGTCTCAAATGGCTTTCTCAGACTAAGCATTACATCACCTGGTAACACTGCAAAACAGGGAAGCTCAAGTACTAGAGATAACTGTTTTCAACTGAAGTTTGTTTTAAAAAAAAGGATTCTGCTAAAGAAGAATGGTTTACATAAGATACAAAATGCAGCTCTACTGTATAGCAGCTGTGTAGAGACAAAACAAAGGTTTGAACTAAATTGAAAGGGACTGGGATAAAAAGATCTAAAAAAACAGGAATTTTACATAATCTAATGTGAGATGAACTTCAAACTCCTTCTGGCTTCAGGTTTATGTATTTGCTTACAATTCCACATCCAACATTAATCAGAGCAGCAAGCCACCCAAGCTATTAAACACACTAAAAGGAGATGAACTGATTGGAAAGCATGACACTGCCTAAGAAAAAGAAAGAATTCTTAAAGCGAAGAAGAGATGATGTTGATCACCACTGTTTGTACTCCATACAAAAAAGAGGGTGGCCATGAGGTCTCATACACTCCCAGCCATCCTGTATTTACAAGCAGCACATACAGGAAGCAAAAGAAACACACCAGAGTCCCACCCAGATGAGGTGTCCCAACATTAATTCACTTTTGCCCAAGATCAAATAAAAGTGGAAAAGCTGGCTGTACCCTGGGACATGGAGTCCTCCAGCCCAGGCAGAACGCGACACAGCTCCTGACTCAACTCACACAAAGATCTGCTTTGATGCGTGTGCTTGAAGGGAAGGAGTGGAACAGTGTCTATACACAGTGGGTACTCGCAGGATTTCCTTGCTTTTATCAGTTTTACACTTCAACTCAATTATTCCTCTCAGGTTTTTAATGTGACTTCATTAAACACCAATGGCAGTGACAAGGTGCAAAGCTCAGCATTTCTATCAATTCTTTGAACACGAGACAAGCACTTTAGAAGACAAGGTTTACTCGAACTTTTTATTTGCTTTCCTCTGCTTACATCACAAATTAGATAGCTGAACAGAAATGTACCATTCCTTCAAGGCAGCACCAGGTTTTCCATCAAACTCATGCACATGGTTAATATTATGGTCATATTAACTCCATGTCTGGAGTCAGCAGCACAACTCCAAAACAAAGTTCATCAGTTAAGTTTTAACAAGTGAGGCTGGATTTGCTCCCATCATAACACAAGTCATGGGGTACACCTTGAGAGTGTTACTCTTTGTCATAGGAGCCTCAACACTGGAAGCTCATGTATCGGGGAAAACGACACCTTACCAACAGCATCATTTTACTGCGAACATCACACAAGGCTTGGATACTTCAGGGTTTGCAATCTTCTGTGTGTCTTCAGCACAGAAGAACTCTTAGTGTTCCAAGTCAGTAAAATGAGTCTCTACTTCAGCAACCAATGAATGCAATGCCAGCAACAGCACTACTGTCACCTTTCAGGTTTTAGCACCTTGCCTTTAGCTCTGCTTACAACAAGGCCAGGAGCAGCTCTGTCCTTACTAGAACCCTGCTTGCATTCACCTTCTGACACTGATAACATCACCTGTGCAAAGAAGAATGTGTTAAGGGAGGGGAAGAAATCAAATTTATGATTGACTACACAACCTGGACAAAGCACACATTCTATGACAGGTCTTCTACACCTATAACAGAGCCATAACTCTTGTTCACACTACAGAAGCCAGAGCTCTGGCAGACCTTCTCACAAACCTGTAGTGTCATGGCATTGGTAAGATACGGATCTTTGCATATTTGGCACTGCAGATTGCAACATGTTTGCTTTCAATGGCTCTTTTCAAATGCTGTTTCCAGAAAATGCAAAAGGCTGTAAAACTCCAGCCATGGAATTACTGTCTGTATGGTCACTACATGCTGAAAAAACACCATTTGCGGGGATAGCAGAGTTCTACTGTTTTCAAACCTGACTTGCCTAGAGTTTCTCCAGTATCCTTGAAAACAAATAAGTAAACACTACAATCAGTCCTTTAGGATGTGAAAAAGTCAACTGTGAGCTCTACAGAAGACTGACTTCTATTAATTAATCTAAGAGGTAGTATTGTAGACAATATTATTACAGTATCAGTACTCCATGTACTTTTTAAAATTAGGGTCATGATTTCCCCCTCTATTCTGACATCGATTTGTTTCTGATGAGATTTCTTTTTTACCCTCAATTTGTGGCAGCAGGTCTTGGACTATGACTCGAAGGTAAGTTATTATCCATGAGGCTATCCAATATTGACTTTGGCAGTTGGAAAATAAGTTCAGAACAACTCAGCCCAGAACTAAGTACAGGATATTGCTTCCTGGAGCCCACATCTCCTAATTTAACATGCCTAATAACACTATTAAATCCAGAAAGCATTACCTTTCTATATTTCATAGCTCTTTTAAATGCCAGGTTCAGGAAATTCAGTATTAGCTTCAGATATCATTAAGCAGCAGAGCTGCTGATTAGGACCAAATTAACCACTCTTATTTGCTTCTTCAGTCCTTTCCTCAACAGTTTGAAACAGTTGAACAGTTTGAACAGAACCTCACAATGCCAACAAACATCTGTCAACAACTCCAAATCGAGTCTTATAAAATGACAGAAAAATACTGTTTTAAAACCAGACAAGAACAGATGATTGAAGATTTTCAGAAAGAGCTCCAAGGCAATATGGAACTAGTTCTTTTCTTTTAATATAAAATGAATGACATTTCAAATGTCATCTAACAGTCTCCTGAAACATCTTCATACTTTCAGTTTCTCAAATCTCCAGAGCTTAACCATCTGCTCCCTAAAGTCAACAGCAACATAAGCATTCATAGCAGCCAGTGATTACATTTCCTTGCCCATAGAGAAACACAGCTGTGGCTCATAGTTTCAATCATTTCCTTATACAACAAAACATACGGGGACAGGGACCTTACCTGGATTTTTCATGTATTCTGCTTGCACCATTTTAACTTCTGAAAAGCAGTTCTACAAGAAGATAAAGCAAAGCAGCACTAAAGCCGGAATGCCATACTTCCCATCATTGCAGATTTAAATTCCCTAAGAAATCCTCTTTTGGTCTGCACATAGTCTCACTGGAAGTATGTATGTATCAGACTCACCTGTGCAGACTATTTTCGGGGACAAGAGCCAATATCTGCAAGCCTACATCATAATCACTTTGCTGAAGTCCTTCTTTCAAACCTAGAAAGGCAGGCAGGTTTTACAAATACCATCTGCAAAAACAAGGACACGTACCCTACCGCAACACCGCGGCCAGCTCTAAAAAATAACCTTCCCAACAGCTGCTGGGCTTTGTTATCCAATAATTTACCAATACAGCAAAATCAACACGCAGCCAATGAAACAGCACAACCTAATTAATACCATGGAAAAGAAAGCTGTACAGAAACAAAGAGACTGCGAGCCAGCACAGCAGCCTGCGCTACCCGCTCGGAGGTCCTGACCGGGAAGGTGTTGCTATGGCAGGACCTCACCCCCGGCCCTGCTGTCACCTCGCTCCCTCCTCCTGCGCCTCGCCCACGGCCCTGCCGCGACCTCCGCCAGCCCAGTGCCCCCACCGGCACAGGGAGAGCCCCACGCCGCCCGGGGGAATTCTACCTCCCTCCCGTCCTTCCCCCGCCCCCGCGGCCCCCGGGGTTTATCTCTCGCTGACAGCGAAGCGGATCAGCGGCCCCGCGGCCCCTCCCGAGCCCGCCGGGCAGCGCCCGTCCCGTCCCGTCGAGCGCCGGCGCCCTCGGCTGCCCCATTCCGGTCCCTGGAAGAGCGGTCAGTGCCCGCGCGGCTGGGGGACACCGGCGCCGGTTCCGAGCATCCATCCATCCACCCACTCACTCACCCGCCCACCTGCCCTTGCTGCGGCTGGGGCCCTCACCCGGTCGCTACTCGGGCGGCAGGAGCGGCGGCAGCGCGGCCATGGCGGGCGCAGCGCGGTCCCGCTCCCCGCCGGCCGCCCGGCCCGGCGCGCTGACACATCAACAAAGATGGCGGCGGCGGGCGGGGCCCGGCGGGGGCGGGATCGGGATCGGGATCGGGGCAGCCCCGGGCGGCGGGGCCGGCCCAGCCCCGCGGGGGCCGCGGTGCCTGCGGGCTGTACGCGAACGGGACATCGCGGCGGCTGCTGGTCCCGCTGGCTGCCGCGGGACCCATCTCGCCGCCTTCCCTCGCCCTCGTGCTGCTGCCGCGTTCCCACCCGCGCCGCCGAAAGCCCGCGATCCACTGGCGCTGCTGAAAGCTCCGAGCGGCTGGATGCAGGACATAATGCTGCTGTATTAGTGCACTCTGCGCCAGCGGACATTTAGGGTGGACATCAGGGAGGATTTCTTCACAGAAGGGGCGATTAGACACTGGAAGGACAGCCCAGGGAGGTGGTGGAGTCACCGTCTTTGCAGGTGTTTAAGGAAAGCCTGGACGTGGCACTCAGTGCCGTGGTTGGGCTCACAAGGTGGTGTTGGGTCATAGGTTGGACTCGATGATCTCAGAAATGTTTTCCAAACTAATTGATTCTGTGATTTCACACAAGATAATTTCAGGCATGCATCTATAAATTGTTTCAACTCGATGGTTTTTTTTTTCTCTTCTTATTTAAACATACGAATATGTTAACAAGGGATCTCATGTCAGACATTNAAACTGAGGAATAGCTGACCAGTTTGGGAACTTTCTGGGTATCAGTCAGTACGTGGTGAAGAATTGCATTGTGTATCACTGGGTTTGCATATATTGCCATGATTATTATTTCATTTTCATCACATCAAACTGTCTTTATCTCAACCCACAAGTTTGAGTCTTCCAGTTCTCTCTCCTGCTCTGCTGCAGAGGGGAGTGTGCCAGCAGCTTTGTGGGGCCTAGCTGCTGGCTGGGGTTAAACAACAGGTTTCAAGGAGCATTTTCTAGGACTCCCGAATTTGCAGCTCTGAAATTGAAAACACCTAGAGAGAATATGGAGAAAAAGAACTTGCTCTGAAATAACTCTATATAGAGTTATTTCAGAGCAAGTTCTTTTTCTCCATATTCTCTCTAGGTGTTTTCAATTTCAGAGCTGCAAATTCGGGAGTCCTAGAAAATGCTCCTTGAAACCTGTTGTTTAACCCCAGCCAGCAGCTAGGCCCCACAAAGCTGCTGGCACACTCCCCTCTGCAGCAGAGCAGGAGAGAGAACTGGAAGACTNCATGTCAGACATTCCATGGCACTATCTAAAACCACAGCCCTGAGCAGCTGCCTTACGGGAGGGATTCTTCACCCCAGCAGTTTTCAGGGAGATGCCTCTCCTTTTTGCAAAGTCCACAAGTAACGACAAATAGAATCTTCCTCCTTAAGTAAACAGCATCTCATTCTCCACAACCAAGCCCTGCACGTTATGTCAAAACCCTCTGCACCCACATGCCATGCAAGAGTCAATCCAGTAATGTTAATAAACAGCTTCACTTAGCACCTGCCGGGACTTCATTCCTTATTCTGATTGGATTTTTAAAGATTTTGAAAATTTTGCTGGGCATCAAAAATCTGGACTACATTTCAGTGCTGGGATCAGCAGTTTTTCAGTAAAACACAAAGCTTTTTGGAATCCAGAGCACGGCATAAATGCCATTTTATTTAATAAAAAATAAATTGAAAAAAATACCTTAGCAGACAAGCTGCTAAGTGAAAGCAGTTGTATTTGCTGTAGCAGCTCAGCTAAAATGAGCATTGGCACCTCTCCTGAAATAACCTCTTAAACATAACAATAGAAAAGCAAGTTAGAATTACTNGGGTTGAGATAAAGACAGTTTGATGTGATGAAAATGAAATAATAATCATGGCAATATATGCAAACCCAGTGATACACAATGCAATTCTTCACCACGTACTGACTGATACCCAGAAAGTTCCCAAACTGGTCAGCTATTCCTCAGTTTGTGTACTGAGGATGATGCCATTTGGTGTGGAACAATCCTTGGCNAATTCAGGTTGGAAGGGACCTCAGTAAATTATCTAGTCCGATCCCCTACTCATAGCAAGGCTAACTTTGATGTTAGATCAGATTGTTGCTTTATTTTTGGCTAATTTATTTTTATATATGTATAAAAGCATACACATGCCTACATGTATGAAAATATCACCTACTCAGTGATGATTTTTTCAGTTTGTATCATGGATGACCTTGAGAGTAGAATGTGCTGCATAACTTCACTTACAAACATTAATATAGAACAAAGAATTAATATATATAGAATATATAATAATTATTATTAACTTATTATATTATATTCNTCCCCCCCACCCCAGCTTCTTGCTGGCAGGGTATGAGAAGCTGAAAAGACCTTGACAATAGTGTAAACACTGTTTAGAAACAACTAAAAACATTAGTGTGTTATCAACATTGTTCTAAATCCAAAGCACAGCTCTGTACCAGCCACTAGGAAGAAAATTAATTTTGACTATCCCAGCCGAAAACAGGACAAAACATTTTAACTGATCCTTAAAAACAATAGTGGGATTTTAGAAAAAATCAATCTGTAAACATTTCAGTGCCATCATAACTATAAATCTTTCAGTGTCCTTTATTTTGGGAAAGATAATACTGCTTCAGGTAATTAAGCAATGTCCTAGCCATCACCTCTAAGCAGCAAAGGAGTCAGTCATATGTCTTTAAAAACATTAAGTGGAAAGCACAAATGGAAGTAGGTTGCAGAGAACACTCGTGCCCTCAACTTTAACCTCCAAATAACACTTTAAAGACCTTTGCTTTGCTCAAATTATGCTGTGCATTCCATCTTTCTAAAAATACATTACAAATCAGGTGTGGAACAGAGATAAGTAAAAATGTGTCTTTTCAGAAAGCAGTGCCATGCAACACTCACTTGCTAATTGCCATGCAGCAGAAGTCTAAGCTTTGCTTTCAGAAAGGGTTCTTTGCCACTACTGCTGCTGTTCTCAGTTGAGCTGCAAAGTTCACACTGCTGCTCTGTAACACAGTCACTTCAGTGCCCAAATGCTTCTTTTCTTATTTGGTCTTCTAGCTATTTAAAGACAACTGCAGAGACATCAGTATACTCTGGCCCCAATCTGTTTAAGATTTCTGCTTTTACCTTGCTGTACACTTTGTCTGCGGTCCCACTGATGTTACCTGTACGTGTTTAGTGTGTTCCAACAGATCTGGCAGAATTTCATCTGATTTTTGCCTTTCATTCTGGGCATTTTTTTAGAGAGGATTAAAATCAGGTTAAGAAAATAGAGCCTGGTTAGTGGAGTTCTTCCTTAAAGGCAGAAGAAAAGGATTTTTTTTGTACTCAGCTGGACTCCCCACAGCTCTAGTCCCAGAACTGATGCTGACAGTTCTGACTCTTATGATACCTGTGCCTCACATTTTCATGTGAAGAGTGTCTTATCCCCAGGAGGCAGCCACAGATACTTAGGTAATGATAATGACAGGTCACAGAGAAAGCCCTTCCCCAAACCACTTGCACGTATGTTAAATCAAAATGAATTACTGTACCTCTTAATTAGTCAGCCACAGTGCTTATTTGACATGTACAAATGCTGAGGAAACAATTCCTGAGTGAGAGAACTTACCATCTGAAAGACAGACAGTCCTACACAACAGACTTGTCTGCTGCAGACAAGCTCTGCATTGCAGAGGCAGAAGCAGAATTTGGCCCACATATTCAAAAGGTTGTAGTTCTGGCTTTTGGCTTATGCTTTATTATATAAGAAACAGGAAAGGAAGTGTTCATCTAATTGCTCAGTTTCCAGATGACATTTGTTAATTATCCAGAGTATTTCTATAGCTTTGCCCACTGAAAGGGTTTACAAAGCTGCTTTTTCTCCTTCAGCTAAAGAAGTGTTAACAACTCCACTTTCTGGGAGAGCAATGAGGTGGCTCAAACAGCAGATGTGCTGAGTGATACCCCACACTCCTCTGAGACCACTGGTGTCAAAGGGCCACGTCTGGCAGTGCCGAGGAGATGCTGGCAGCAGAGTCCAGCTTGCCCAAATCCCATCTTCTGTATTTGTCAGGGGGCTGGTCTGTTGTAATGTAATTACTGCGGGCTGAATTGATTCCTGCATTTCACATCACGGCAAAATTACACAAATGGTTATTATTTTCTTCATTGGGAATCACTTTCATTGTGTAACTATTTTATTCTGAGCAAGCACAGTTTGTCAGGGGTCTTCAGGAAGCACCATTCACAAAGCCCCATCTTCCCTCCATGTGTCAGGTGAGGACAGCATCTCCGCTGAAGCTGCTTGCCACCACCATCACATCTGACCTATACATGGCAAATCCCAAGGGTGACTATGATCACTGAAGTGCTCTGACTAAGTTACAATCGGAAAAAAATTATTTTCATTCTATGTTGTTTGGACTGTGCTGTTCTTTTTCAGCATGTAGCACAGTGGTGTCTCAGCAGGTTCCTAGGCATTTAGATCCTGGAGCTAGTAACACACTGGTACAGTTTTTACAGAACCTACATGTAGGTAAGCCCAAAGCTCTTGCTAACAACTGCAGGCAAGTCACACCTCGTGCAGCTCCTGGGATATCACTCCTGATCAGTCTCTGTGCTAAGAGCACTCCCCTCAGTTACCTCTGACTCTCAGTTACTTTGCAGAGAGACTTGGACAGGCTGGAAGAGTGAGCTAACAAGAATCTTATTAAGTTCAACAAGGTCAAGTGTAATGTCTCACACCTGGAGAAATGTAATCCAGAAGTGCAGCACAGGCTAGTATCTACTCATCTGAGGAGCAGCTCTGTGTAAACAGATCTGGGGTTCCTGATGGACAAGCAGCTCACCATGAGTGAACAGGATGCTGCTGCAGCAAAAAAAGCCAACAGGATGCTGGGCTGCATCAACAAGGGCATCACCAGCACAGATAAAGAAGTATTTGCGCCACTCAGTGCTTGCCAGGCTACACCTAAAATGTTGCGTTCACTTTTGGTCCCTGCTACATAACAGAGATGTATGTGGACAGGCTGGAGAGGGACCAGAGAAAAGCCACAAAGAACATCAAGGTTTGAGAAGTTTGACATAGAAAGAACATCTGAGAGAAATGGGCTTGGTCAGCTGTTAGTAGAGAAGGCTCAAGGGAGGCTTTATCACCACATTCTAGTATGTAAAGGGTGCATACAAAAAAGATGGAAATTCCTTTTTTTTTTTACATGGACTCCCATGGAAAAGACAAAGGGTAGTGCATACAATTCACTTCTGGGGAGATTCCATTTAGACACAGAAGTAAAATGTTTCAGAATAAGAAAAACCAGCCATTGGAATCATCTCCCCAAGGAAGTGGTGGATTCCCTAATGCTGGACAATTTTAAGATTCAGCTAGACAGGGTGCTGAGTCATCTTATCTAGATGTTTTAAGCTACAAAGAAAGCCTAATTTATTTTGAGAGAGGTATGAATGACAGAGAAGTATTTCTTAGTGCCTTACTGGTTCTTCCTAGGCATGAGGATTACTGGGCTAATCTTAGGGACAGAGGAATACAGGGCAGGGAGATGTTGAAGGCTGTGTGATCATGATCACTCTGTCTCACCACAATCTCCCACATACAAGTGTGCCTACTCTGATATGCAATTCTGAGCTATTTGGCATATGGTTTTCCTCAAATCCCACTAAATCTCACCTAATTTTCCTTCTTGTAAGAGCAGTCTCTGATCCATTCAGCTTCTGCTCAGGCTGGAGCTGGGGGCTGGAGGTTCATGTGAGCCAGGAAGAGTCTTTGCTCTGACTTTAGTAGGTGTTATCTAAACCACTGAGAGAAAACTCAGCAGCCCTCAGATGTGTTGTTTGCTTTTCTTTTGAGAATGCTTAGTTTGGCAGACAGGATCCCAGACTTAAATACAGATAATTTAGACCAAAACACTGTCACAGCCAGATTCCAAATGACTTAAGGCAAAATAGCTATGTTTCAGCTGCTTCTCTGTGAACAGAGATAATTATTCCCTGCTGTAGAGAACACATAACAATAAAATCCGTCACAGATTTTATACACTTTAATAATAAGTTCAACAATGTAGGCACTAAAATAGATCAGATTAATTTATTTTTTGGTGAAAGCTTAATTGCACAGCACTGGGAACACCCGAGATCATGTCTGAGTAGTAGCACAAAACAGCAGTCTTGAGGAGGAAGTATATTTTCCTATGGAGATAGAGACATGGAGGTGGGAAACAAAAGTTGAAGAAAAGGGGAAAACACCTTGTATAGAAAAGAAAGAGGGAAAAAGGACAAAGAAAAATGAAAATAGGTTGGAAATGGGAGATGAAGTGATGTATGTTCTCAGCTGCAGGGTGAAATTCAAATACTTCAAAATAAAAATGCATCAATTTTATGTATCACATTTCAGCTTTTTACATAGCTCTCACAGCCACTTTCTGAATTTGTATGAAATAAATAGGGGTTACTAGTTCGACCATGGGTAATTATGTCCACAAAGATGCTCAGAGGCCTGAGGTACCTCTGCTATGAGGTCAGGCTGGGAACTGGGGCTGTTCATCCTGGAGAAGTCTCTGGGAAGGCCTCAGAGCACCTTCCAGTACCTAAAGGTACAAGAGAGCTGAAAAGGAACTTTCTACAAGGCCATGTAGTGATGGACATGGGGGAATGGCTTCAAAATGAGAGAGGATGGGTTTAGATTACATATTGGGAAGAAATCCTTTGCTGTGCGGGTAGTGAGGCCCTGACACAAGGTTACCTAGAGAAGTTGTGTATGCCCCATCCGTGGAATGTTCAAGGCCAGGCTGAATAGGGCTTGAAGTAACCCGGACTAGCGGAAGGCTGCTCCGGCCGTGCCTCCCTGGCCGCGACGGCCGCACCGCCGGCTGCAAGCGGTCGGGCAGCACATGCCCCGCTCCTCCCCTGAGGATCGGGGTCCCGCCTGGGCGGGGCGGAAAGAGCGGCACGGACCCGCCGGGAGCTGCTGGAGGCGTTGCTGGCCTCCGGGGGCCGCTGCTTCTCCTCTTCCCGCCCACGGTCCTCGAGTGAGCGGCCAGCCCTGCTTCCGCGTGGGGCAGCGCGGACGGCGGGACGGCGCGGACGGCGGGAGGCGGCCCAGGGTAAGCGCTGCTCTGAGGGGAGAGAGGGGCAAGGGGCGGCCCGGGGCGAGCGCTGCTCTCTGAGGGGCGAGAGGGGCAGGGGGAGGCCCGGGGGGAGCGCTGCTCTCGGGGGAGAGAGGGGTAGGGGGCGGCCGCTTCGCTTTCCCCCGGGAAAGAGCTGGGGGTGAGCCCTTTGCTGAGGGGAGAGAGGGCCGGAGGTGGCGGGGTTGGCTGCGAGCTTGGCTGGAGGCCGTGGGACGGGGCTGTTTAATTTTATTCTAAGTTATTTAAAATCACTTAATTTTAATAGCACCTATTTAATTGCAGTTGTTGAAAGCACGTTTCTGGTGGCGTTGGTTTGCAGTGTCATTTAGAAGACTACTCTCCTTTATTCACAGGTTATTTTTAGTTTATTTTCTCCCATACTTTTCATTTAAAACAATTATACTGCGTCTTAGCATTTGGACAGCAGGTGCTGAAAATGCATTTCGGCAGAGCCCAGGGCTTTGCTTCCCCTCAGGCAGTGGTTCCCCTCAGGCTCCCAGGCATGAGGAGCCCAGGAGTACTGCAGACTTTTTTAACAAAAGCACAGCGAGGTCTCATCCAGAGACAAAGTGAGCTTCACGTGCCGGTGTTGATGGCCGCTCCTATTTATCAATGTGTTCCTCTTCTAAAAGAATTTTCATCATTTAATCTGCAGTATTCATTGTTGAGTTCTTTAATGCAGAAAGTGTTTTGCTGTGCAAATAAAAGAAATAGATGGTAGAGAATTAGCCTTCCAAAATGAATGCTTAAATATATCTTCAGAATATGACCCAAAAATACTTTAATTTGTGTGCCTGCCTGAATTAATCTTTAAATCCGTGCTTTTGCAGTTACCTGGCCCACAGCCACCATTGGTCATACTCTAATGTCAACATTTACATCATGGCAGAACCACTTAATCTTCAGCATACTGAAGTTGCAGATGCAGATTTAAGCAACAGGGTCACAGGTACAAACTTACTGTTGAAAAGCTTTTAGTTTTGAGGCTGCGTTTCTGAAATATTTAACAAAATCCAGTGTTTTGTAAGCAAACAATACAGGGTATTTTTGACAAATATAGAAACAGTACAGAAAGTTTTGACAGCAGCACGAGTGCAATAAGACTTTGTCCTAAGCTTGACAAAGGTATCTTGACTTTATTCTTCTGTGATTGTGTATATGCTTTATTATTGATACACATCGTCAGTATGAGTATGGCTTATAAATATAACTCCTAATTATCCAAATTTGTGCCTGCTGAAATGCCTCAGAAACTAAAAAAACCCACCATGATAGTTGAAGTATTAGGGGATTTGGACCGATATGTGGGAATTGTTGGAGTTCTTCAGCAATGCTTCTTGCTTCTTAAGTGCCTCAGTACTGTCTGATCTATGTTCTCTTACTCCAAGTTGGAGAGAAGGAAAGGCTTCATTTTGGGAGATCTGAACTCGCTTTATGTGCAAACATCTTGGGTCTGGAGAGTTCATGAAACTTGATTTCATGTTAGGCAAGAGTCTTAGTTCAGGCAGAGTTTACAAGCTTTATTTGCTTCCAGGTAGGAAAAAAGGCCATATAAGCTTTACGTTGTCTCAGTGGAGACCTTGGACAGGCCTGCCAGACTGGAACAAGGTTTGAGTGGCATATGTAGCCGAGAGCAGAAACAAATTCTTTGTAGGTGGATGAGTTGCCCACTTACAAAAACAAAGTTCCTACTATATTGGTATGCAGGCTTAGTTGAATCTCTTCTAAGAGCTGTTTGGTAAAGAAAAACTCACAGGAAAGACCACAAGGTTTATAAGGCACTCATTGGAAAGTCAGAATCTCTTGTTTCTGAGTGTTTTGTTTCTCAGTATTGCATGATAAGCGCAGAAGGTGAAACTGTTGTTTTAATAACACCACTGATTGCATGATTGAGTAAATGTGGTATCAGAATGAAAACAAGTGGCTTCCAGAGTGTGTCATGGTCCAAGCATCTCCATTTGCTCAAATGGGCTGGCAGAATAGTAGGAGTAGCCAAGAGCCTTGTTTCTTTCTGCAAATATTCCATAACATAGGCATGTGTTAGTGTTGTTAATCAGATCCCTTTGCAAATACTTCTGCTTCTAGGAAGTTCTATGGAGGACAAAACTGGTAGAGAGAACTGCATAGCTGCAGCTGATAAAGAAAATACTGTGAGTTATTTCACTTTATAGTTGCCTCAAGTATTCTGAGCATTTCTAGGTAGCAGGAATTATCAGCATGTATTTCTCTTTCTAGAACTTAGAAGTTTTGTCTCCTTTTGTTGTCATATTTTTGTATATTTGAATATTTCTACCCTAAGGGGCAGGTTTTTTCCAGTAAGAATGACTTCAGGTTTTTCTTCCACAGGTGTCACATTCTAATTGGATTAATGGGAAGCCAAAGAAATTGCAATATTCCCCTAAGAGTGCTTTTTCTATTTGCTATGATAAGAGTTTCTTGAGTTTGTTGGTACCACCCCCTAAAGGGGGCACTTGCCATCGTTGTGGTCTGTTTGGTAAGTGCCTGCTGTCCTGTAATCTGTGACATACAGTACATTTATCAGTGAAACCAGATCAAGTTTGCTCAAAAATGTCTTTAAATGGATGAATATTTTTAACTCTGAGACACAAGTATAGACTATTCAGAACATAGTTGGAGTAACAGAACTGACAAGCAGAAGAGAGCATTTCTTTATCAAAAGTGGTGGGGTTTTTTCCCTTAAATGTAGGAGGAATTTGAGACATTTGGGCAGCAATGTCTGATAGCTGTATGTGAATACAAATACCTATTTGTATGTGCTTAGAATTGCAGGGGAGCTGTTTTGTAAAGCAGCTACTTAAACAGTTGTTGTTTCTTCCAATACGTGTTTTGATTAGACTTGTCTTGTTTTTTTTTGGCTTGTTTTAGGAAAGCTCAGATGTTCACAGTGTTTGCAAACATACTATTGCTCTGCAGATTGTCAGAAAAAAGATTGGCCAGCACATAGAGTAGTTTGTGATCCTCTTAAGCAGAAGTAAGTTTGTTGAAAGTTCTGCCAAATACTCTTCACAGAAGGACAATGTCCCTCCCACTACAACGTAAATGATCATGGGAAGGCACTATTACAGTAAAATATGTTGCTTATTCTTAGGCTAGTACTGCATTATCTTATGCTTGTCATTATTATGTGTTACCATATTTGTAATTCTTCATTTTAGTGGATGAGGAATAAGGGTTGGCAAAAATACTATAACATATACTATGAACACAGCTTTTTATCTATTTGCAAGTAGATTGTATTATTAATGCTATTTGTCAGTCTTTGGTTCTTCAAATTGACATATTTTTCTTTGATTACAGTTTAAATAATAGCAAAACCAAGACGGGAGTTTATCTTAAGGTATGGAATACAGTTCTGAGTCTGTCTTGAATGCATCTGCTGTGAGTGAGTGGCAGTGTGCTTCATGTAACCTGTACAGGAAAGGAACAAGTTGCTCCTTTTAGAAAGATCAGTGTTTCAAATGAAAAGTTACTGGAAGAAGCATTCAGAAAATTGTTACTTCTAGAGCTCTTAGAAGAACTATCGGACAACCCTGCTTTTTTTTGAAAAAACATTTGTGAAAAAAGTTAAAAATCAAGACATGTATGATGTTGCTAGAGAAGTAGTGTAGGAAGGAAACAGATGTAGTGTGTCCAATTCAGAAAACCTCTGGTGTCTTGTTTCTGTGAAAAAATCATGAGCTGACTCTTAGAGCCTTGGAAATTTATTAGAGAAATACGTTTAATGTAGTATACAGTAACAGACATTCAGCAATTAATAAGCTGTTGTTTTTTTGCTGTAGAAGGAACTAAAGATGACAGCTCCATAATGTGTTGAAGCCTCTCCTGATCTTACTTTGAGCCAAACATTTCTTCCAGTCCTCCTATGAACTTTTCTGCAGGAGTTGATTTTTTTATCTTTGTGGTTTCTTGAGATCACTTTTCTGAAGGTGAATAAGTTTGCTTGCCTCCAACTAGCCTCTTGCTTGCACTGTAGAACTCCTTTGTCATGTACATCTTTGAAGGAGCTTACTCATCTGTTTAACTTTTTGAAGGAATTTAGAAAGGAGGCTTCATGTCTTAAGACTTCTGTTAGTTAATCCTGTTAGTTCCTGTTGTGTATGTACTTGTGACTGGGTTATAATGAAACTGATGAACTGATGGTGAGGGCCCTTTATACCAAATGCTTGTACAATATGAATAAAAAACTTGTAGTCACTTTATTTTCAAAGAACAGAAGTGGTTTTGTTATCTTGTTCACTTTTCGAAGCTCTCAAAAGTTCTGCAGAAGTAAGAGATTGCATGTTGAAGGATATTAATGTGAGTTACATTAAATTATTAGACCTGTTAAAAATGGATGCCAGCAGATAAAGCAGTAGCTCTAATATACCCTGAGGTGTTAAGATTATGAGGAAGCAGGTGGAATTCAGTTCTTCTTATTTATGAGAGCATCGTAAGTGGGAATGTTAGCTGAGTTGTCCTGTAAAACAGGTGTGAGAAGGTGAATGTGTGAGTCTTCAGCGCTTGTTCTCCATTGATGTTCAGTATATCTCTGCAGTGTTTCTTGAACTTTGTTACTGCAAGGAGCTGCAGCTGGACAGCTTCATATTAAACATAACTTGTACCTGTTTTAAATAGGGAATTCAGCTTCTGGGGATTCTTTATTTTTGCCTTAATTTCCCAATTCTTTAGAAGAGAGTGCAGAAGCCAGTTGAATTGATAGCACTTCAAGCCCCAACAGCAGCTTTAATATGCAAGGCGATACTTCTGAAGGCCTTAATTATTTAGTCACTTGGATGGGGGGAAATAATCTACTATCCCCTCTTGTTCTAATCATATTATTTCCAGGCCATTAAGTGTTTCTTTGCCCACTGTGATCCAAAAGTAAAAGGATGGAATGAAGGCATTGCCAGCTTTTTTTTTTCTCACCTCATGGGAAAGCACTATTCACTAACTGGTGTTGATATATTACAGGAAGAAGTGAGGTTGAGTTTTGCTGTAGATGTTGTTCTTCCAGATTCTGGTAAGTGCTTGGTTGTGTGGGTAAAAAAACCCACCCTAATTAAGGCTTTTATGTTCACACCCCTCCCCAACACTTGTAAAAGATAAGTGTTTTTTTCTTTTGCCCTCCTCCCTCTCGTCACTCTCCCAACCTCTCCCTTGACTTTTTTTTTTCCCCAGTTCTTCTTTATTTCACCTTTCCATAAAATGTCAGTGCCTGAAATACCTTGCTAAGCTTAATAACCTTAGATTTTAGTAAGGTTACTTTTCCAATAAAATTGTACTAACTTCAGTGTGTTCTGGATTATCCTGTTTATTTTTCTGTTTTAATAGATGCATGAAAATTTGGTACCATTTTGTTTCTTTCTCATGCATTTTTAACTCTTTAAAAATTAAGGTGTCACTTTCTAGTTCCATGTAGGATTTTACCAGCTTTCATTATATTTCATCCATGCTCACTAAGTATTCCAAAGAAAGAACAATCATTGGATATTGCTGTGTCCAGCTGGAGAACTCTATAAGCATATTTATATTTCTAACTTAGCAAGCTTCAGTGAGAGACAAGCCAAGCACAAGACCTTTGAGGAGTCAGAATTCAGGTTTTCAGTTGAGCTGGGTTTGATTGTCAAAGCAGATCAATACATGCAAGGTGTACTTTTTTTTTGTGTGGGAGACTTTATTTAGGTTTTCCTCTGGCTGCAGAGCAGGAGCAGTGTAGTGCCAGGACCATATTAATTTAATTGATCTACAGCACAGAAACTCTTAGCTTGCTAATCTTGCTCATGTGCAGGAAGCTTATCTCCGCGTAGTACTATGCAGTCTGTCGAAGGGTGATTCACTTTAGTCCCCTGTAAATTCAACTGATTAAGGATTGTCCTAGGCATATTTTACATTTGGTTGCTTCACAGCACACTGGTAGTGAAGTGATGTATAACCTGCCAACCTTTTGGAGAGAAGATCACATAAATATCACTGCATTCTTGAAATGGTCCATGCATTTATTCCAGACTTTATAAGCAACTTAAACACCTGTATTGAGGTTTTAATTTGAAAATAATGGTATTGAAAGTTTGGAATACTGCTTCATGCATCAGAAATGGAGTATGTAACAGCTGAGAAACCAAGATTTACAAAGACATCTTGACTAAATCATTACATACTCAGTGTTGTAAATAATGAGGTAAGTTACGAATCCTTGTGTCTGAAAAGCAGTCATCAGTTTTTCAGCTCAAAGTCTTCAGTGACTGCAAGTAAGTGTTGATTGTTACTGCTTTGTGCATTTTATGAAGTCAGTCTTGGAGCTGTGAATGTGCTCACAGAACTCAAGTAGTTGAGCTACTCTGAAATTACCTTTGATTTGCATTTAAGCATCAAGTGCTGAACAAATAAGTAGAACATGCTCACCTTGTGATAGGAATATAGATCTGGCTCAGAGGATGGTTCTGAAGTGAAACTAGCTGATGGCTATTTTGTATAATAAATAATTTTTTCTTGCATCTGTATTTTAGAAGACTGCCTAAATAAGGTTCCCTTAGAAATGAAGTCTCATTTACCTTCAGGAAGTGATGCCAAAGTAGACTCTCCAGGAGGTAAGCAGGCAAACCAAACTAAACTTGGGGAATTTTAGGTCCTCCTGTGCTGCATGATATTCGAGCTGCTCACTAGCATCACCTCAAACTTAAAAATGTTGGCTAATGGAGCTTCCTTCAGGTCACTACTGACATTAGCTCATACACATTTTAATAGTATAAAATATTTATATATTGATTATTATGTGAGCATTAATTTCATAATATGACAGGAGCCTTCAAAGTCCAAAGCATCAATAAAAAGAATAAACTATTTTAGTTTATCTTTTCGGAGTCAGCTAGCTTTTGATTGGCAGCTCTTTTTCTTTTTTATGTGCAGTATCAGGAAACCATTCAAAGGGAGGCCCAAAACAACTACCTGAGGATGAAGACTCTCCTCACTGTGCTAATTCAGTTGCCAAGTTTGTGTCTTTAAGTATTGGAGATGAATTTTTTGGTGTGGTTTCCCACATTCAAAATCCAGACGCCTTTTTTTGTCAGCGGATGCAAAGTGCCCGTAAGTGATGGGTTGGAAATGGGATGTAGAATGCCTGCTATGGCATTTTTCTCTTCAGTAGGGAGTGGATGGAGGAAGGTGAATTTTTCTTCTGTGTCCGTGTGCAGCCTTTTAATTCTGGGTAATCAGTAGCGAAGTGTGTCCTTTGGGAAGAAGTGGCCTATCTCATCATCTGCCTGTTGTTGGAAGAGCTGTCTTCCTTGGTTTCTTCTTGTCATGCCTCCACTAGCTTGCTTTCAATTTGCACTGGCTTCAGCTTTCTCCCTTTGCTGAAAAAATCTGTCACTGGTTTTCCCTGTGTGTTCACTGCTGTGATTCCTCAGACACACCTGAGGACTCTCTTGGATGTTAATGATCGAAGAGCCCTAGTCTGATCAATGTTAAACATTTGAAATAATCTCCATTAGACTACAAGATGTTCTTCTAGGCTTTGAGCTTAATTATTTTGTAATAATTGCAAGACAGGCTGTGTTCCAAAACCTATGTATTTTAACATCAGGTCAACTTGCTGAGCTTGAAGCATCTGTTAATGAATACTGTGACAAAATTCCCAGTAGTCCATCTTTCCGTCCTGCTGCTGGCAATGTGTGCTGTGCCCAGTTCACAGGTAAAAACGGAGTGAAAATACTAAGTTATGTCACTTAAATTTATTACCAAAAGATACATTTTTAAATTACATTTAGAAGTGTTTCATATAGAGTTTATTTACCTCTGGTTTTAGCTGTGGGTACTGCTAGGTAGTGATTTGAAAAATTTTATCTGTAAAATACTAGTTTTAAAATGTCCCTTTATTGAGCAAACTCTTAACACTTCAGATTATTTAGAGTAGCTTATTAAGAGATCATGGAAAGTTTGGAGTTTTTGTATTGCTAAGTACTATTTCCCAAGGGTTGGAATTTCAGTCCCCAAAAGAAGCACAGAAGAAATGGGATTATATGGAATGGTGTTGCTCTGATAGACTGCTTCTCAAAATGCTACTTTAGCCAACACCTAGTAGTCCTGAGCTGTACTGAGATGGATGTATTTTTATATTGGTCTGTCAAATCGTTCTATTCTCAGACATGACGTCTGTGCCTTTCTTTCTAGAAGACAACCTTTGGTATCGTGCTGCTGTCACAGCTTATGCTTCTGAAGACACTGTTTTGGTGGACTATATGGATTATGGTAATTCTGACTCTCTTCCACTGACCAGACTTCGTCCTATAATTCCAAGCTTAATGGACTTGCCAGCTCAAGCCATAAGATGTAGCCTGGCAGGTATGAAGTAAAAGATAAGCAGTTTCAAACTAGATAGGGGGAAAACAAGTGGTATTACATAACCATCACACCTGTAGTATCTCAAATTGAAACATGGGAAAGGAGGGAGGTAATGGTAGGCATTATTTCCAGAATTCTTAACTGTCATGGTATATCTACAAAATGTGACGAATATTTCAGAATGTACTTGCAGTTGTTGTACCTGTCCACACATTGGTGACAGTTGGACTGACCTCAGAACCTTTCCATACTATGTGACTTTTTAGGTGTAAAACCACCATTAGGAAAATGGACCTCAGAAGGTATTTCTTACATGAAAAAACTGGTGAAAGACAAAGTATTGACGGTGAAAGTAGTGGCTAAAGGGAGTTCTAGATCTGTGGTGGAGCTTATAGATGCATCAGGTACTCCAGCAGTAAATGTATCGAGCCTTCTCATCGAGGAGGGCTGTGCAGCTGAGGAACTGAGCATGGCCTTACCTGCAGCCAGAGGGAGTGATGCTGAGCAAGCCAGTGGTGAGTATGAACACATCTTGCTGCACTGGCATTGTTTACCTCCTGCTAGAGTGGGTACAGAGAATGCAAGCTTTTATCTCCGAGAGCTTTTCAGTCTGGCTCATCAAGTCTAGCCCTCACAAGTCCAAAGTTTAGCCATGACAACTTAACTGTAAAGAATTGTGTGTCTATGTGTGTGTCCAGGTGTGCATGCTTTACAAGGTTGTAATTGCCTGCTTTTGGAAATTGGTACTTTTGCTAGAAGTCTTACAATTTCCAGCTGAAGTAGGCTATGGCTAGTAATTACCTGCTTGTTCTTACACCCTTTTCCATTAGTGCAAATACTATTTCCTCTATTTTCATCTCCATTGTCCTATATTTTACACATAAACCCACATACTTAGTCCTTGAAAATTTGGCAGTAGTAGCTTATAAAGCTTCAAGTCTATGCTTAAATTGCCGTGTTTGAATTTAGTGACCAAAGCTTCAATCCAAGAGATTTTTGCAAAAGTTACGTTAAATTTCTTTGAAATCTTAGGGAATATTCCTGGCTTCTCTCTTATGAAGCATGTTAAGTTCCTTGTTTTCCATCCTGTGTCTGGCAAACTTATGTATTCTCTTCTGATCCATTGGTACTGAAAACTTTTTTTCAAGTCTATGTTCAAATAATTTCAGTCTTTCTCAATAGAGGCCTTGTGGCCAGGACACAATTATTCCTTGTCTTTGTTCCGGAGAGTAAGGAATCTTACAAAAAATTCAAATAAACAGTAACTTTCCTGGCTATATCTAAACACATTTTGATCTGTGGCCCTCATTGAGGGCCTGTTTTGTACTTCCTTGGTTTATTGGTTACTTCTCACCTTTTTGTAATTTCTGTCACTGAGCTGGAGCTGTTGAATGCAGGTTTTAAACTGAGTGTGTGCTCCAGTTTGCCACCGTTTAGTGTTCCCATGATGTATTCTACAACTTGTGTTAAATAATAAGTTTCTTTCAGGTACTTGAGTATAATATTCAGTGCAAATTTCTGAAGCCAGTTTTTCTAGTAATCTTTGTTGCTATTCCTCTTTAGATTGTTTCCAGGAGCCTTGGTGACAGATGTTTCCCTCTTCTATGCTCCCTGCCTTGTTTCAAGGAACCAAAGTTGCCCAGTGTCCCTCTTACCCAGGCTGTTGCCAGCTAGTCTTTACCTCTTTGTGTAATTACTCTTCTCTCCTCTCTATGGCTTACTCTTTTTGGTAATGTAAAAATACATTAAAGAACTGACATATTTCTCTTACTCGGTTTTACTCCGCAAAGGGGCTCTCACTGGTAATAAGTCTGTTGGACAGTTTATAACAAGAAATTTGAGGATGTGAATGAGCATTCAGGATGAGGTTTTTTTCCTGTAAAAGTTAATTTAATTTCTTTTCATTCTGTGCTTTTTTTCTGTCCTCTCTAGAGGACACAACAAACAAAAGAATGTGCAAGTGGATTAAATTAACTCTTAACCAAACACTCAGTGTGGTAGTATGTACAGTGTACAATCCTGGAGAATTCTACTGTCAGATTTCAACCAGCCATGGTAAGTTTATTCAGCGTAATTCTTTCTGATAGTTTTTTTCCTTTCTGGTTTGTCATTTATTATAGTTCTAATGAACTACTATGTCAAGCAAACTTACAGCACAAAGGTTTACCTCTGAGGTTTTTATCTAAGAATACAAGTGGAGTGATAAAGAAATTGGATCATGGAATTGAAATCTGAAAATATGGAAGATAAGCAGTAGAGAAAAGTGAAATAGTTACCATAACCTAGCCAAAGGATATCTTAATTTTTTTTCACTGGCATAGTGGCCAGGTATTGGAATAAGTTGTCCAGGAAGGTGGTAGAGTCACTGTCCCTGAAAGCGTGCAAGAGGCATCTGCATATGGTGCTTAGGGATGATTATGGTGGTGCTGGGTTGCTGGTTGGACTAAATGATCTTGAAGAGTCTTTTCCACCCTTTATGATTTAGTGATTCTGTTAATAAAAGCAAGTAAGAGACATGTTCCTTGTGCCAAGACAATATTTACTGGAGCTCTCTTCTAGTACGCTCTTGTAATTTATAGAAACTTAAAGATACAATAATTGTAACACAAAAATGAGAAAATGCAGACATTGAGACATGACTTCCTATTGGATCAGTTAAAAAGTAATCTTGTTTCTCTCCCAGAAGTCTGTATAAACACTTCTGATAGCAGCTGGTGTTTAAAATGCTAGAAAAAGAATGTGACAAAATTCAGTGGCTGAAGAGGGAGCTAAAGTCATTCAAACAAAAAATATGGGGCAGCTCTTAAAAAGTGAGGGACGTTTGTTCCTTGACTTACGTAGTCAAGGAATACATTTGAAGGTTTACAAGTAAACTGTAGAGTGAACAGCATTGATAAAGTTCAAGTCAGCTCATTTCATTGATCTCATCTTTGTTTTTTTTTTCTTTCTAATTTTCAGAGTTACTCGCTCTAAACTCACTTAACAAATCACTGTCTGAATACTGTCAGAAAACGCCACCACATATTTTTGAGCTTGAGAATGGAGATCCTTGCTGTGCTTTTTACTCTGGCAAGTAACAGACTAAAATAGTTTTGTTTTCATAGAGTGAACATGAAAAATTAGCTTACAGTTTACATTGGTAGAGGACAGCAAAGAATTATATTTATTTACTAACAAGTGAAAGCTGGTAGACTTAGCAAATGTGTGAAGTAACTATTAATTTTTTTTAATCTTCTTTAAAATTAGAGGATGGTAGCTGGTACCGTGCTGTGGTGCAAAATGTCACTTCAGATGGACGTGTTCGAGTGAGCTTTGTGGACTATGGAAATACTGAGGATGTTCCACTGGAAAATATCCGACGGATCTCATCCTCATTCCTGAAACTGCCATTTCAAGCCATTAAATGCTGGCTCTCAGGTGAATCTTACTTTCTCTTACAAGAGCTCTTGCATTTAGAGACTTGCTGCTTTGGGGGAAGGAAGTGATGACAGGGAATACTGTGCAGAACTCTGTTCTTTTGGGTTTGTTTGTTTGCTTTCTCTTCTCTGAGCTCCTGCCAGTTCTTTGGGGTGATCTGCATGGACTTTGCTTAGTGCTTTCTGGTTTTTGGATGTTGCCTTCCTAGGAGTAAATGTGCTTTTATGCAACTTTATTTCTCAAAATTTTTGCAGCCAAAGGAGCTAATCTGTTTTAGTGAAGCAAGTTGGCCTTTCGTTCTCTTTCATTTGCCTCCTGAAGAATTTGGCACTGTACTGCTGTTTCTCAATGTTCTGCAAATTCTTTTTCCACACCGTTCAGACTTCTGCAGAACATTTCTTTCTTTCTGATGTAGTCTGCTTGGTTTAAATATGAAAAATGTGGAAACAGGAAAAAGCTCAAAATCTCATTTCATTCAAGTGTCTTGTGCATTCCCCGACCCACCTACGCTTAAAACACTTAGGTTTTTTCTGCTCCTTTGATAAAAAGGCCTGATTATACTGATTCAAAAACAGTTTTAATAGTGTTGTTTGTGCTACAGTGAAGGATTTACTTGGTTAAATCATAAAATAGAGAAGATGAAAATTGAGAGTCCTGAGAAAATATGAGCATTTAGAAAAAAGGAGGAAGAACGAGAGCAGTTAACTGGATGAAGGGCAATTCGTTGCCCTAGGGTAGTAAAAGTAGCCTTGATATTTCAGGGTATACTCTAAAGAAATTTTTTGAAGGAAATTATAATGTTGAGGAAAGTCAATATTAATGAATGGAGATATTTTAACAGTTTTTTACTTCCTAGGTATAAAGCCTGTAAATAGCAAATGGAATCCAGAAGCTACAAGAAGATTTCATATGTACACTTCAGGCTTAGAGCTTCAAGCCACAGTAACTTCCCTTTCTGAAGATGGAGCAGGTGTAGTGCTTACTGACAATTCCACAGTTTGTCCAAAAATCATCAATGATATACTAGCTTCAGAAAAACTAGTTGTAAAGGAAGTTCTACAAGATAAAAATAACTTTCCAAACAAGTCTGTTGACCAAAAAGGTAATTAAAGGAATGTTAACTTTTAGATTTAACAAGAATTTTCAGTATTCCAGCCTTTAACTGTTATTTTCTTCTTTAACTAAATATCAGTGCATAGTTTAGGTTATATTGTCAGTTCTTACAGTTGAACACCAGCTGCCCTGCAGGTGGCATTACAGGCAAAAAGAGAAAGATAAAAATTGCAGTATTTGTCTTAAATGAGTGTTGTTTGACTCTGTGGGAATCAGAGAATTAGTAGTTTTGAAACTTTTCTCATGCTTGCTTTTCAAGGTCTTATTTTTTCTGAGCTGTTTTTTACTTTAGCTACTTTTATATGCCAACAGTTTATGAACAGTAAAGTAAGCATCATTTATCTTGATTTAGATTTGTCTCAAATGTAGTTGCGTCTGAAATTCAGAAAATTGTTATAAATATCAAATAAAATAACAGTTCCTTAAAATGTATGTATGCTTGGAGGACAGTGATAGCACTGCATTTTCTTACAATTTCTATTAGCAACCTCACTTGGGCACTGGAAGTCAATTGAATTGGCTGTAGATGAGACCATGTCTGTCTGCGTAACTGAAGTTGTAAGCCCAGACTTGTTCTATGCTATACCATTTCCAAATAAAGGTAAGAAAAAGTGTTCATTGCTCCTAATACCAGTAAGAAGTCACTGTTGCAAGCTAGTTAATAAAATGAATGTGTGTAGTGATCTGAACCTTGTAGAAATGAGTGGAAATGTAGGAAAATATAAAAAAAAGTCAAAGGTGGGAGCAGGGGGCTGAAGTATGCTCTTCATTGTACCCAGATGTGGTTAGTGAATGTGTGTTTTTTTCTGTAGGTCAAAATAAGCTCTTTAAGGAGCTGGTTTCACTGGAAGACTATTGTAGATCTTGTAACAAACAGCCCTTCCAACCAAAACTGGGTGAAGCCTGTTGTGCTCAGTTTTCAGGTGAGACAATCATTTGTCTTTCCATTTCCATGGCCAGTGTAAAACACAGCTTTCATTTTTGCTTTAGACAAAGGAAAAACACCAGCTTGAAAGTGCTTGTGGATGTCTTATTGTGCTTCTTGTCAAATGGCCTTTTATATATCCTCCACAGTATTTAAAAATTCTTCAAAAACTCTACAGTTTCTTGTTCTCAGGATAAACTGTGTTTATAAGATGATTCTTCACACGTGACCATTCTTGTCCCAATCTTTTCAGGTAATGGCAATTGGTACAGAGCTGTTGTTCTGGAAGCTTCCCAGTCTGCAGTGAAAGTACTGTATGGAGACTATGGCAACACAGAAACTTTACCCCTTTCAAAGGTGCTACCAATCACTGATTCCTATTTAAAGCTGCCTTTTCAGACAATTACATGTTCACTTGCAGGTAAAAAAAAACTCCTCAAAATAAGTAAAAAAACCCCACCCCAAAAACTCCTGATTTGATTTTTCTGAACATCGTAAACTTTTACCTGTTCTGGTGGTAGCGTTCATTCCTTAATACTGGAAGACAACATGATGATCTTCTGAAATAGTATATTGGTAAGCATGGTAAAAGCTGGTGTTGAAAACATGTTTTTAGTTCATTATCTCTAGAATTTAAGGTATTTATATAAGGAGAATTTAGCATCGTATTTTCTAAAACGTGTATGTACAATTCAAGTTACAGCTTAAAGGAATTATTTATATAACAAACTTGATTTTCCTTTCTTTGCAGGAATAGAGAAAGCTGAGTGGTCTCCATTAATGCTTGACAAGTTGAAAAAACTGTTATTGAAGCAACACGTCACAATTACAGTGAAAGAGATTAATGGAAATGTTAATTTAGTAACAGTGGAGAAACGCTTTGACAATGGTTATGTGAATGTAGCTGACAAACTTCTAAAGGAGGGTTTGGTCACATCCTGCAGTGCTGAAAACTCGCACAGTGAACATCAAGGTACATACTTTGGCTTGATTACTTCAGTTTGCTTATTCTGCAGAAATGGTAAGCACACGGGGTGGCTAAACAACTTTTCCTTCTGAAAATCCTGGACAATGCCACATGTCACCACTTAAATTAGGGAAGGAATGTATTTGTGAATTTTGCTCATTCACTTTGGTTTTTGTAGGTAATGAAGGTGAGACCAACTGCTGCTGCATGGAATTAAAAGTGCAAGTAAGATTCACTCCAAGCAGTACTTCCTTTTTTATGTTTCCAGAATTCAAAAGAAACCCTGTGTAGGATGTAAATGGGAGTAGGGGGAATAATAGCTACTGAAAACATGGAAGTTTTGTGAAATGTATCCTGATACTTCTTCTCAGGTTTTTATATATATAGTAATAATTAGAGCACCCTAAAGCTGTGGGAAGAGGGTGTTCAGAGCACACAGACTTCATTAGGCTGTACTTTGCCCCACAGACAGCTCTTACTTAATTTTTCAAGTGTTTGAAGTCTCAGGAGTGGCACTTTTCTCTGTTATCTAATTTAAGATGCTGATCTCAATCTTAATTTGAGTATTTAATCAATTTGGTTTGAGGAAGCTGCTTCAGGAAAAAAAAAAGGGGGAGGGACATATACATGGACAAGGGGAAGTCAACTACAATTCTGTTGGCTTTTTCCCCCTCCGGAAGATTTTACAGCAGAAAGGAACTAAATCTGTTTATTGAATTAATATGGTATTTAGCTGAGTTAAATTAAATTAAAATTAAAAAAATTAAAATTAAATAAACCAGAATTCTATACTTCTAACTCTTTCTTCTTACTCCACAGCTTGAAAAGCATAAACAAGTCCTACTCTTCCTTTTAAACAAGTTTGGGAATCCAGATGGATTCACTGATATGAAAAATCTGTTGAAGCACTAAGTCTCTGACACACACCATTTCATTTTCATGTCCACCAAGTTGCTGCAGTTCCTTTTTTAGAAGATCAAGAGCATCAGCTTAAAAAATGAGTGTCATTTTGTAGAAACTGTGCTGGTTTAGTACCTGCATTTATCTGTATGCTTGATTGTTACTGTGACACAAGTATGTAACTTAGAGGATTGCAAAGCTGCAAGCTAAAATTTCTGTTCTGTTCTTGTTTTATGCTACCATGTGCTACTAAACTTTTTGCTTGTGTTTTCTTGTTGAATGCACAGAAGTTTGTGGAATGGCCTTTACATTGTGAGTCTGTTCTGCAGACTTGCATTTGTAATTACTGTAATTGTAAGGCTCACTTGACTTTGGTGCCATTTATATTACTTGACAAACTATATCTTCTTTTGATTACTCATCTTTCAACCTAATTTCTGGTCTGAAGTTAGACCACGATTTGTTCTTCATAAGCTTGATTTCAGTATCATTAAAGGTTGAATGTTGTCTTGGACTGCATACAGGTAGTTCTCTCTAAAATCAGTAAACACTTTCATGTGCACAGTTCTTTACACTTTTTACACTTATGCTGTATAATATACCTCTGTGAATGTTACTTTGAAGTGAATTGTATTGAAACTGGTTTTTGTGTAGCTACATCATCAGGATTTCTACCCCATCAAGTTTTCACATCATAATAAAAAAAGACCCAGTCTCGGCTTTGACAAAAATACTGAATCAAATTAATAAGAGATTATCAGTATTTCTTCAGTTGAATACGTAGTTGTTATTTCTGACTAATTCAGGAACGTCAGGTCATCGTTTGTGGAACACAGTAGACATTTGCTGATTGAAACTGCAGGGTCAGCCTTTTTGTCCACTTACAACACATACTTCAAGTTTGGGCTTTTGCAGATTGGAAGAATCTTGAGATTAAAATTGTTGCAAAATATTTTCCTTTGAGTTAATGTTTTATTACACTCAAATTGCCTTCGATTTTTTTCCTGCCTCCTAGTTTTTGTTGCATCATATTCTTACAGTAACTAATAATTAGATGAATGCTTGCACTTGAATTTCTGGATTTCTGTTCATGCCCCTGGTTCTGAACCAACATTGTGGCTTTGTCAAGTGTCCTTTGACTCCCTGGGACCAGAGTGACTTGCACAAGCATTTGCCTCCAATGCAAAGCACCTCACTGATGTTTTAGTACTCCCACACCTCTTGTTCACTTGTCCACATCCTCCCTCTCCTAGCACTCACTGCATTTCAGAAGATGAGTTTGACTGCAGTAGCCAAAAGCATTTTATAAGCAGGACAAAGGAAAAGTGAGTCTTTGCTTTTTCTACTTGGGTAAAAAAACAAAACTGGAAAGCAGTGGTTGGTGTTCCACAAAGGCACATGGCAGCGATTGGAGAAGAGACTTCATGTGGTTCAGATACTTAGTTCACCCCTTCTTTTCAGGTGAACTCTTGGGACCGTTTGTGTAGGACCAAATCAGGCAAAAAGTGTGGAAACCCAGTGGAGCTCCCCATGTAGCCTTAGGTTCCTCTTGCATTGTTTTTTCTCTGCTAGTTTTAATTTCTACTTGAAATCTTTTCTTGAAGTGATGAACTGTCACCTATGGATTGTATTTATCTAGACTTAGATAATAACATGCATGCTCTTGCAAATAAAATTTCTTTGTTCCCTTCTGAACAAGAAAAGCCAAAGTCAAGTGAAGTCTAGAATAACAGCACTTTTGAAAGAGAAGTAGTATGAAATTAATAAAAATTACCTAGCACTGCAAAACAAGGCTTTTTTATCCTTGCAAGATAGTTTTAATTTATGAAGTACTGTTGGAGGAACTTGAATATGCTTTGCTTACTGGGTTTCGCTGAAATTATTTATTATTTAGCACTTGGTGTGTTCCATTCCTAACTCTACATACTGTGAGGTAGACAAGGGTGTGTTTGTCTGTACAATTCAAAAATTATTGATTGTTGTTTAGGTTTTGCGTGGAAAGAGGTGTGCAAGCTCTTCTTTGACTAAAAGAGCTCAGTTCTGTGCAACTACTAGTTCTGGCACAGAATAATAATAATAGCATAATAGCAAAACATAATTTTTAAAACGGGCCCCTTACATCATTCCTCCAGGTGTAGTAGGTGTGAATATGGTACTCCTACTCACAGGTCAAGAATAGTATTCTGTGGGAAAACAAGCATTAGAAAAAACATTCTCAAAAAATCCGATTCCTACATGAAGCTCCTTGGGGCTGCTGTGAGGCAGAGGGAATGTGTGCCTGTACTGCTCGCTGCTGCTGGCAGCCCTGCTGGCTGTGCTCCAGGACTGCTGACATTTTTGGCTCTACGGAGTCTATTGGAGGAGTGGATACACCTATGTTCCTCCTAAATGTAACCTATAGCAGTGTGGGTGTTCCTGGGGTTGTTTCCCCACCCCCCAGTTCGTAGTTATAGGTTCGGGCTGTGGTGGATGTGGAGGAGAGGTTGTCACAGCTGGATACGGTGTAAATCCAAGTGAGGAGGAGGCTGCTCATAACCCCCGCAGGTGCACCGGGGCCGCGCAGTCCGCCTAGAAAAGGTAAAGTGCGACTCGGAGACCTTTTTTCCATTTTTTACCATTTTCAATTGAGAACATCCTAAAGCTCCGGCTGGGAGGGTAGAGGCCATGTGGGGCTGAGGTGTTGGGGGTCGCTCGCTCAGCGGAGCCGGGTGTGCAGCGGGGTTCGAAGGCAGCCCCCGCCCGGCCGCTCCGGCCGCTGCCTCCCCAGCGCTGCGCGGAGCAGGACGGGGAGGCGGTGGGGCCCGGGAGAGCCTTCGGGGGGCGGCCGTGGGGCCCGGGAGAGCCTTCGGGGGGAATGCTGGGGCTGGCTCCCAGCGGGCCGGGCGGTCCCGGTGGGGACACCTTGCTGTGCCATGGGCGGGATGCGCGGGGCAGCGGCAGCCGGCTCAGAGGCCCCGTGCAGCCCGGGACGGGGCGGAGGGGAAGGAGGCACCCTGAAGGCCGGTTCTGCAGCCCGGGACAGAGAGGAGGGGAAGGAGGAACCCTGAAGGCCGGTTCTGCAGCCCGGGACAGGGAGGAGGGGAAGGAGGAACCCTGAAGGCCGGTTCTGCAGCCGGGACGGGGCGGAGGGGAAGGAGGCACCCTACAAGCCGGCTCCGCAGCCCAGGTCCTGTCCCGGCTCTGGGGAGCCCCGGCCGCTGGGTGCCCCCGCAGGGAATGCCGAGCTCAGTGCGGGGATTGCCGCAGCTTGGCAGGAACACGGCGTGAATCTCTTCAATAAATAAACGGTGCCATGCTGCGTTAGTAAAATTAAAACAAAAACAAACTACCACTCAGGAAACCAGACTCAGCCCGTGCTCCAGTGCTTTAATTACTTTGTTTCTAGCACTTTTGGGGTGCGGTCGGGGGAAAGTGCTGAGCCTGCCAGGGCTGGCTTTCCAACAAGTTGTGTCTCATGTCAGTAATAGAAATCTTTCTGCAAAAGACACAATAACAACTTGATCATGACTTAATAATGAAGGAAAGACTGACACCTGTAATGTGTCCGGATACTTCATGAAAGAAATGAGAGCAGCCTTTTGTTTATTTTGCATGGTAAAGATGAGGCATCACTGTGAGGTAAATCGTCCACGCAATCAGATTTCCCCACTTTATTCAGCAATAGCTGTTCCGGACTGGCAGTGTGTGTTCTGACCCACTTCTCACCTTCTCTGTGTTGGGGTATCAGCCATGTCATCTTCAGTGTGTGCTCTTAAAGATGTCTGGGTCTTCCAGGAAGATTCTAAGAGGAATAAATCGATGGAATGGCTTAGAAAGTAGATCTCTCTTGACCCTATCACAGCTCTTTAAAAAAACAAAAAACAACAACAACAACAACAAAAAAAAAAAAACCCACAAAAAAAACCAAAAAAAAACAAAAAAAACCCCACAACTTCCCCCCGACCCCCCCCTCCCCCACAAAAAAACCAAAACAAAACAAAAAACCATGTGGAAGATCCCTACTTTCTAAAGTAGGGCCTTTAGGAAGGATCCACAGTCACTGGGTTGTGAAAATGCCTATGTGTAACAGCTTGTACCTGTTTGTGGGAGTGACACCATGGAGGTAATTCCCAGGCTGTGGCTTGTCCTTTGGGGCTCACAGAGATGCAGCAGGAAGATAAGGTGAGCATTGGGGTTAGTTTTGTAATGGAGAGTAGGTATGAGATGATCTCAGAACACATCGTATTGTGAGAGCTACCTTGAATGCTGGAGATGTTAAAAAAGGAATTCTCCTCTCTCCCTTCATCATCTGCTGCAGGGAATCATTGAATCTGACAGCTCTCCACCTCCATTCTTTGGGAACCATTCCCACCTGCTCCTGCCAGGTGTGAATAGGGAGATCAGTAGTTGATCCACCTCAGGTGTGGATGTTTCTGCCTGGTGCAAAGCAGAGCAGGTCAGGCCAGACACCCAGCTGGAGATTCCCTGCCCAGATTTGCACAGCTCAGGTAAGGGGTGACAAAACCAATTACATTAACTGCTCCAGAACCCATAACCTTGAGTGAATTCTCAGTTGGTTGTGTGACAAAGTTACATGTACACTTTTATAACCTCAATATAATTATATTGCTTGCTTGTTTATTTTCTTATGCTGTTGTTTGCCCTAAGATACTAAATTCCTGCAGATCCCTGTTCCCCTTTTCTCAGCCATTCCATAAAACATTTCTTCCCAGCATCCACACTGGCTGCCCACTGCTGCAAGCATCAAGTGCTTGTGATACTGAGGCAGGCTCCAGCTCAATTGGGTGGGTTTGCATGTGCCAAAAGATTTAGAAAGTGACACATTCATGGAGACACTCCTGCTGCTCTAGCCACAGGCAAAGTCAGTAGCATAGGCACTTCTGTCAGAATAAACACCACATTAAGTTTAGGGAAAGCTCTCAGGTCAGAAAAGTGCCCTTTATTCTGTAACTCATGGGTCGTGCAGGATCTGATCTGCAGCATGTTGATTTTGACAGTACCCTAGGTGAGCAGTGCTGCAAGATCAAGGTCTCTTTGTCTACAGGAGTCTTTCCTGCTCCGGGGAAAAGAGCCTCTCAAAACTCTCTGGCTGCAGAACTGGGTGGGGGAGAACCAATAAACTGGTTTTGCAGAGTGTCTTCTGGAAATTTAATCCTGTTTATCCCTTGGAGAAAAGCATTGTCAAAACTTTTAGACTGAAATTTGTGATGTTTGTTTTAAGGAGAAGTTAAACATTTACCCTTTTGTCTTCCTCCTCGCCCCTTCAGTTTCAGATCCCACTGTGAGCTGCCCCAAGCAACGCCTGTGGCTGGGCAGAGGGGATGTGTGAGGCTCCTAAGAGAAGTTTCTCACTGCCTCCAAACCTTGGCAAGAAAAAAAAAATTAAGATTTATTTATGGAAAACAAGCTGAGAGAGTCTGAAAAAGGAGACAGGAAGATTGGTCTCCTCTCTCCCCCCTGCATCTGAACATTGGATAAGCACGTAGCAGTGAGCTCCCCGCAGCAATGGGGCCATTCCTCAGCAGTGCCAGGAGGATGCCTGGCTTGTTAAGAATATGTTTTAATGAATATGCAGTGTAATCTTTCCTGCTTTCTCCCCTGTTAAAGTGGGTGATATTGTGAAATGTTGAAAGACATGCTGGAAAGGTATTTATCAAGAGGAGTTTTCCCCCGTTTACCTCTCTTTCCCATCTCTGGTGTCACTCCTCCAAACACAGTACTCATGGTTACAACTCTTACCTAGCTTCAAGTAAGTTGCCATCATATTAATGTGTCCAAGTGGGAATCTGGGTACAAAAACAGGAGTTTTGATTTAGTGTGGCTTAAAAAAATATATTTTGGACTCATTATTGAGGTAGACATTATTAAGATTCCCTATCTTAATGGCTGAGAACATAAAATGAAAATGTCCTTCACTAAGCACCCCACCCCGCAGCAAAGCTGCCGGGGATGCTGCTGCTAATACTGGTGAGCAGCAGGTGGTGATGAAGCTTGCTTTTAATTCCTGTTACTGAGAGTCTGGCTGGGCTAAAAGGCAAAGAATTCATCCTGCAGATTAGTTGATTTAAACCCAAGATAAAACCAAGTTGTAGAAACATCTTGACCTGTCAGCGTTTTGTATGAAAACAATGTGAAATCCCCAGCACGTGTCACACCTGGCTGCAAGCAGAGGCCTGGGTGGCTCTGGGTGATGTGCACTCTGGAAACAGCTCCCAGGAAGAATGCCCTTGGGGCACGGCAGGTCAGTGACCTTTCCTCTGTGGCATTTGCAGGGCTTGGCGCTCCCGAGGGACACACAGAGGGGCTTCCCCAAGGAAGCTGATAAAAACGGGGTGCAGACTCCTGGTGCTAAAGTGATTTCAGCTTTATTGGAAGAGGGCCTAAAGCAGGGGGGTCCCGGGGCCGATCGCTGCGGTCCCGGGCAGTGAGGAGCAGGAGGAGGCTGCAGGGCCGGGGCTGGGGCTGCTCCTCGGGGCAGGGATGTTCCCGATGTCCCATGCCGAAGGCACGGTTTGCTGGTTTGGATGTCCCCTTTTTATACGGTTTTTTGTCATTTTGGATTGGTTCCCATTTGGATCTTTCATTTGCATGGAGTTTCAGGTGTTGATTGGCTCGCATTCCATCCAGGTTAACCGGGTTTGGTTTGGGGGGCAGGAGTGCCCTTCCCTTAGGTGAATTATGGTAACTTCAGTACTGTATTTCTTGTAACTACACTTTTAAACTCTTTTTACAGTACAATAACCAAACCTTTTAACAGTACGTGCTAAACAATTCTTAACTATTTTATAAGTGTCTAAGCTATTTTTAACAAAGCCATGTTTTGTGTTGATCTCCCTTTACTTAGCCAAGCCTGGGGTCTGTTCCTTTGGTGGGGGTGTTGGGAGCATGTGCTGAAGGGTGATGCTTGATGCACCTGGCACTGCAAGACAGGGTTATTGTGTCTGTAATCCCTGGTGGGGTGATCCCAGAGGGGATTTCTTAATCCCCTCTTCATTGTGTACCCATGCAGGTAACTGAGCATAGGTATCTTACCTTGTCTGATGTGAGGGATACATCATTTGCTGCAGAGGCAAGTCTTTCCTGAGAAAAATCCCCCCCTGTTTTCTGGAAAAACAATGAATAGAGCTGGTTATCAAGAAACACACTTACTTGTCTTTAACTACATAAAGAAAATCTGCTTGTGCAATGACAGGGGCAGAGACCCATCAGGAATCTGGTCTAGTGAGTGCTTTTAATCTGGAGAAAAAAGTAAATATACATATTTGAAATAGAAAGCCAAGAGCTCTACCAGATACATTTGGTAAATCTTGGAAGTGTCATTGAAGTCTACCTATGATGTGATGGCAGCCTTGCTGATTTCAAAGGAAAAATGAACAGAAAATTGAGTTTGCTGGACAGTTCTGCATAAAAATATCTCCCCAGAAAGCCAGTCCTTGTAAAACATGAGGCAAGAAAGAGCCTGGGGTTGAGTGTTCCTGGAGACCCGTGGTGGGGGTGGGCACCTCCCTTCCAGCTGTGGAAGGGAGGTGGAGAGCAGAGCATGGAGAGGAGGGCAGGCAGGGCTGGCTGTCCCTCCCTCCCTCCCCGCCAGGGCTGCTCTCTCCGGACCTGATGGGAAAGGAGAGGAGCATGTTGAGAGATTTCCTTTTCTGTTATTCCCTCATTTTCATGGGTTTTCCTTCTATCTCCACCCTTTTCCCCAGGGTGGGAGTTACTTCTGCCCCTCAGACAAAATATTTCTGAGCTCATCACCTGAGACACCCAGGAAGAAGACAATCAGCTGCAGGTAAAGAAATTTGCTTTAGGAATTGGATTTCTATTTGCCTCCTCTTTTGTTTCTTTTTGTTTTTGTTTTTTTTTTTCCTTCCAGATTTATCACCATGAACCTCTTGTCATTTGAGTCCACCTGCATTTTCCTGCTTTCCCAAGGTATGTCAAAGCTAACATTCTGCATCAGTGGTTTTTGTCTCAGGTGCTTCCCCATCTCCAGCTGGAGTTCTTCACTCTGAGGAATGAGAGCCAAGTCAGTGCCTCACCAGGAGATCTAGGGATAAACTTCTGAAACATAGTTTCACACAAAAGGGGAGAAAATAATTCCTGGAGAAACAGCTTTTCTGAGGATTTGAACACATGACTGATCTGTATGTAAAGTGTCTAACCGATGTGGGACAAGCTGATGTTATGATATTAAAAGTGCATAAATCTATCCAGTGTTTATGGCTGTAATCTCAGAAGCCTAAGGCTGGCCTAGCTCTCATTCTTGCACTGTGTCCCTGCATGCAGTGAGCAGAGAGACTGTCCTGTGTGCTGGAGTCATGTCCTTGTCATTTTTCATGCTCTCTCTGTCCCTGCCAGAAGGAATTTCCTGACATAGATACACTGCTGTGTCACCAAATTATTTTTTGCAACTGTGAAACCTCTACAGCAAACCAGCATGTTTACTGTTATAGGTTAAATCCTGTATGTCTTGCTCATGGATGATTATCTGTTGGATCCCACAGCTTTGCTGGCCTTGGGTATGCAACAAATCCATGTTGGCCAGGAGATGATTGGCAAGATCTCAGCTGCTGGCCAGTGTAAGTTTGTTTTATAAAGCACTTTCTATTTCTGAATTCCCTCTTTCTTTTGTCATTTTGGTGTGTTTTGTTTTGGGGTTTTTAAAGTTTTTTGTTGTTGTAGTTATTTGCATTTGTTAGCCCCTCTTCAGTCCTTAAAGTCCCCAGCAATGCTCTGGCAATCACAGCACTGTGGCTAGCCTGGCTTTCTTCCTCCTTGGTGTTAGCTGTCCTGGGATGTGATCTACCCTGGTTTTCCCAAACTGGCTGTTTGCCAGCTGGATGGTGTTTCTGTCAGTCCTTCAGAGCCTGCTCCAAGCAATCCTGATTTAAGGAGCTGTGTTTAATTACACAGATCAGACCTCCCACGTGGGTAGCTTTTCCAGGCTGTAAGGCCAGCACAGCCGGGTTGCTGGGGGCAGGGGCGATGGGGCTCTGGCTGGCCCATGTTCACCTGCAGCTCCCTTGTTGTGCCTGCAATCAGTTACTGATAAACTCTGCTGTGAATTCTCTCCTGGTCCCCATTGTTTTCTGTTGTCTGTCAAGGGATGGATTGCATTCATTCCCATGCCAGGCACGCCCTCCAGTTCTATCCTGCAGCACCATGTGTTCAGCTCAGACTTTCCATCCCAGGGATGGGTGTTTGGGTGTTGTTTTTGGCTGCACGTCCCCAGGGTCCCCAGGAGCCCCTTGGTGGGCTGCAGACCCCTGCACGAGTCCCTGTAGGTGCTGCATTGCACCCCCCAGCTGCAGAGCCACCTGAGGGGTGTTTCTCAAATGCTGAGCCCACTCTGGGGCTCTGCACTTTGCTCTGTGCATGCTTAGGCAGGGATAGCAGCCCTGCTGCAGCTCCAGGCTGAGCCCAGCTCCCAGGCAAGGCTGACAAGCCAGGGCAGTGCTGGCAGGGAGGCTGTGCTCCAGCTTGTCCTCAGCACAGCCCCAGGGCAAGGCTGGGTGCCCCGTTAGGAGAACCAGTGACCCAGAAGGGAATGAATGCCTCACAACTGTCAATCCCTGTAATCTGGTATTAGAGAACCCTAATTATAAATTCAGGTTTTGGCTAACAGGAATGGTTTGGAAAAAACAGTGACAATAAAAAGATTATAATAATGGGGGTAGAATAACATCACTGGGCAAAACAGCTCTCAAAGGGTCAGTGTGCTTGATCTCTATTGAACTTCTGGATTCGTTTTCTCTTGAAGCTGATTCTGGCAAATGCTGCAGAGGAGACTTCAAAACTTCCCTTTAAATGCTTTGAAAATGACTCTTCATAGTCTGCAATCTGCCATTTATTTATTTCAGTGAATGGAAATGAAACGTGAATGTCAGTGAAATTGTGGGTTTCCACTGCAGCAAAAGCACCTCAGAAACTTCTGCTGGGGAGCAGTCGTGTTCATGCAGGCAGGGGTGATACAAAGACACATCTCTGAAGAGGAGATAAAAGAGAGATTTTCATGAAAAGCGTTTCTGTCAGTGTCTGGGGGCTGTTCAGTGAATTTGTGTTTAGGAAAACAAGAGCCTGTTTGGAAAATGTGCTGCAGATGAAACAAGCTGGGCTCTGTGGGACTCGATAGACTTTGCAAATGCCCCCTGGATTTACAGCTGTGCCTTAGGCTGAGAGAGCCTGCAGGTCCCACGGGGCAGGGCTCCCTTTCCCTGCTGCTCACCCTCCCTCTGTGTCCTCTCTGAGAGAGCCTGTCCTTGTATTTGGTGACACTTCACTGCATGGGCTGCTCCCGTGCTGTCACTGAGACCAGGCTGGGGCTCTGGGCTCTGAGCTGAGTCTGGCAGACTGAGAGCTGAGCTGGAGCTCTGCAGGCCAGAGCAGGGGTGTGTGTGGGCTTTGGGTTGTGAGCACTGGCAGTGCAGTCCATCCTCTGCAATTTATCTGGATTTTCAGCTCTTGGCTGCCTGCTTCCAGAGAAAAGGGCTAACAGTGCACTTTCACAATGTATATATTTTTTTCTCCTAGTGATGCAGTGCTCTGCCTCATTAGATGTCCTTTTCCTCCTGGATGGCTCCTACAGCATTGGCAAAGGAAGCTTTGAAAGGTCCAAGCACTTTGCAGGCAAGCTGTGTGATGCCTTGGACATCCATCCAGACAGAGTGAGTGTCAGGAACATCTCCTCTTATTTACAAACAGCTTGGCAGTGTGTCCAAAGGTCAGTGGTAAGTGCTGAGTGAAATTGCAAAATTCAGCCTACCAGCTGCCACAGAGGTAGAGTATTTATTCAGAAAAATGCAGTTTGTGAAGCACTGAGATTGGAGGATGCTTCTTGATTCTTCAGATTTTAAGCAGTTCCTTTTGAACTTGAGAAAAGACAGGTTAAAGATTATGATTTGGGGTTTTTTTACTGATTTTATTTTGGTTTGGAATCTCATAGAGTAGCTGGATCTTTCTCTTGCTTTTCCTTGGAAAGCTGCAGAATTAATCTCTGGGAAGTTAGCCACCTTTCTGTACAGATGTAAATGATATAGACTGCTATCCCAGAAGGAGCTGGGTGCTGTGCTGCTGTAGTTTCAGGTCTTGCTCTCTGGAGTCAGCCTTGAGGCACCTCTGGGCCTGAATAACACACCCTGGGGCTCATCTGAGGGGATTTCAAACCAGACTGGCAGTGGTTCCAGGTGTGCATCAGTCCCACAGCACTGCCTCAGCTGAAGGCCTTGGAGCAGGCTGGGGTGGTTGCTGGACTTGATTCCATGCCAGACCTTTCCAAATAAATGTCAAGTCTTTGGGAAGGTTGTGCCAGTGAATATGTAATATTTGCAGATTTGGTGGTGTGTTTTGTTTTATTTTTTAAATACCATCTTTCCCCTAGTCTTCAGGTTAATCCTTGCATAGACTGGACTGAAAGTTAGAAGTCTTTTCACCTTTGAAATTGTCACATTCCATAATACCTCTTGTGAGGCTTCAGTGAAGTATTCTGGATGTATTGCTCAGTACAGACCATTTGGTCTATTTGCATTTTCAGCTAGAGGAAATGGTTTTAGAGGAACTGTTAGAAAAAGTATTGGTTTGTGCTGCCTGCTGTGCTCAGTGCCAGAGGGAGCTACTCTCAGTAATGGAAAGGTTGCCTGCATAGTGTATGAGTGGGTTGGTGTAGAAGGTGTTGTTTATAAACTCACTGCCCCTGAGGCTGAGAGCTGCTCTGAGTGGATAAATAGAGATCCTGAGCTGCCTCCAACTGCAGCAGAGGCTCCCGTTGCTTCCAGACAAACTTTTTTTGCCTTGTTTATAGTCTGTATAGATAATACTGGAGTTCCTGCTCTATTTGTAAGTTTATTTAGAGTGCCCATGGCTCAACAGCAAAAACACAGTTTGACTCCATACAATTTAGTCTTCCCAAGTTTGTAAGTTGATCAAAAGAGTAAAACTTGCACAGATAAATGTCATAACCTTTCATAAGTTTTTCTTTTAGGTCCGTGTGGGAATGATACAGTTTAGCTCAACTCCCCACCTTGAATTCCCACTGGATTCTTATCTAACCAGACAAGAAGTGAAAGAGAGAATCAAGAGGACTGTGTTCAGGTCAGCTTGTTTTACAGCTCCTCTCTTTTTCTGGGCTATGAATAATCTCTGGATTGGGGGGGGTTTTGAGGTTTAGAAATCTGTTTCTGCTGTGCTTACACCAATGTGATGTCCCCAGGGAGGGAGGTGAATGAACATTGTGGTTCATGATCCACAATCCACTAAAAATGTGAAACCTGGTCTGTCTTAGTGAAAGTTGACAGGAGACAAAGTTGTCAGTGTCCTGTTATAAGGTGGTAAATAGAGAGTTTTCCAGGTCTTTCTGTCTGTTTGAGCCAGGCAGGGGGTCACATCCTCCGTGGAAAAGCAAGTGTGTTTTTCCCTCATGGCTGAGCTAAGGCAGCACAGTGTCCTGCTTCGTTTCTTGGTGCTACAATTGCCTTTGTCCTGTGAGTCAGTGATAAACTGCTGGTCTGCACATATCTGTGTGTGCCTGCTGAATTCAAGAGGATCAGGTTTTCAAATGGAAACCTTTTTTCTTCCTGGATGTTAAGACTTGGATGTCTTCCCATGACCACAGGAAATGGAGCCAGAAGTCCAAAGAAGAGCTGTCCTTAGAGCCTCTCAAAATCGAAACTTTCCGTATCAGAGGAATACATTTGGATCTACTAAGGATCTGACAATCACCCCAAAATAGCACTTGTTTTGATGATAGATGAGGTATTGGTAAGGCCTTTGGATGTCTGCTCTTTCAGCTGATCTGCATTAAGACTAAGGGTTAGATCAACATTTCCCATGGATATCTGCTGCTCTCAGGATGTTGCACATATTGCAAGCAAATGTGATCAGTTTTGTGTTTTTCAGGCAAGATCAGTTGGCTGGACTTCGTTGTATTTCTTTTGATGAGTTTAGCAAATCAAGACAACCTCTTGTGTACTGTTACCGGAAAAACTTACAGAAAACAAGATACATCCCCCCTCTCTGCTTGTTGTTGAAAGTGTGTGAGAGCAGAGAAAGTGAAGCAGCATTTGCTGGCTGGCACTGCATTTCCTTGATGACAACAGAGGGATGCTGACAGATCAAACAGAAATAATTACTATTTGCCTGGCTATTTAATATAGTTTAAATGAAAAGCTGACATTTCAAAGTAGATAAAATAGTTAGGGATGGATTCCAGTTGGCTTCTGAAAAAAAAAGGATGTTTGACATCTTGGTTGAGAGGTTCCTTGATGTGCTTCTGATGAGCCTTTGGCCAGTGATGCATTTCCTGACTTCAGCCCAGAGCTGACAGCGCTTGGAAGGAGGCAGCACAAGACTAAAGTGAAGCTTTTGTGATTTATTTGGAGTCTGCTGGTCTCTCTCTGTGAATGCTGTCCAAAAAGCTTTGGAATTCATTAGCCAGTTCCAGCCATACTCGGTGGTAATCTCAAGCTAAGTTTCATATAAATTTCTTTCGTATAAGTCAGCAGCTGGTCACAGGAAGGAAACCTTCTTAGTGCTGTCCCTGAAGAAAGACAGCAGGTGAAGTCCAGATCTCCTTGTACCTCAGAAAATCCTTGTTGGAGTAATGCCTCAAACACACTTCCATTGTGTCAAACCCCCAGTGAAGCTCCAAATGCAAATTAATAAGCAATTGAATGTAATGAGCTCTTTATTAACTTTTTCTAATCCCCAGGGCTCACATGGGCACAGTGTACTGAGTTCATCAAGATTTAGTCACCACACTGTGCACAGTGTGTTTTTCCTCATGCAAAGCACTTTTCACTAAAACATCTCACAGACATCTGGTCAGAAAAAGGCAAATTTGGACTTGCTAAGAACACATGGTCACTGAGTATGCTTGGAAATGATGGAGCGCAGAGGAGGAAGAAGTTCAAAGCAAAGAGGCCTGGCAAGTACAGAATGCAAAAAGTTTCTGTGAAAATCAGAGGGTAGATGGAAAAACAGTGGACTTGGGCATGATGAAATGCTTTCTAGAACGAGCAAATCAGGAATCAGGTGCTAGGGCAGAGGATGGATGTTCAGAAAGCAAATGAAGTGTGTTTGTGTCAAGGCAGACAAAGACTCACCACTGAGTCACCTGGCACCAAGTGTCCCCCACGGGTGCTGGTTTGGGGCTGGCCACATGGGTAACATTTGCTCTTGGGAGTCCAGCTTGGGATGCTCCACAGCAGCCAGGGATTGCTCGAGCTGCAGGGCCACATCCAGGCAAGCAGCCCATGTGCTGCCCCAGGACTCGGGGCAGGCTGCAGGGCCTCGGCTGGTGCTGGCAGCCAGCCCTAATCCTCGGGCTGTGGGGCCAGGCAGGGGCAGCAGAAGAGCCCTTGGAGTGCCCGGCACAGGCAGGAGGGATGTTCCTTGGATACCTCTTGGCCAATGGACTCTTCCCAATCAGACTCTTCCTGGTAGCTACTGATGTCTCCGTGGGGCAGCTCATGCTCGCTGCATTCTTCCCGGTCAGAGATGTTGTGGGAGCTACTGACTTGTCCTTGGGAAAGGCCTTGCTCCGTGCCTTCTTCCCAGTCAGAAATTTCTTGGTAGCTACTGACTTCTCCATAGGGCAGCTCTTCCCAAATGCATTCATCCCAATCGGAGAGCTCACGGTGGATTTGGTCTTCTAAGGAGAGCTCCTGCTCACTGCCTTGCTCCATGCCATCTTCCCAGTCAGAAATTTCTTGGTAGCTACTGACATCACCATGGAACAGCCCTTCCCCAATGCATTCATCCCAATCAGAGAGCTCGTGGTGGCTTTGGGCTTCTTCTAAGGAGAGCTCCTGCTCAAAGCTGGCCTCCCCTTCCTGGTACCTACCTGCTTCTTCTAGGGACAGCTCCTGCTCATTGCAAGCTTCCTCTTGAGAACCTTCCTGGTGCCTACCAGATCTTTCTAGAGACAGCTCCTGCTCATTGCAAGCTTCCCCTTGAGACCCTTCCTGGTGCCTACCAGCTTCTTCTAGGGACAGCTCCTGCTCAAAGCTGGCGTCCTCTTGGGACCTTTCCTGGTAGATCCTTGGTTCTACTTGGGACCCCTCCTGCTCAGTGCAGGCTTCCCCTTGAGACCCTTTGTGATGACTACCAGCTTCATCTAGGGACAGCTCCTGCCCAGTGTTGGTTCCCCCGTGGGAGACATCCTGGTACCTACCAGCTTCTTCTAGGGACAGCTCCTGCCCAGTTCTGGGCTCCCCTTGGGACCCTTCTTGGTCTTTGTTGATTTCTCCTTGAGACAGCTCTGTGTGTTCCTCATCTTCGCACTGATAATGTTCAAGCTCCCCAGCTGAGGCCTCCTGCTCTGTCTCTTGCTCTGCCAGGACTGATCCCCCATCTGCCTCCTCCTGCTCCTCACTGGGGGCTTGGGCTCCTGGTGGCCTGGGCAAGGGGCTGTGCAGGGCAGCGATTGGGCTCTCTTCCCTTCTTCCTCCTGCAGTTGCTGCTTCTAGTTCAGCAGCCGTGCTTTGCTCCAGGTCCCCCTGTTCCTCTGGCTGCTGGCCAGGTGTGTGCACCTCAAGCAGAGCCTTGCACATGATCTCACAGCTGATGTGCCCTGCTAAGTCTAACAGAGCCTGGCTGCAGCCTGGGGGTCTGCGTGGGGCAGGGACTGGGCTCTCTGTTGCTGCTGTTGGCACTTCCTCCCTGAGGGCAGGAGAACCTGATGCCTTTTCCACCTTGGCAGTCAGAGGCTTGGGGGGCTCCTCCTCAGCAGCTCCTGGAGCAGCAGCAGCTGCCAGCTCGTCTTCTGTGGGACTCCCCGGGGCAGGAGAGGCACTGGGTAGCTCACGGGCTGCCTCTGCTGCCACCTCAGTGCCCCCACTGCTGGGAGAACCAGGCCCCACCTGAGCACGAGTCTGGGCATCCTCGTCCTTCTCTGGATGTGAGGGTTTGTCCCATATCCTGTAACCAAGGCCTTCTGCCCAGTGGGACAGCCCCTGGCTGCTGACACTTCCTTCCCGTTGGGGCAGCTTTTGGTCACTCCCGTCCTTTTCCCATTGGGCCAGCTCCTGGACATTGTAGTCTTTTCCTTGTGATAGCTCCTTGTCCCTGTTGTCTCCCACTTGGGACAACTCTGGGATTCTCCTGTATTCTTCCTGCTGGTACATGTGTAGATGGCCTTGCGCTTCTTCCAGAGGAGACAGTTCCTGGCATGCCTCCCCTTCCGACTGGGACAGCTCTTGATATGTCAGATCTTCTTCCCACTGAGACAGCTCTTGGTACGTCAGATCTTCTTCCCACTGGGACAGCTCTTGGTATGTCAGATCTTCTTCCCATGGGGACAGCTCTTGGTACGTCAGATCTTCTTCCCACTGGGACAGCTCTTGGTATGTCTCATCCTCTTTGTCCGATTGGTACCACTCCTGGGCTGTCACACTTCCTTCCCAGTGGTACAGCTCTTGCTGTGTGCCATCTCCCCACTGGACTCTCATACTTACCTCTCTCTGATGCACCCCTTGGTGCCTCAGCACTTCCCGTGGGGAAACTTCCTGGATCATCACTTCCTCTTGTAGTCGGTAAAACTCTTGGACTGTAATTTCTTCCCAAAGGCAGAGCTCTCGGCCAGTGGCACCTCCCCATTGGGAAAGCGTAGCTCCCATGTCGTATTCCCAGTCTTCGTCCATGTGGGCAAAGGCCCCCTCCTCCTCCGTGTCCCACAGGGGCAGGCCTGAGCCACTGCCCGCTGTGGGGCTGAGAGTTGGAGTTCACCTCATCCTCCTCCGCATCTGACGTCGTCTGGTGCACAGGGATCCCAGGAGCTGCTTCTTCCTGAGAGAGTGACTCCCATGGGAATGGGCTCCCCAGGGCTCTGTGTCCCTCAGATATCCCCCACAGGCTCTGCTGTGTCATGAGGGCCTCTGGGCACCTCAGTGTCCCGCGTCACCCAGGGCCCTGACGCGACACACCTGTGTCACAAAGGGCCACACCTGGCACCTCCTCAACAGCCAAAATGACCACAATTTTCAGGTGGAAAAACAGAAGCTGTAGAGACATTTGTCAAAGATGGAAATAAAATTCAAATATCCAAAAGTTCTGGTTACTGCACCAATTGCAGAAACACTCTGCTGTATGCTAGAAGTCTCTTGGAGATCACTCTGAGTTGGAGAGGAGGGACATAAGGGTGAATAGATGGGAATAGTGAGTAGGAAGATAAGAATGACAGGATTAGACATCCCTGTGGATATGTGATGTGGCAACAAGCAGAAATAGGCTACATTTCCCATTACCAGAGGGTAAAAACTTGAAACCCAAATGGTAAATTCAGTAGCAGGGGAGGAATTTTGGTTTCTTCTTTTCTGATTATATCTCCCTGCTTTCTAGAGGTGGGAGCACAGAGACAGGTCAGGCTCTGAAGTACATTCTCCACAAGGGTTTCCCTGGTGGCAGAAACTCAAGTGTCCCTGAAGTCCTGATCATCATTTCGGATGGGAAGGAAGATGGCAGCACTGCAATGCCTGCAATGCAGGTGAAGGAGAAACACATCACAGTTTTTGCTGTGGGAATCAAGTTTCCAAGGTAGGAAACTCTCCAGAGTGGGAAGTAGACAGCCAGCTAGCCAAATGGCCAGTCCTGGTGAGCAAGGGGTCGTCTCAGGCTAGGTATGAGTTTTGGAAAGAGAAAAGGTGTCCTAGTTTTTGCCAGAGCAGAGTTGATTTTGTTTTTCTGTAGCTGTGGGTGTATCTAGGAGATAATCCATACCACTTTATCATTGCCAGGGGTGGGGGAAAGGACTTTATCCCTTCAAAGAGGAAGGGCATTCCTTTCTTCTAAGGTGGGGAGAAAGTGTGCTGGTGGAAACAGTCAGTGTTGAGATGGACTTTGCAGGTAAATTGATTTTGTCTTATATCTTTTGTTATTAATTTTTTTATTGCTGCTGTTACTGCTCGATTTCGCATTTCATTTCTGTTCCCAGTAAATTGTTCTTATCTCAATCCATGATTTTTGCCTTTCGTGTTTCCAGCTGGAGGTGAGAGGGGAAGCAAGTGTGGGCCTGGTTTCAGGGAGAGCACTGCATTGGGTAATACCATACTTAGACCATGACAAAAAGGAATTTGCAGGGTAACACAGGCATGGGGGAAACACTGGCTTGGTGGCTGATGCAGAAGAAGCACCAGAGCTGAGGAAGGAAACTTTTCCACTTAGCAGAGCTATGCTGCTGCCTGAGACTAAACACGCCAGGATCTCGGGAGCTGAGGCGTGTCATGGTTTTGCATCAACTCTCTATTTGTTGCACAGGGCTGGTTTTGACTCTTAATTCTTTGTGGGGGAGGCTGAGCAGCTGACCCGTGCCTTGCTCGCAGGTGGGAGGAGCTGCAGGTGCTGGCCAGCGAGCCCCCAGAGCGGCACCTGCTCTTCGCTGGAGATGCTGAGGATGCTGCCAACGGCCTGTACAGCACCTTGAGTGGCCCTGTCTGCTCTGCCACTGCTCCAGGTGACCCTGCTGGCCCCACCTCCATGCCCGTGCTCTTAACTTGGACATGGCACTGAGTGAGGAAGATAAGGCAGTGTCAGGAAGGGTACAGGGGAATTAGCACGTGTTGCACTTGGAGGTAACCTGCTTCTGGTGCCCAAACTGGATGGCATGCTCTCCAAATACCTCCAGACTGCAGAATCCTAAATCTTTCTGCATCCTGATTCACCTCTGAAAATGGGAATTTTGGCTTTTGCTCATGTGACAGGGGATAGAGGGATTAAGGCAGTTGTGTTAAATTTTCTAATGGACTTGGCTATGTGTTAAGGGCAGGCACCCGGGGCCTGTAGGAGTTAGAAAGGATAGAACTAGAGTGGTCCAGAGGTAGCAGAAAATCAAACACATGAATGATAAAGGCGCCAGAGGGGCTGAAAAGCTATCATTGAACCATGAACTCAGCAGTGTGAGGTTTATAGCAAAGCAAAGGAGGCTGCATATTTAGGTTCCCAGAAAGTGGAGTAGGCTGGTGATCTTTTCAACAGGAAATCTGTCCCCTTGGCTCTGGTAAGCTCTGCCCAGTCTGTTGTTGTCAGGTAGTTGAAAACAGTTGTCTGTTCTTGCAGCCGTTGTGTTTCCAGGCAATTGATGCTCATTTGCCTTTTACTTTGCTCCAGGCTGCAAAGTTGAGTCCCACCCTTGTGAACGCAGGACCCTGGAGACTGTGAAAGAGCTGGCTGGCACCTATGTGTGCTGGAAAGGCTCAAAGCAGCCCAATGCAGTGCAGGCTTCGCTGTGCCCTTTCATCAGGTAAGCTGGGCACCCACATCTCTAAAAATGAGTGGGGCTGAGAGAGAACAAACACAGTAATGAGGCTTTTATCTGATTTTGACTCTATACTGGGGTGAAAATCCCTCAGGGGACTGATGCAAACAGTCTCTAGTTCTAGGAAGGGTCTCTGCTCTGATCATTGGCTGAGAAGCAAGCAAACAAAATATTTTTTTGAGTGTTAAAAATACATCCATAATCTTAAAGTGTAAAGATTATAGTTGAATTCAAAAACAAAAGGCTAGATTTGATGAAATTACACTCTTCCTTTTGCCATCTCATTTAGAATGGATTTTTTTTTTTAAATACTTGTTTTGAAAACCTGTGTTTTCAAAGGAAAATGTATTTCATTGAAAACACAGTGAAGGCACCTTGTTAATATTTAAATTCATGACAGGTCTTATTCTGCCTGTTTCAGGTGGAAGCGAGTCTTGATAAAACACCCATCCAGATGCTTCCGAACCGTATGTCCAGGTGGGATTTTGCTGTTCCAAAACTTTAATTTATGAAGCAGGAAAGGTAATAACCAACGAACAAAAAGACAGGGGTTTGCTTTCATTTCTCAAAAATTTTGTTCTGAGTGAGACACTGTGATCAGTAGATATTTAATCAGTTTTTTGTTTCTCACGGGTATCTATGATCAGGGTTCTTTTGGATTAAAATGTCTCCCAGTAATTTCTCCTCCACTCGAGGAGCCAGTGAATCCTCATCTGTTCATGTCCTGGGGCAGAGCCTTGCACTGGTTCCCAGTGCCTGCAGGGAGTCACTGTTCTCCAGCCAGGGGAGCATGCAGTGATGCCTCCAGTCATACTTGGTGCCATAAGCAGCATTAGGTTAGTGGGGAGCCTGACACATGCTGATCACCAGCCTCTTTCTGTGGCTGTTGAAATAGCTATGGTCCTTCAGTCCTTTTTGCAAGTTCAGGTGACAGTGGCTTTTTTTTCTTTATCAGTACAACACCGTCCAGGCAGCAGGCCAGACCCTGGCCCCTTCATTGCTGCTGAAAATCTGTCAGGGCTGCAGGACCTTTAGCAATTCTCTGTTTATACAAATATGGTGTCACTGACATAGTTCCAAATCAAATGAAGTCAGTCTGGTTTGCTTTCTTGTCACAGCCTGCTGGAGAGCCATCCCAAATGGAAATTTGTCATGGAGGTGAGGGTACACATGGCCCTGTTTTAGTTCAAACTCTGCAGCAAGAGGGGCAGAACTGTGACCCTTTTTCCACTAACAGTGATGCTCATGCTGGCAGAGGACTGGGAGGGGCAGGCTCCCTGCTGACTACCTGTCTTTCTCTTCCCTGTCCTGCTCAGACCCCTGTGACTCCCAGCCATGCCAGAATGGTGGCACATGTGTCCCAGAGGGACTGGACAGATATCACTGCCTCTGCCTGCTGGGGTATGGAGGAGACATCCACTGTGGTAGGTGTGAACCTGTGCTCTGTCTCCTTCCCTCTCAGCCAAGTCCTGCCTTTGGGATGCCCTTTGTGCCACCCTGGGGACAACTGAGTCCCCAGTCTTTGGGCTTTTCTCCAGAAGGCAGGCTGAGTTTAGTCTCATGCTGATCATGACTGTGTCAGGCCCAGGGACTGGGTCCTGCTGTTCAGACACTGTGTGGGTATGAAGAGCACCAATATTGACAGTCTCAGCCTGGCATGGCTGCCTTCGTGTCCAAATGCAGGTGCCATGGGATCAGGAGAACAGAGTCACAGAAAACACCTTGTACTTACTTTCCCCAGAACCAAGGTTCCAGCTTCAAAGTGTCTCAGGGTGTCATAGGTGAGGGTCTGGTGCTTGGACTCTCTCCTTTCTCCAGTATGTGATTATGTCATTCACAGTGTTCTGCCTCCAGCACTAAGAGTGGAGCAGTAATTTCTGATTTGAAGTTTGCCATCCAAAAGTTCATGAATTCCCATAGATATTTCTTGTCTCTAAAGGCTTATGTGGCATCCAACCAAAACAAAGCAGGTCATGATATGAATGGCAAAATGTTTGGGTTGCTGGACACAGTGTCCCCTCTCCACAAGGCTTCCAGCAGGCCCCTGCTGGGGTTGCCCTGCAAGTGCCTAATTGCCTTCTCCATTTCCAGCAGCAAAGCTGAGCCTCGAGTGCAGCGTGGATCTCCTTTTCCTGATGGACAGCTCAGCAGGGGTCACGCTGGAAGGCTTCCTGCGCTTCAAGGCCTTCCTCAAGAGGTTCCTCCAGGCCGTGGTGGGCCAGGACTCACCCATGGGCCTGGGGGTGGCCCAGTATGGTGACGATGTCAAGGTATCCATCGAACTGGGCTGGCACAGAGATGCACTCAGTCTCATCAAGAGTATTGATGCCTTGAATTTCAGTGGAGGAAGAACCCTGACGGGCAGAGCCCTGCAATACATTGCACAGCACGGTTTCAGGAGTACCCCAGCCTTTACTGATGTGCAGGATGATCTCCCACGTGTGGTTGTCCTGCTCACTGACTCCAAGTCCCAGGATTCAGTGGCAGAAGCCGCTAAGTATGCGAAGGACCAAAACATCTTCTTGATTGGCGTAGGCAGCAGCTCCATGAGAGCAGAGCTGACCACAGTGACTGGCAGTCCACAGCAGACCATTGTCTACTCGGACCCTCAGGACCTGTTCAACAGGATGCCAGAGCTGCAGAGAAAAATCTGCAGTGTGGGCCATCCTGAAGGTAAGACTGTGCTATGGGCAATGTGGGGCAGGTTTGCCAAACCATGCTGAGGTGTCCTGAATTCCAGCAGGGAGGAGGGAAGGACAGAAGGACAAATGTCCTAGTTTTTGTTTGTCCGTCACAGATCCAGGGGCTAACCTTCCATGAGTGATTTTTGTGATGGATCTGTACCTATGGGTGTGAAAGAGACATAGATCACCCTTCACAAAGTCAGTGATCAGCAGCGTTGAATTTTGCCCACAATTTCCTCTCACTGCTGTTTTTCAGTCAGAAAGGAGTAGATATGTATTGTAAGAGATACCATGTTTGTGCTCCTTTCCACAGGCTGCCAGGCCCAGTCTCTTGATTTGGCATTTGCTGTGGATGCCTCGTCTGGAGTTGGCCTGGAGAACTTTCTGCGTCTGAGGCACTTTGTCAGGAGCAGCTGCTTGCACTTCGTCATCAACCGGGATGTCACCCAAATTGCCCTGGTGGCCTATGGCAGCAAGGCTCACACTGCGTTTGCTCTGGACACCCACACGAGCAGCTCTGCTCTTCTCCAGGCCATCGACCAGGTGCCTTTCCTTGGGGAGCCAGGCTCTGCTGGCCGTGCCCTGCTGCACGTGTACAGCGATGTAATGACGGTGCGGAAGGGAGCGAGGCCTGGCGTCAGCAAGGTGGTGGTGCTGCTCACCCACGGACGGGGCCTGCAGGATGCAGCTGCCCCAGCTCAGCAGCTGAGGCACAATGGCATCTTGGTGTTCCTGGTTGTCATTGGGGGCACACAGAGGGACACCCTGCTGAGAGTTGCTGGGTCTCCCACCTACCTGGTGCACATCTCCTCCTATGAGGACCTGCAGTATTACCAAGGCCTTATCATCGAAAGGATCTGTGAAGGTAGGAGAGCCTCCAGTCATCACTCTGTCAGTGCTACTAGCTGCTGCTGCTGTAGGTTTTCTGATGTTTCACTGGCTGAACTTGATACTATCTTTTGCATTTTACGGGTGGGGAAACTATGACACAGAGATCTGATGACTGTCCAAAGCAATCCTGCAGGAATTGATAACCAGCTTTCCTAAGATTCATTCCAGAGTGGGCATAGTGTGACTGGCTCTCTCCAGCCCTACTAGATCTAGGTTCTGCTTTCTCTGAAAGAAAAACAAGTTTTCTCTTTTTCTGATGTTGCTTTGAATCTGTAGAATTTGCTGTGTGTTACTGTACCCCATCAGTGTTGCTGGGCAGGGGGGGCTTAATGGGCCCCTTTTTTCTCCTGGTCCCTGAGTGAGGTCTCTGCTCTCTTGTTCAACAGGTTTGTGACCAGATGTTTGTAAAGTGGTGAGTCTTCAACCTCATCACTTCTGCTCAACCTTAATATAATACCACTACTGAAATTTTCAGGCTTTTGAAATTTTGTGTTGCGCCGTATTTAATCTTAGAATCTGTCCATTTTGAAGCCTTCAGACTGTTAAACTAGGCCTTCAGACAAATTGTGATTTATCTTATTTGTAGGACCAAATCCTTATCTTCAAAGTGGAAGGGAAGAATTTTCAAATATTCATATAAAAACTCATATTTGGGGGTTAGAAAAAAAGGTGAAGTTTCTTCAAAACTTTGAGTCATGAGTTCCAGTCCTCAGCTGAGGAAAAATGGCTCTAATACTAAGTTTGAAACACTTGCATGTTGTCTAGAAATCAGCTTTTCAGAAAGGACAGCAGCCCTAGTTTCCAGACAGTGGTGATGAAGGTGCTCCTAGTTAAAATACCATGCCTTGTTTCCTCATTCAAAATAGCCTAAGTTTAGCATCTGTCTGTTTGCTTTTGTTATGTTTTAACATGTTTATAAGATCAAAAGAAGCACATTTGAGCTTCAGCACAGAGGGACTTTTCATCTCATCTCTTTGGGGTGAGGAGCTGCTCTCCTGGCAGGCTCTGCAGATGGTTTCTACCTGAGCTTTTCAGTGTGTTTCTGTTGCAGTGGTGCTTTCAGCTGTGTTATTACAAAAACAATGTACTGCACCTTGAAATTAGCTAAAACGCCAGGGGTGAAGAGACAGCAAGGTTCAATGAGTCAGGGTAATAACATATCATTTCCTGAGACTGAATTGCTGCTTTCATTTCATGTGCAGGTAAATCACAGTTTGTGCTGGATAGGCTGGGACCAAGGGCGATGTAGAGATAAGCCCTTCACTCAATCTTCTACTCCCAAATCCAAGGCTTAATAACAGAATCATTGTCTGTGAAAGGACTTCAAAAAATTTATGATTCATTATAAAAGTATTTCAGAAACAGACCCTGCCTCTGTATACCTGGAATATGGTGTCAATTCTGAGGCTCATCTGAAAAGAGTCCAGAAAAAAAGGACTCAGGGTTTAGGAGAAAAGTTCCCAAGCATTAAATATATATGAATCAGATTAATGGAAATAGAAGTTATTGGGATCATCAAAGTGCAAGAACTTTACTTAAGGTATGTTAACAGCAGAATTGAGTTCAGAGAAATGGTGGCAGAATGGTTCCCCACAGCAGGCACTGGGAGGTTGTGCTGTGGAGCATCCCTGCAGAGATGAGGTGGACACATGATCTGTAGGGCAGAGCACCATGGAACAGCTCCCTGGGGTAGTAGCACCTGGAAGATGAGTGGTGTGTCCAAGAGATCCAGCTTTCATTGACTTTCAGTGGCTTTTCCAGCCCAATGAAATGAAAGTGCCCATCCCTGAGAATACACTCTGAGGCAGGCCCCAGCTGAGAAATCCCATGATGACAAAAATGTTTTTGAACCCAGCTTGGTTCCCTGTAAAATCAACTGGAGCTAAAGACTGATACATGTCAGGTCTAGGACTGTAAAAAAAAATTCAGTTATAATTTTGCCAGTGTTAGGTGTAGGTTGAGACTTGATATGCAGAGGGAGAAATGAGCACAATCTCTGTTAAGCTGTAGAAACCTCCCTGACAGATAGGGGATAGTATTTATATTCTTTCTTCTTCCCCTTTTTCTCCTTTCTCTGTGATTTTTCTACCCTGGAACAAAGAGTAAGGCGAGCAGCTCTACACCAGGTAGCTGCTGAGCAGAGGAATTTCACACCCTCACCAACACTGCAGTGGTGTTGCCAACAGACTGGAAGCAAATTCCTCTGGGATGTTGCTGCTTAACCTGATGTGTTGGCAGCAAGGCAGCGTGGAACACTGCCAGCCCTGCTGACAGCTGGGCTCTGTTGTGTTGGGAGGGTTGGGAAAGCTGTCACATACTTCATAACAGCAGGGCTAATGACTTGGGCTGTGCTTGCAGGCTTCTCTCAAACCCCCTAGAAAAGAAGCCCAGAAATTTTCCATGTGTTGTTTTCCACTCATGCCATCCTCGCTTCCCAGCTGGCAACTTCTCCTTATTCCTCTCCAGTGGAAACTTTTATCCTCTCTAGGCAAAGTGAGGTTTGAGCTTCAGGGGCATTTGGGATTGTGAACTTGTTAGAGCAGGGCAATGTGCCTTGCTCTGCGTTGTTTGTGTCTGGTTGGGGAGTTTGGGGGTGCTCACAGCTCTGCAGATGCTCCATTTTGCTTTTCTGTGATATGCAGCCTATCATTAAGTTACTCTTTTAAGCTTTACTAGGAATATTCTCCTCCAGACTGAGACACCTAGAACAGCCACTCTGTTCTCTAGGTTGAAGTGTCAAGACAGGGTTTTGGCTTGCACCCTCTGCCACGTTTAAATGCTTTTCCAGTCCTGTTAGCCCTTGATGACATTTTTTGCAACATTCCTGAAGGATGTGGGTCTTAGCTAGTAATAATGCAGGTGTGCCTGAGCCTGCTGCTCTGCTTGTGTCTGTTGCAGAAGCAAGAAGCCCCGTGAGCCTGTGCAAGCCCAACCCCTGCATGAACCAGGGCGTGTGCATCCTGGGGCCGGGGAGCTACCACTGCCAGTGCCACGGCTGGGAGGGACCCCACTGTGAGAGCAGTAAGGACCAGCAGCCCCCAAACTGACCATCTTCACCTCTCCCTGGAGCAGAGAAATGGCTGTAACTCCTGGACAGCTGTTTGGTGGCCAGCCTTGGGGCTGTAGTGGTCTCTGTCTTATGGAAAGTGGAGAGGTTTGGGCTGCTAAGAGAGCAAGGGCTTCTCTCAAGAAGCTGTGCATTTTTATACACGCACTACGTGAGTTGATTGTGAGGGGGGCCCAAGAAGGTCTAATAATTTTGGTAATCTTCCACTCTGTTCTGTTCCCCTTTTCCCTCTGCCCTGCTAGAAGAAATGATATTTCCTAGGCTCCCCAGGTGGAAAGATTTGACTCTCTTTTAATGGGAGGGAGCTTTTTCTATTGGAGCAGACACCCTCACTATCCCTTTCAATGCTGTCCATGGTGTAAAATCCTCCCTGTTGCCTTCCTTCTCTTCAGCAGGGGAGCAGTGGCCAGGAGGTGGGGAGTCTCTGGCTCCCTAGAAGTGGCCCTGTGCCCATAGCATGAAGTTCTCAATTTAAGTGGTTTTCCCCTTGCCCAGTATTTTGCTTTTAATGTGAGCCCAGGAACTGTGACTTCTAGCCTGTGGCCTCTAACACCTGCCAGCTAAGGGAATGCTTGTTTGGTTGTTGAGGACTGTGACCTTTTCCCTTGGTCCTAAAGCCCTCGTCCCACATCTGTGCTTCTCTTCTGCCACAGGAGTTCTCCGGGGTGATTCTCCGAGATCTCCAGCCCTTCCTCCACCTTCCCATGTGCAGTGGAGCCCAAGGGGTTTGCAGCACTCCTCCAGAGCCCCCCAGCACAGCAAAAGGCAAATGGATCAGAGGCATTGACACAGATGTGCTCCAGTTCTCCATCCAGGAACAGCTCCTGCCACTCACAGGCACGGTCCAGCACTGCCCTTGGCAGTGATGGAGTTGCTCCAGCACAGGGACTGTGTGGAGGCCATTCCCAATTCCTGCATTGCACAAACTGAGCTTCCCAGCACTCTCTTTCTTTCATAATTGAAGTAAATATTTGTGTTTAAGTATTTCTTTCTGGCATTTTGCATTTCCTCATCCAGGTCTTAAGGTCGTGATTGTTTTGGGGCTTTTTTTTAACAGATTTTGAGAGATCTGCAAGTTAGTCTAAAAATATGTAGAAGTCTGAGAAATTCTGGAGCTCCTGCAGAAGGGAGCACTTGCAGCCAGATGCTGGAGTGAACGGCTCCTTACATGCAGGAAGACAGAGGAAGAGGAAAGAGAACTGATTACAAGTCTTTATTCTGTTTCACAGGTTGTTCATGCTGCTTTCTTCTCTGAATTTATTGGGCTGTGATGGTTGACATCTCCAAGACAGTTTGGCCACATGCCTGCATCCTTTGGAGCATCAGCTTCACCTCATCACTAGATCAATTTGCCCACAAACCTATAAAATTTACATAACTGCTCCCCCAAAGCCCACGGTTCCCAGTGTTGAGTTGTTGTCTGCTGACTTTCCCATGGTGTCTGTCACCTCAGGAGAGCACAACCAGGTCTGCAGAGAGCCAAGGCAGAGATATTAACTGTGACTGCCAGTGCTCATGAGAATAGAGTCCATTGTTCCCAGCACAAGAAAAATCCCTTCACCCAGATGTCCTGGCCCCGTGTTTGAATAGTAACATTAGATGGACAAAGAGAGACACAAATTGCTCAGCAGGTTTGTTGTCAAAAGAAGAATGGTCTGAAAGCACTCTCAGGGATGAAAGCTGGCACTGAGACAGGAGAAGCACTGTCGTGCCTTGTGGGAGAAACCAGGCTGGGAGAAAGAGGAAATTCTGCTTCCTTTTCACTGTCACTTTGGTGGATTGTCTGTGTCCTAAGGCACAGCAGAACAGAGGCTTAGTTGAAGGGCTGACATTTGGGATACAAAGGGAGAGGAATCTAATGTTGCTTAGGCATGGCTGTAGCTCAGCATTGCCTCTGCTGTTAACCTTTCAGTCTTCTCTCCATGTGGGGACAATGGGCTTGGCCAGACTCCCCCAAACACGTGCTTCATGGGATGGTGCAGAAGTGTCTGTGGCGCTGGCTGGATTCCAGACAAACTGCTCCCAAAGTCTCCCTGACCTCCTTGTGCATCCTCGTTGGTGTGAAGGGTCCGAGGGAGCCCTCTTGTCAGCCTGCTGGGTTTGCAGCCCTGGGGCTTTCTCTCCATCCTTTCCCTAAGAGCATCATCAGCTCACTGCTCATAGGCATTGGCCCTCTGCAGGATCAGTCTGCCCTCAAACAGCAGCGTGTTCCCATGGCTGGACACAGCTCTGGAGCTGGGACATGCCTTCCTGGCCTTCTGCAGGTGCCTGAAGCCTTTTCCTTGTGCTGTTTGCAGGACAGTGTGTGCAGTGCTGCTGCTGAGCACTTGATCTCCTGGCTAATGTGATGTGATGTGTAATCTGTTTCTTCTTTATTTTAATGCACAGCTATTAAGTATGTTTTTAGCATGTGTGGGCTGCACAAGGGACACAGCTTGCCTGAGGAAACCCTGCATTTTTGCCATCCTGCTGGCTCTAAGCACCACAGGTACACAAACATCTCTGTGTGATTCAGGAAGCACAGACTGCAAAATCTCACGCTGGAGACAACATTTTAATGCTGACAGGAATTATCTGTCTCTGTGCATCAGTTTGTCAAGCAGAGATGATGTGAGAGATTGGAAACTCATGGGGCAGCTCAGGAAGCTGGTTTCTAAACCCAGTTTTTGGGCTCTGGGTATACCTAGCTTAGGTCTCAGTGCCCAGAGCGCTCCAGGGATGCCCACATGTCAGGGATCTACATGTGGCCTTCCTCCTGACATTCCTCCTGAAAGCAGGTGGTTCCTGAAGCCTTGGATAACTGCTCAGATATTTTCTGGCAGCAGCAGCACCCACCAGCTCTCCTTTTGTATGAGACAAAGCACTTTGCAAGGTAAGAAGGTCATGGGGCATTGGGAGGAGATGGGAAAAGCCAGCCTGATAATTAGGATATATGGGATGGTCTTGGAGAGATCTGCTGATCCCACGGGCAAGCAGGACACTGCTGAGCAGGTTTTGGAGCTGTTTTCTTTTACCTGTTTAGAAATTTGACTTGAAGTTCCTGGCTAATCTCTAGGCCCTTTCTCTTGTAAATTTTAATTAAAAAAGAGTAAGTAGGTAAGTGGCTTGGGTCTCTGACATGATCCCTTATTAAATTCACTCAAAGACTTGCTGTGGTTCAATCAGAAATATTTAATGAGACTTTACCTGATGGGAGCTCGTTTCCTTAAGGCTGGGTCAGTATTTGAGGCTGGCACAGACACTGAGGAGTGGGGTCCCTGCAAAGGCAGCTCTAATCCTGTCTGGCATCAGAGGAGCTCAGAGGGTGCTGTCTGTGCCAGCTTGTCATTAGTGTCTGGGCTGCTGTCACTAATGGAGCTCTGAATTACTCTCACTCTGGAGGATTGCTGGGTGAGCTTTGGCTGGTCCTGGGCCACTGCTGACTCCAGGACAGAGCCTGTTTCTCCTTTAAAAATGGGATTTAAGTAAGTGCCACGATTTTCACCCCCTTTAGTCTTATATTCCCTCAGCAAGCCAAACCATGCCTGTTTGTGGGAAGTCAATGTTGGATGGCACCTGTCCTGTACAGGCTGCAGCAGAGCTGGGTTTGATCCCACTGTGCCATTCTCCCTGCATGCCAAAAGCCAAGGCCAGCCTGCAAGAGCTCTGCTCCCTGTAAAGCCAGCTGACTTCTTCAGCTTCAAACCCCTTGCAATCTCACTCTGCAGTAGAAGTAAATTAATTTGATTCATACTTGAGATGTTTTACATAAACATTCAGGCCAACTTCTCCACTGATACAAGGTAATGTTTTTCCTTTAACATCTGTCACTTTACTTCTGTCTTACTGGAAAATCAACATGCCCACTAGCAACATTGGTGTGCTAGTCAGGAACACCCAGGAGCTTTTGTGAGGTTGTTCTCTATATCCAAAGCAAGAAAAGTGGAGGTACTTGAACAAGAAACTTGCTAAGGAAAATGGTTTGTAGCAGGCAATTTCTCTCCAGAAGAATATGGAATTGTGCTTGGGACACTTCAGGCCCCATGGTGGCCTGGCTGCAGTGTGCACAGGTGAGGATTGACCTGGAATGGCTAACAAAGCAGTGATTTTATCAGCTGGAGCTGATACAGGGTGTTCTAAAGCAGCTATAGGCAATGGGGCAGCTGTGCTGGGGAAGGACAAAAGCTGCTGCTGCTGCTGTCCATTCAGTGCACAAAACCAGCCCCCCCAAATCGAGTTTTTAATGGATTCCTGGGCTCAGAGGCGGACAGGACACTAAGGAGCTCATTGGCAGCTTTGTGTCAAGGGGTGAGCTTGGGAGTGGGACTTTGCCCAGGAATTTGTGCTGTAGCTACAGTGCCTCCCCAAGCTTTCTGTGGGACTGGAGCCACCAAAAGATATTTCACAGACGTGTCTGTCTTGGTGTCCGTTCTGTAAAGGCCTCAATTGTTTTCTTTAATAACTTTTTTCCTTTCCTTTCCAGCTAAAGCCCATCCCGGTTTTCCCTCAGAGTGCAGCAGGCAGTAAGCCTGCACACAGTTGCTATCTAGTGGTCAGAGGAAGGCAGTGGAAGGTTTCCCACTGCCGGTTCTATGTGACAGGACTGCTACAGAGATACAGGCAGGACTCTGGTACGTGTCTTCACATAAAGTGTCGAGGTTACTGCTGTTTTTCAGTGGGTTAGATCTCTGAAAATTGTTTTGCTCGATAGTGCAATCGCTACTATTTAAGCTATAGTTCACTGCAGTTGTAGACTGCATAGCTAAGGATTTGTAGTAACTAATGGTATTGGGGATTTGATGTACTCGAAATCTACTGGAAAGCAGAGCAGGGACAAGCCCCATTACTGAGAAAAACACTGGTAACATAATATACTCAACATTTTATTATAAAACCCTCTAAAGCGCCACTTTATAGGTCACAGTTACAACAAAGGAAATGCCTCGAGTTAGGAAAACAATGGGGACACAGAGACATTGTTTAACATTTCTTGTTTGGGGAAAGTGTGTTGTTCAGGACTTGCCTATGTTTACCATTCATTCCCTCATGGAGCCCTCCCAGCAGGACCAGGGAAGCTGACTGGGCTGTGGAGGGGAAAGCAGAGCTGCTCTTGCCCATGGCTGTCTCAGTACCACTGTGAAATGTCTGGACAACTCCTGCAGGGTGACAGTGGGGTGAAGGGTGAGGGCACGGTACTGCACGGGTATTTAGGGTATAGAGAGAGGCTCTTGACAGCTCATCCTGGGCCTAAACAAAAGCTTCATGGACTCTGTGGCCTTCTGCTGCTCTGGAGAAGGAAGTCCCCAGGGTCCTGGACCAGAAGAGTCAGCAGTTTATTTGCATTATGTTTTCCTATGTAAAAACCTTGCACAGGGACAGCATAGTCACCTTTCTTGCTTCCAGGATACCCTGACCAAGTGTTTTGTTGCACCCTGGCTCTGTGCTGGGGGCAAGCAAGCCCAGAACCCCTACCAGGACTTACTCACCTCAGTGACACCACCAGCTCTGTGTATCACAGCCCTGTGCATCCCACTGGCTGTTTGGCCTTTGTGTGAAGAAAGAACAGCCCTTTAGAGGTGGTCTCAGGCCTGTCAAATATTTTCCAGGGTGAGGAAGGTACAACATTTTTCCTGTCTGCCTTTACCTTGGCTTTGGTGTAGCCACAGGACCCCAGGACAACCCATCCTGGGAACTGGTGCTGCTTTAACTTTGCAGGGTTGGAAAACAACTCCAGCCCCATCCAGTCAATTCAGTTCCTGAGCCTGGGCTCTGGAGGCCATCAGAGAAGACAGGAAGAGGTGTCCCCAGGCCATCACACATGTCAGCAGGTTACAGGGAGGGGAGCAGTGCATAGATTTCTGCCAACCCACTAACATCCCTCAAATTTCAATGTCTCTAAGTTTAGCAGTTCCAAATCTTCAACCTCTTTCATTAGAAAGCTTGGCTAGAGTAGAGAGGGGTGGGCTTTGTGGGCTATACTGCCAGGGCAGTATTAATGATCAGGAAATAAGGGTGACAGCACCAAGACATCCAGCAGAGCCCTGGCAGTGCAGCTTTACTGCGGGGCAGGCTGCTCAGCCCTGCAGTGTGGGGAGACACAGGGGCAGAGGGATGGATTCAGCTGCAGCTCTGTGAGGATCAGACACCATCAGGAGCATGGGGACTGCTTTACCTCCCCTCTCTTGGGAAAGGGCTGTCCCTGAAGGATACACTGGGATCCAGCTATTGCATGAAACAGCTGAGCAAGCCCTCAAATATGACTTTTTTTTCTTCTTTTTTTCTTATTTTAATTTTTCTTTTTTTTTTTTTTAATTTTTTTTTCAGAACTCCTCAGGTGAAGTAAGAACTTCAAGAAAGTTAACTGAATCTGCCTGGCAGATCTTCTTTGCTCAGAGCTCTTGGTGCTGCCAGTCTATAACACAGCTTACAGCCCAAGAAGGTGAGCAACTCAATATTCTGGCAAAACTGCAGCTGGTAGGAGATGCTAGAATGCATCAGGACACTGATTAAAAATGCCCTGGACAGGCTGCTGTGTGCTTCTCATTCATGTTTGAAGCATGAAGTGGAGATAGCCCTTGACTGAAGGCTGGATGAAATGCAGCTGAGTGATGACTGGCAGCAAGACAGGTGAGACTTTAGTTGACTCCAATTTCTCAGGACAGGTACAAACTCACCAGGCTGAGGAATAGTGGAGCTTCCTTCTGAATCCACTACAGTCACTAATATAGAAACCTTAATAACTCATTGATAAACCTCCAGAGTAGAAATACACAAAACACCCCTATGTACAGTAACATTCTTGTTTACATCAGCTGGGTTAGGACTTTGATGGAAGGATTGCCACTGGTTGTTATTGTTTTAGCTACGTGATTGGGATTTGTCTGGAAGGAGCAAGTTCATTTGGGATAACTGCTATCAGCAGCTGCTGGCTCCAGTGCTGCGTCTGGGCCGTGGGCGCGGCGCGGAGGAGGCACTTGGTGGGTGGTGGTGCTGAACACCCAACCTCCACTGACTGATGGTTGAATCCCCTGGGCCATGCGTGGGCAATTCGAGTCTTTAGTCCATCTCTGAACTATGTGCTTCTAACTAGCTCCCTTCTTCTCCCATTCCTGCCAAGAAATAAAGGCAAATTAGTCAAAATGCAAATCAGGCAACCATAACGTGCATGGGATCAACATGATTGTCTGGTCCCCAAGTGGTTTTGGCTGCAGGGTGGGTCAGGGATATCTTTAAGTTATAAACAATGCATGTATTTATTCATTTAAATTGTAGGCAAGGCAAACACAGGGGAAAAGACTGGAGGAAAACCAGGCTCACGTGCTCTGAATTGTGTTGGTCAGGGGTGTTTCCCAGACATGAGCCTGCCCCTACAACCCCATCCCACCACAGCCAGTTTGCTCCACTGCCAGAAGGGAAAAGCACAGGCTGTCCCAGATGGATTTTTCTGCTGTACCTCACCTTAGCTTTCTGTAGGACTGTTCCCTTCCCCGTGACCATGACAGATAAAGGCCGGTTTTTTAAAGCCGTTGCTGAATTGACTGGTGAGTTCTCTGCACTGTTTGCTGGACTGGCACTTTTTGCCTGAACCTACAATAAAAATCACAGAAATGGTTATGACTACAGACTACTGAGAGAGATTCCTGCCTTTTTCCACCATCTCCTAGTCACAGTGTCATCCCATTCACACTGAGGCACATTTTTTCAGTGACATGCCAATTTCAAATAAACACCAGGGGAGTTTGTGGTGTGTTTGGGTTTTGAGGACTCTAGAATTAGAGATACAGAGCAGGGTGCAGGTGGTGGAGATCTCCATTTCATGGGAAACAAGTTCCCAAGAAGGAATTTAGATGCCTGAATCCCCTCCTGCAAAAACCATCCCTTATCTCAGCCAAGGGATGCAGAAGGAGCTGAGTCTAGACCTGCATGGTGCTGCTCAAAACCCCACAGGAAAATACAACCACTCTCCTGAGCCCCATCCACCTTTCACTTCCCCATTACTGCTGTTACCTCATTAGATTATTATTACATTACATATACTATATATAATAATGAATACAGACATATTGGCTATACATTCATACAAGATTGCATATTACACTAATGATGCCATTACTAATTATTACATTTTTAAGCAGGCTGAGACTATGTGACTGCCTAGCTGCCAGAAAGCTGCTGTGCATCCCAAGGGTGCCCCACATACCCGTGGGGCTGTGTTCTCCAGGTGTGTGGTGTCCACTGCCGTGCCCAGTGTCACCGGGCCAGACTCTGCCTTCTTCAGGTTCTCCTTCACCTCCACCAGGCTCAGCTCCAGGTCCACCCTCTGGCTTTCCTTCCTTTTGCATTCTTCTTCTATCTCCTTCAGCCTCTGCTCCAGGCTCTTGTCTGTGTAGGAAGAGGAATCTTGGTGCCTGCTGGGAACCTGGGGGAGCTCCTGAGGGGAGTAGGGATCAGGGCATGTCCTGTACATTTTCCTTGTATTTTATCCCAAGAGAGACTGTGGCTCTTGCTCTAGTGCAATCTGGGTTATGTGGTTTGGCTCAAAGCACCAGGTTCCCCCCATCTCTTCTGGTCCCATTGCCCCACGTTGGCTCATTTCCACACATCCCACCTTGCCCTGCTCTACCTGTGCTGCCACCAAGCATTTCCTTCAGCTCCCGTCTCTCCTTGCGCAGCTGGGTGAGCTGAGCTCGGATTTCATCCTTCTCCTTCTCCAGCCGTTCCTTCTCCTCTGTGAACCGTTTCACCTCTGCCTCTGTCCTGTTCTTGCCCAGCTTGGTTTCCACTGCTGCTGCTGGAAACACAGCCCACCAACAACAAGCTCAGTCAGGGAAAAAAAGCAGGAGGGAGAAAACCTTTTTAGGTGCTTGAAAAGAAAACAAGGGAAGGTCTGAAAAGTCACCAACTACTAGAGTCAGCACACAGACTGCTGTAGAGCACAGGCACGTCAAATCACAGGGCACCACCTCTCTTTAAGGACCCTGTGGCCACCTGAGCAGCACACTCACCTGGCAGTGGCATCTTGGGCCGGTGTGCAGGCACCAGCTGGGGACTGCTCGCTGGAACTGTGCCCGCTGGCACCTCGGGGGCCACAATGTTCTGCTGCTGGCTCTGGATTTTGACAGCAGGCACCCGTGGCAGAGCCTCCTCGGGCTCTGGCTTCTCTGGGTGTTTCTGGAAAGCAGAAATGAAGTGGGATGATGAAGTGTAGGGAACTGGCTGAGGGATGAAACCTGGCCTGGAATCACAGTTTGGACAGTACCTGCTCCGAGATCTCTGCTGCCTTAGTACAGGGCTCAGCTTCCTTAGCCGTGGGGGCTGTCTCAGCTGTGCTCTCTGGGGCAGCCTTGCTGGCAGCCCTTTCTAGAGATGGTGAGCTGAGGGGTGAAGACTGGCATGACATCTTCCCAGCACAGTGTAGTAAGGACTTCACTGGGGTGAGATCTAGATACACTCTGTCTTGATCCCCCTCCAATTTGCTCTCACTCTTGGGTACTTCTTCCTGCAAAAGAGATCATCTGCTGCAACTAGAAGCACAAGAAACATCTCACTGCAGAACAGAACTATCTAAGGCCATCTGGAGTATTTTCCAAAAATCTTAGAGGAACTAAAATGCCAGTCTCTGAGTCATTCCATGGGGGCCTTTTTGAAGTACTGAAGGAAAGGACCTCCTGTTTTCCTTCAATAGGTCTTTCTTACGGTAGCAGCAGCCCCATGCAAGGATATCACACTGTTGTACATCCAGCAATCCATGCCACATTCTTTGCCTTTCCTGAGGTAACAGTCTCATTCCCAGCATGACCCATTGTTCTTGTCCTTTCACACAGGACTTGCTCTTACAGGCATAGAAAGGAATTTTGAAAGGCTAGCTCCAAAATGCGCACTATCACCAAATGATCCATGCTGTTTGCTGACGAGAACTGTGGAATTTTATCCCAGCTGCCTGAGGATCCCTACAGTTCCTTTCTGGAAACCTCTCTCCCATTCCTTAGCAACTCCTCTCCACCACTTGGTTCTGCTCCATTGCAAACTCCAGGATTTCCCCAGGGGCTGGGAATCCCCTTCACCACTGCTGGGAAATCCCCCCTTTCACTGCCCGATGTTTGCCATGGTGCCCCCAGAGCTCCCTGCAGCAGGGCATCTGTCTTACCTCAGGCAGGTCTGGCAGATCCACATCATCGTACAGCTCGTCCTGCTGCACCCTGCCCTTGGGCAGGTTGTCAATGTAGGCGTTGGGCTCAGAGTATTTCCTCTGCATTAGGCTGTGAACAGGCAGCAGGACATCCCATCAGGGGCACTGGATTTGCTGCATGGCTCTGCAGTGCTGCATTTTTAGACATCTGAGAACACCAGTCTCAAGGTCTGGGCAAGGCCAGGCAGCCAGATGCAGGAGAGGAGAAGGCAGAGCCATACAAAGCAGTGTGGTCACTGCTGCTGCCTGGTAAGCAGCACCCTCCAGAGTGGGGCTGTATTTCCCCTGGGCTCTCTCCTTTCTCAGCCCTCAGCCACAGCAGCACAGTCACCCTGCTCTAGTGGCATGATGGACTGGGTGCCTGAGAGCCCAATCTGCTTTTACAACAGCCACTCAGGCACATGCCCCATGGCAAGCTGCAGCTCAGGCCATATGCACCCTGGTGGGACAGGAAGTGCTCTCCTGTCCCCAAAGAAAGCGACTGAGCTGCAGCTGTGCATTTACCATCTATTTCCATTGCAGCCGACCTCCCACAGCTGGAGAGCCCCCTGCCCTGGCTTGCTTTCCCTCTACCAGCCCCACCCCATTACCAGTGACATACAGGAAGGAATTCTTCGCAGCGCTCACAATGCAGGAAACTCTGTCAGCATCCACATAATCGTAGGTGAATTCCTCTGGGTCTGTTTTGGAGCCTGACTCCGACAAGAGGAGGCCCAGCCAGTGGCCCATCTCCTCTGAGGACTTTGCCTGCAGGGTGATCAGACAGACAGGACAGGTTGCAGCAGTGGTTTCTCTGCACTCACAGGGCTGATGCTGGCTTAGATTGGGTAGGGAGCAATGCTGGCAATCCAAGGGGAAAGATGAACTGCTGGGTATTTATAATAAACCTGAGGCTGCATTGAAAGTACAGCTCTGTGTACGGACTGATTCAAAAATTCGGCAGCTACATAAATGCAGCTCTTTGCTCTGCTTCTTCCTAAAATTTCTAGTCAGTTTGCATTTTCCTTTCAGTCGTGATCAACTTGGCTGCCTACAAGATTAAGAGAAGTCTCTGAGGCTGGAGATGCTGGCAGGGAGCAGCTTTGGGTGAGGAAAGCGTGTGGGTTTTATTTTGCACCAGCAGAGTGCAGCAACGGGATTGCCAAAACAGAGGCAAGGAGACCCGAGCCTGCGAGGTCCTGCTGCCAGAGCACAAACCCCTTCCACGATTCTCTGCAGAGGAGAGGGGAAGTGTTCAAAGCATCACAGTCCTTTGCTTTACCATGGCCAGTACCCAATTCCCAGCTGCAGTGAGCAGCCTGACATTTCTTAACATGAAGAGTTAAATGCTGTGCCATGAAGCCAGCTCTAGCAAACAGCCACATGCACCTCCCAGTGCAGGGGACTCCACCTGAAGCAAGAAGAAGTTGGCTGATGCAGACACTTTTTGCATTGATTTGAGGAGTCAGAGCAGTAACCACAAAGTGAAATTCAGGGCAAGTGAATATATATATATACTTTCCAAAGTGGAAAGTGTATTTTAAGCTTTCAGTCTGTTTTATTTAGCAGAGACTTCAGTCCCTGGGAAGCCTGCCAGCCAGCCAGTCCGTACATTGAGTCTGACATTGAGTCTGACATCCCAACAAAATACAGATTCTTCCATTCACAAAATGTAAATTTTCCCAGCACCTCTTCTTCACGTCTGTAATTGGGCAAAATTTCTTAGATACAGACATACCCTGAATCAGAAACTAAACAAAAACATTTTCCAATTTCACGGCATGCCCTCTAAGTCAGTTGTTTAGCTATAAATATTCCACCCACTGGAAAAATACAGGAAATTGCTCACATTGTCCACCTCCTACTATAATCATGCTGTCGTCAGAGAGAAGTAAGATTAGAGATAAACAGTCCTGCATGCAGGCAAAGGAAAGTAACAGATGGAGAAGAATTCACTTGCACTTTCAGGGGCAGATCTGTGATAGGCTTACTTGGGATGTGTGCCCCATGGCTTTGGGGCTCTGCTGTCAAAACATGAAGTTCTCTGTTCCTCCTAACCACAGCCTTCAATCTCTAAAGTGGTATTTGTCTCATCTAACATTAACCATCTGCAATGCACTCTACCAAACTTAATTATCCAAGGTTATCCTGCAGTTGGGGGATAGAGATGGGAATCTCCAGAGGACCCCACGTCTCACCTGGAGAGGAGTGCCTAGGATGAAGGCTGAATGGTCCCTCTGGAGGTGCCAGCATCAGACACAGCCCGGATTACCAGTGAGGTGGGACACATTCTAGGTGACCACCGGCAGACGAACCAAAGTCCTGCTCTTCAGGTTCTGTTTTGCTGGACTGAGGTTCCTCTGGAGGAACTCATTGGCATTTAGACCTCCTAAGGTACCCAGGCTGATGATTTTAAGCAGAGCTTTCTCAGAGATATACACCCTACCTCCAGAACAACCCGTTCCTCCCCGTTGTGCAGGATGCGGAAGGAGTAAAGGTGATCAGGGCTCGGCTCTGGGATGATTTCACAGCCTGCCAAACTCAGGGGCTGCTGAGCCAGTTTGCTTCTGTTCTTGTCCTGGTAGAAATGGAGGTGCCCATCTCTTATCTGACACCACCGTGACTTCCACTGGCTGTTCACCAGCACATTCAGGTAACCTGCAAGTAATCACAGCTTACTTGGACACATTTTCCATTTAATCCATATTAATTTGTGTGCCTGACACATTTTCCATTTAATCCATATTAATTTGAGTGCCTGGGGATGTCTAATGGGTAAGTTATGAGATCATCACACAACACAAAGTCACAGGCACCAATAAAGAGCAAAAGCACAAAGACAAGCTATCCTATCCATACAAAATAGAGTGAAAAGGGTAAAAATCTTGAAAATGAGACCCTTGAAATTCAGGATAGGTTTGGAGCAGCAAGTTGCGTGCAGCTGGTTGGACAAAGCTGGTCCCAGGTGGTAAATACAAGCTGACCCTCACAACTCTCCCTGCAGGCTTCCAGACCTTGGGCAGCACAAATGCCTTGTGTGTGCATGTCTGGTATTACCCATCCTTCTTCTTGGGTCACCCTGAGAGCCACAGGCACCACAATCTGCATGGATTTACTGGCAGGACCACCTGGCACAGGCATGTTTGAGGAGGATGATGCCTGGTGCTCAGCCTGCCCTGCACACTGAGATCCAGCCCTAAGGCAAATCCCTGCAGAGGAACTCGTGCTGCCACTTACTTGAAGTCTCCAGGGATCTCTCTGGGCTATCCAGGGAGCTGGACTTCTTCCTTCCAAGGTTCATCAGGTTGCTCAGTTTCAGGCCAGTTGTGCCCTTCTTCTTAACTACCAGAAATGAAAAAAAACCCCATGTGTGGCTTTCCCAGCTCCCAGCCTGCTGTCCCAGCTGGGGGTCCTGCCCCCACCTCACACACATCCCTTGCAGAGGGCAAACCTGTGACCCAGGGACAGGCTGGAAAAGTCCAAAGCCCAGGGAGCTCAGGAGCAAGATGGGACCAGTAAGATCAGTTAGGGATTTGTGGAAGATGCTAATCTGTATTGCTTTCCAAGTGGGTTGGCTCTGACCAAAGGCCAGTCACTGCAGGAGCAGTGGGAGGTGTTTGCACAGCTCTTGCTGGGCAGTTACCAACCTCACTTCACTTCCCTACACCACAAACAATTTAATTAAGAACCATTACCCATTAACATTTACTGTATTCAAGTCTTTTCCTCTCTAAAACAAGGACACAAGGTGGGAGGGGGAAAGTTTATGTCCGAAGAGCCTCTTCAACATTCTCCTACTGAGCCCATCAGCCAGTGTGTGAATAAACTTGTGGAATCAACAGGTAATCCTGGTGAGAATATCAAATCCCCAGGCAATGAACGGACACACAGCTTTCATCAGGTCTGTTTGAGGTGGCAGTGGCAGGAGCTACTGGCAGAAGCCCTGGCCCCATGCAGGGCCAAGGGCCCATTTTCCCTGTCATTCCCAGGCAAGGGAAGGTTTTACCATCTTTTGTCTCAGCTGTCTCCGTGTGGCCGTCGGTGCTGCTCCCGCTCTCGGAGGCTGCAGAGTATCTCTCGGACACTTCCACCTGTCAACAAGCACCAGGCACAGGCTCCACGGATGCAGGTGACCCATTCTTCCAGCCAGAACGTGCTGCAAGGACCTTTTTCCCCATTCTCCCATATTATGAGGTCCCACTCTCTCTGTAGCAGATGCTTTCACCCAGACATCCCAGCCAGCTCACTCACACTGTGCCCTTCCCATTGTTCCTGAACATGCCCCACCCCAGCTGGGCTCACCTCTGAGGAGACACAGTGGCACCACTGGTGCCACCCTATGGCCTCCTACCCTGCAGCCTGGCTGGTGGGGGCATTTGACAGTCCCTGCAGGGGGCATGGGCAGAGGAACCAGCCAGGTGCCCAAACAGGTCCATTTTGGGTGTCCACCAGAGACTTAGGAAAGTCTCTTTGTCCTCTCACTGCTTTGGAACAAGCTGCTCCCAGGGGAGTGTCACCTAAACCTGGACTAGAGATGGCCAGAGCCCTGGCATCCAAGGGTCTATGTCCCTCCCAAAGCTCTTGGTGAACACAACCATCCCTTTAGATGAGATAGCAGCTCCTGCCCTAGATAGTGGGTAGCCAAATGCTGAGTTAGTCTGGGAAGGAAGATATGGCAACAAAATTAAGATGCAAAGGAAAATTAAGATCGTTCCAAGAATGCATGCTCCTTTTCAGCAGCACAGGGGTCTGGTTACACTCATATCAGTCTTTGCTTACCTAAAATCAGGGTACCTACACTACTATCCACTGAAGGAATAGGGCTGGAAAGCCTAAGAGCTAGTTCTGTCTCTAGAGACAAGATGTACCTTCGGGTAGCTGAGACGCTGCGAGTCTGGGATGTACTGGTTGCCTTCACTGCCTCCTTCACAGAGCAGACCACTGGTCTCTTGGATTACCTGTGCAGAAGGGGAAGCCAAAGTACTGTGAGAGAGCTGCAGTGACAGGATCAATTCATCTCCCCCAACTAGGACAGGCACAACCACACCAGCCTGGGAGACCCATGGTTTACTGTCCCTGTGACCCTGGGGACTGTCCTGGTGTTGCATCAGGCATCCAGCAGAAATTGCTGGATCCAAGTCACTGGGAGAGGCTGCCAGCAAAGGCAGCCCTGGCGTCTCACAGCCCCGTGGCTGTCCTGGGCTCCAGGAGGCTCCTCCTCCGGCTGCTGTCTCAGGGGAAGGGCTACATTTACCCCTGCCCTCAGCCAATTCATGCTGGAGACCCACCCCAGACATTTCCCCCTGCTGCCCCCACCACAGCAGCAGGGCTGGGAGGTCCCCATGTGGCCTCCAGCAGACTGCAGGGAGCTGCAGGAAGAATCTATTCCATGAAAATGAAGTGGTGTATTTGTATAAAGGCATGCAGTGAGGAAGGGAGCCAGAGCACGCAAGGACAGGGCTGAGATAAGATCTGCTCTCCCAGCAAAGCATGGGAGCACCAGTGGGACAAGTCCTGGAGGTGTCACTGACCCTGAGCCACTGCTCTGCCTGGTCTTTGCTCTGCAGCCCCAGCACGATGACATCAGCGTTTGTGGGGATGATCTTCAGCTTGTGCTCTTTCTTCCTCACTTGCTTTTCCTTGTGAATGACAGTGCAGCCCAGCAAATTCACGTCGAGCTGGGGGTTGTGGTCTTTGGAGCTCTTGTAGCACTGGGCAAAGAAGACAGGAACGGGTGAGAGGCAGAGGAGGAATCTTCCTGCTCACTGGCACGAACTCAACCCCGTAAGTGATGCATAAGTCATGCAGCCACATGCATTAGTGCACTGAACACAAGAAGGTCCTACAGCTCTAACAAGTCTGCACAGACTACACACAAGAGATCCCTGCATGTACAGGTACGCATACATCTGACTGCATGCATATTTGGTCTGAAATGCCTTTTACTGACACAGGATTAAGTATGTGGTTAGCCTCTGGGATAAGTATCCCTTCTGCTCAACCACCTCAAAAGGTTTCCCCAAAAAGTATCCCTAGGCATTTTGGAGAATTGGGATTTTGGTCACAAACGTGGCCTTGTGCCCCCTTCAGCAATCCCATGCCCACGTTCCTTCTGAAAATGGAATAAGATCCCCAAATCTCCAGGACATGGTTTTTAAAGCATTGCTTCTAGGGGCACTTTGTTTTCTGCCAGCTCATTAACATGTTCTGAGGTGCCACTTCCTTCCTCAGCTCATAAAACCAGATTATTTTAGACAGAGAGTAGAGGATCTGCTCACCAGCAACCTGGTGTCCTTGATAACACACAGCTGCTTTGCCCACTGTCCCAGCCACTTCTTTCTCCACAGGAAGGCACAGATGCGGGCGTCCTTCATCAGCTCAATGGTGGCCTCTGGGGATGGCCACTGATGGGTTGCTGACTTGCCTTTGCTGCTCTCTTCCTCATCATAAGATTCGTAGGAACTACTAACGGCTTCACCATCTTCTATAACAAAAGCAAAGCTCAGTCATTAAATCCATTTTTAGAATAACTCTGAGCCAAATGCTTCCCTCAGCCATGCTCACACATGCACAAGCTTTCAGTGCAGGGATGTGTCTTCTGAGGCTCACCTACAGGAGGATAATTAATAGGAAAATTACCCTCATAGATCCTTTTTTCTTTCTAGCCCAATATGAATCTGATTGCAGTATTTTGTGCCTAATAGCCTCTGTTAGCAAACACTCAGAAGACACTTCTGGGTTGACCACAAATTTGAGAACATTCCCTTACACATTTCCTGATGTTTGCTGCTTTCCCCCCAAAGATGCTTTTACTGCTTTCCACTTCAAGCCAAACACTCACAATTTTTAAGGCAACAGCAAGCTACAATCAGCCCTTGTCCTCTAAATGCCAGAAGTAAAAATGGTATTTTCCAGGCATGCAGCAAGCAATGATCTATTGTATTTGAGATGTCATTCACTTTCCCTCTCTGGTCTAACATGTCCCTCTCTCTACTCAGCATCTAAGGGACAGCAAGGGGCTTTGAAATAATACATTGTTGCAGCACCAAAAATCAGCCATAAGTGGCAAATGTGAGGAGCAGGAACAACATTTTTTTATGTCCATTCTTAAATGGATTGCTATGTTACTAGGATGAGTTGGAATTTTCGATACACATCTCTAAGGCTTTGCAGATTATTGGAGTTTTCAGCTGATCACTGGTACCAGACTCATCAAAACCACTGAAAATGTGACTGACTGCAGGGGGATTTGCAATGCTCTGCTGGAATTTAGATCTCTAAGTTATGACATAAGCTCACAGAGCAATATGGTAAGATTGGGGCAACATTTCTGTAGGATTTGGCATTCTTGTCCTACCAAACAGCATGGAGGAATATTGTTAAGTTTCTCTCACTGGAATTTAATCTAATTTGGATTCTCACCAAATTTTACTATCTACATAAAAATAACATTATCAGATTGGTGCAAATAAAAAGAAGAAAAGCAGTCAGAAAAGAGAAAGAAAAAGGCACTAGGACCTTCACTGAAGGACATTTGAGTTGGGTTTATTTGTTCCTTAAATAAAAGGAACTGAGATGCAGTAACAAAAATACACTCTTACCCCCAGTGAAATTCCACTCTACAACCTCTGTCAAGTGATCAAAACTTCACCAATTAAAAAAAATTTAAAAGGCAAATACTCCCTTTCAAAGCCTCTGAATGGAGCACACCTCCATGCCCCCAACATATCAAACTGTCCATCTTTCATGGGAAAGCTTTACCCCCCTCAGTGCCTTCTCACCACGCAGACCTTGTCCACAGGCAGAAATTCAGATGGAGTAACAGTGTAGGTGTTTATCAACCCTACAAACACCAAGAAGCTGAACCTCTGCACTACAGGACCTTTCCATATGCAGCAGCAAGGATGCCTAAGGGAACCTCATCTTCCAAAACTCCCTCCTTATCCACATGGGGCTATCACTAACCACCCCTCTGGCCTCTTTTCAAGTCTCTGGTGCCCCCACCTAAGCAGAAGGTCTCAGGGAACTTGAGACTTACTCCTGAGAAGCCCTGGATGCTCTTCTGTGCATCAACCACAACCACAAGTGTGGTTCCTCATCAGATGAGCTCTTCCCTCCAGAAGAGCTGCAGCAACTGCTGGCCTGGTCACACTGCTACAGCCTCATGAAGGAAAGGCATTTACCAGGCTGTGCAGCAGGCAAAAGGGGACAAGCCTTGCCTGCTGGCTTGTGACAACCCTGTGGTCACTACTAAGGCTCACTCAGTCCCAAATTGTACAGCTCAGGCATCAGTGACAGCCACGATCCTGGATGTCTTTGTCTAAATCCATCTCTGCTTTCCTGGGGGTCTTCCCATGAGCTCCCAGGGAGCTGAATCAATGCCATGATGCAGGAAGCTCAGATCATCTTATACTCCCACTCTGCCTCAGGGGAGCACCTTCAATCATTCACCAAACAGCTACTTGTCAGTACAGCCAGCATTACCACATCAGCTCCACACCAGTGACAGAACCAGGGGAATAAAAGCTAGGGAAGTTCTCTCCACTGTCGTCCTGAGCACAGGGAAAGGCACAAAAGATAATGCTTTGTGCAAAACAGACAGCGAGAGGTGGTTACCCTCCATGCATGTAGTAGGCAAATCCAGGGGGAGATACCCGATAATCTTTGCTAAAAGTGAGTTTTTGGGGGGTATTTTTGGGATTTCTTTTGTTGTTGTTTAAAAAAGGCACTTCAGGTTTGGAAAGCATGCCATACCCATAGTTATTGTGGCATAAATAACGCCCTCAGTAACCTGCAACCCTGGCCTGGGTCCAGCCGCAGCAAGCCTACCAAAAAGACCTGCACAGTCAAAGAGAAAGGGAGACAAAGAGAGAAAGCCACAGATAAGCAAATGCAGAGAACAAGGGCGTCAATCCCCTCGGCCAGCGAGGCTGTCCCATCCCTCCACGCTGAGACTTCAAACAGGGACAGCATTTTCAACCCATCCTCCCAAACAAGGCAATTCCCTTTAAAACAGAATCATCATCATCGTAATTAAAAGCAGCCAGGACCGCTGAGCTGTTTCAGCACAATAATGACTGCTCATTGGCAGCCACGTCGCCCCTCTCTCGTTTTCACTCCGCTCCTTATCGCACCCTCCAATTACGCAAAGGCGGCTGATAAGGTTTTAACACATTTCAGCGCAAGAGGGAAGGGAAGCAGCAGCCTCTGCTGGAGCTGGAAAATGAAAGGCAGAGCGTCCCCAACGGAGGGGTGGGAATGCTGCTGATGAAAGATGGAGCCTGAGACCCAGCGGACTCTCCCGCTTGCTTCGTTTTAATTAATTCACCCACGGTTTCCTACAGTGCCTCGCAGTCCCACCTCTGATAGTCCCACCTCTATCTCCTCAGCCCATCTGGAGGCTTGCTTTGATGTCCTTTCTTGGCAGTGCACCCACTTATTTTAGTCGTGTTCCTATTTTTGTCTGATTTCACTACGCCCAGTTGTTTGGGGACACACAGGTGTCTTCCAAGGCTCATGCAGTAGCACTGTCAGAAAGTATTGCAGAGGGACTTCTCACTAGAGCTTACAGGGACAGGACAAGGGGAAATGCATTCAAACTGAGAGAGGGCAGGTTTAGCTTAGATTTTAGGAAAAAAATCTTTACTGCAAACGTGATGAGGAACTGGCACAGGTTGCTCAGACAGGCTGTGGATGCCCCAGCCCTGGAAGTGTTCAAGGCAAGGCTGGCTGGAGCTCTGAGCAGCCTGGTCTAGTGAAAGGTGTTCCTGTACATGGCAGGAGGGTTGGAACGAGATGATTTTTAAAGGTCCCTTCCAACCCAGGCCATTCTATGATTCTATAAAGACCACCAGCAGCTTTCTGGACTGCCATCCCCTCCCTATCCAGCTTGTGGGGAAAAGCATAGAGGGCTTGGGGGTTACTGGGGTCAGGGCAAAGCCACGCATGTCCACACTGCCCTTTAGCAACAGCAGTCACGCCAAGGTCCCAGAGCATTTGCCAGCAGTGAGCATCACTGTGTTGGACAGGTACAAAGTACTAATGGCATCTGATAGGGCACAGGGTGGGCCTGGGAGAAGGGACGGGGAGCTTGTGCTTGTTGAAACAAAGGGCAGGACAGGGACCTGCAGGTTTGCTGCAGCCTGATCTCGAGGCAAACCAGGGCCCCAGCATCACTGCCCAGCTCCCCTCTGCACAGCACACCACATTCCACCTTCTCCTGAGCCCCTGCAGGCTCTCCTGCCACAAACCTGCTGCTCCACAGCTCTCCCTGCTCCTCCTGGCTCACCCCACAAGGAACAACCTCCAACATGAGGTTGCCAAACAGCAGAGAGATTCTCATGATGCTTCCTTCCTCCTCACACAAAGCACACTTTGTAGCACACCAGGAGGTTTGTGTAGAAGAGATGTGGTGGGATCTGCAGAGGGCATTGGTGGCTGAGCAATCACAGGATGCAAAGGCACCACACACTCAGTGGTGAGGAATCACTGGAACCCTCTGCCCCATCTCTGCTGCTTTCACAGGCTCCCATCCCCACTTACAGCTGTGACAGTGCTCAGTAAAACACAGAGCCTGCTGGTGCAACAGCTGATCACAGCAGCCACACACAGGCACCCAGAGCTGCCTCGTTTGGACAGTGCTCCCATCATTTGTGCTTTTCTCTTTTTGCAGAGCTCTCATCTCTCATTTCCTTAGGCATCTGACCGACCTAGATTTCGGGGGTGGTGGGTGTATCTGCATCTCAGAGCAGCAGGTTACCAAGGAAAAGCAGAGGTGGGAGCTGGGAGTGCACTTATCATTCCTCCCAGCCAAGTCTCTGATCTGAGGGTGAGTTTATGGAGCTGCCTCGATAACACAAGCTGGGTATCCCAGCACATGGATCCATGGCTGTATTCCAGCTAATCCAGCATGTGTCTTTTTATGCCATGGCTCTTAACAATTTATCCACTTTCCCAACGTGCAGCAGGGGGGAAAAGAAATCTCCTTTATCTTACATTGCAGGCATGGGGATGAGGCTGCAGCCCCCTGGGCTGTCCCAGCTGCAGCAGGGCTTCACAGGGCATCACAGCCCTCCCCTCAGCCAGATGACCCAGAGCCTTTCAGCAAAACACAGGGCAGAGCTCAGGGGCCTCTCTCTGCACTCAACAGCACCTTTCACCCTGGCCACGATGAGCCTGAACCTCTTCCCATCTGAGCTGGGCACCATCTTCCTGTTCACTGACACGGAGCTTCAAAGCCCAGCAGTTCACACTGGGGCTGCAGGGGACCCAGCTTCTCCCAGATGAAGCTCAGATTCAACAGCCAAGGGTTTAGATCCAAATCTCTCACCCTTAACTCTCACTTCTTTGCCAGCCTTGACTCTTGCCACTCAGCTCTGCCTATGCCACACACTCTGCTGCAGCCAAGGCTGATGAGCAGAGATCTGCTTCTGCAGTGGGGTGATATAATCTATCTCCCATGGGCTTAAATGGATCATAAAGTGATGACAAGATCAGCTCTGCTATCAGTTCAGAGGAAGGCAACCTCTCAGTGAAGGGTGTTCAACAAAAGGATGCAGGAATACATGGAAAAAAGGGAGAATGTGGGAGCTCAGCATGCAGCAGCCTCCTCCCAGAGGGGTGGGGAGCCCACAGGGGACAGGCACAGGTGGCACTGCTCCAGGACATGGCTGGGGGTGCTGTCCCAGGCGCTGAGCCAGCATCTGCAAGGGAACCCACACTTTCTCTTCACACGAAGTGTGGCTTTCTAATCAGGTTTACAGATGGTAAAACTGCCACAAGAGACAGGGCTGAATAAAAAGCCAATTATAAAAATGGTTATCACTCCTAACAGACCAGCAGAGCCATGGATTTTGAGCCCCAAGGGGACAATTAGAGCACTAGGACACGAATGCAAGCCACCACAGCTTCACCACTCAGTCCTGAACAGAAACTTGTGTTTAACTGCAGTCTATCTGCCAGAAAACCACCAAGACAAAGGGAAGCCACAATGGTTTCTAACATTTCACACTGATGCTATATTGACCCAAGCATATCACTAACTTCTACAGGAAAGTTAGAAATTGGAGTAATTCAGTAGTGTTTGCTTTCCAGCTATCATTAGGTCTGTAATATCAAGTGTGATGAACAGCAGAAAGCAAATTTGTCCCAAAATCTGTACAAAATATCTGTGTTTTCATATACTGATTCTCATAAATCTCAAGTCCTCCATCTCCCACATGAACCCCCCTCCCAAGGGTTAGCTGGGATATACCATTTACAGAGATGTCATAGGGCTCAGCCTCTTCGTAATATCCCTCTGGGGATTCAATCTTGGGGACTGGTGGTTGTTTTGTCTCGAGAATCTGCAGAATAAACACATAAAAGAAACATGATTTAAGGTAAAAACAGATCCATCAAAACAATGGGACATCCTTTTCCCCCTTTTTAGCACTCAAGTGCACCCCAGTGGATGAAATCTTTCAAATGTGGTACAGTTAGCTCAAATATAAATTGAAATTACTGTATAATTGCATCATAAATGTTACTTTCTTTCATGTTGCTGAAAGCCTTGGGAAGATCAACTCATAGCAGCAATTGCAACCCATCAGCCTTACCTTGAACTGAGATTTCTGCCTGCTGCACTGACCCCCCCATAAGCTGCCCATGGTAACTGGGGATGGTCCTCTGTGCTATGGATTATCTTATCAGGGAAGCAGAAGGGAGGACAATTGGTGCAACCCTGGCTTTACACTGAAAACATAACCTGAGCAGTCTCTGGTCGTGTCTCCAAGTCTCTGACTGATAGAAACTAACAACTAACAATCTCTGCTTTAGGAACTATATTGGGACTCTTTAATTGTGCTCCTAACAAAAAAATGAAGGAAATGGATAAACAACACCAATGGAAAATAAGCCTTTGAAAAGAGTCCAAGTGCTGGAAAATCCCTGTGGTGCCTGCCAAACCCCACCCTAAACACAAGCAAGGGCTGGCAGGAAAAACATGCCTTTGATCCTTTAGAAATATCAATACATGAGGAAAAAAATGTGAAGAAACAAACTTTTTACTTTTCAGGTGATTCACACAGATGTTGGACATGAGACAGCAGAGCAGCAGCATGAACACATCAGTAGGATGAGCACAAAGCTTATGTTCTTCCCAGACATCTGGCATCCCATCTCCCACTCTGACCTGACAGTAGCACTCCCCTGCTCCCCAGTGAGGTGTCCCTGCTCCTCACCGAGGTCAAACCACCCCCAGCCAGCTGACAACAGGATGCTCTGTCTTGCAGTGCTTCAGCTGACCTGACAGAGGCTGTGCAAACCCTGACAGGGTGCCCAGAGTTAAAGCCCACTCCCCTCAGCAGGAGGGGCACAAAAGCAGGTCTCTCTGCACAGACAGCAATGTTGAAGGTCACAAACCATGCACTGTGCCAGCCCACTGCTGCTCCCTGGGGAAGAGGGGCCAGCTGTGCATCAGCATTGCAGAGCAGCCTAAGGCAGGAGCAGCCTAAGGCAGGAGCAGCCTAAGGCAGGAGCAGCCCGTCTGCAGGTCGTGCCAGCATCATCAAATGCAGGTGCAGAGCTGCCCGTCCTGCCCCGGGTGTTTCCATCAGCAGCCACTGGCGCCCAGAAGCAGAAAGGAAGCTCTGAAGGAAGAGATCTTCTGGCCAACAGCTGCCCACAAAGGGAAACTGTTGGGCCTGTGGGAGCATGGAACCCTGACCACACCAAAGTCACACGTCTGCTCCCACTTGGGCGAGCTGCCCGTGGCTCTGCCAACCTCCCAAACTTCTCCAGTGTTGAAACTCCTTCTTAAGTGGGTCTGCCAGATGCTGTGAGCAGACTGAACTCTCCTTCTAGAGACACGTAGAACACTGCTGGAAAACACTTGCCCTCCAAACACTTAAAAGGTTTAGGAACTTCTCATCCTAATGTGTTACATTAAAGAAATAAAAACAAACCAGTCACTCCAGGGCTTTGCTTAATCCCTTCCCTGGCCAGGAAATGTGTCTGTAATTGCCATCTGTGGTGGCCTCCTGTGTGTAGCCAGCTCACTTTGTGCTGTGACCATAAAGAAACTGCCTACACAAAGGAATGTTATGGGTTTTTTTAACACCATCCCACAACTGTCAGGGATTGTCTGTTTCCTACAGACAATGAAAGCCTACAGGGTGCACCTTGGCTGCCCCAGAAGGTATTTGTCTCCTCTTTCCCTAAGGGCGTGGCATGGTTTACTCTCTAACTTAAGTCAGAGGCTATATATTGTGTTATTTAACCAGGCTGGCCCTTGGAGAACATTTGCCTGTTGAATTATGGCACAATGAGCATGCAAATATAACCACCCTGGGCATTTGCATCCATACCACAGACTTTCCCTGTCCTGCTGTGGGAAGAGGCAGAGCTGCAGCAGATGAGAGGTCACCAAGGTCTGAGCCATGGCCTGCAGAACTCATTGTTTAAAGGCTGTTTTGGGACAAATCCAAAGGAATCAGTGGGATCCAGGTGGGCCACTCCTGTTGGGTTGCCCAGTGACTGCTGGTGTCTGTGGTGCCAGGGACAATTTGCTATGCAGAGCTTTATCACCATATTTCTTCTTTGTCTCAAAAGGCAAGTGTAGAGCAACACCACAGGATGCCTGAGTGTCACCAAACCACAGAAAAAATCTGCAGAGCAAAAATAGATCTAATCTGAATTCCTCTCCCAACCTCTCAGTTTCTGTGCAAGGAGTTGTGCTCCACCCTCCTCTGCCCAGCCAGCTGTGGCTCCTGCCTGCACTGGGAGCTGCAAATGCAAACAGGGAAGATCCATTTCCCCCTAACAGCAATTTCCACTCATTAAAGCTGTCCCCAGTCCCACTCCTGAAGGACACCCAGATGTCTTTGCTGCCAAAGCTCACTGACACTCAGATGCTCACAGTGAGGAGGTACTTGACTGCTGTACCCAAGGGAGGTTAACTCCAGTGGTAAGCAGCTGGGAGAAGGCAATTCCCAGCACAGGTCTGGGAGAAGACAAGTGTCCTTCTCAGGTAAAATCTGAGACTATTTTTTTCTAATTCTCTCATTTAACTTCCTGATTGCCCAGTGAGAAAGCTGGGCTGCACCAAGCTCAAGAGAAATCCCTTGGGGACACCAGGCTGCTGCTTGCCCAGTGGTGCCTTCATTCCACCTCCTGCCCACTGTGAAATACAGAGCTAAACAGAGATTTAATGAAATACAGAGCTGAACAGAGATTCCTGCTCTGGCCACTGCTCCCAGGCACTCCAGCTCCAGCCATCTGCGTGGGCAGAGCCCTCTGGGGCTGGAGCAGCTCCCAGCAGGCAATCATGCTGCATCCCAGGGTTTGCCAGCTGCATCCCATCCTACCCCTGTTTTCCCAGCTCCTCCAGCTAACTCCAGCTGAGCCACACAGATCCCTGGGCAAAAGTCCTGGGGCCTCACCCTGCATCCCCCTTCCTGGGAATAGAACAGATCCTCCTTCCTGCTTGATGGATGCACCACCCCATCCTCCTCCATGCCTCCTCCTCCTCCTCCCCATGCATGCTCCCTGCCTGCCTTTCCTTTCACATCCTGAAATCCCAGCTAGCAGCAATTCCCACATTGCACCAACTACTGAACAGCAACATTCAGGGTCTCGAGGATGACCTGTGTCTAGGACAGCTGGGCTGGCTTCCTGGCACAGAGACAACATCCCACTGAGAGCTGATGGTGTTTCACTGACTTAAAGCTGCCCTACAGAAAAATCTACAGAGCCAGCAACTCCTCCTCACAGCCTGTGGGCTGCACAACCAAAACAACACCAGCACCCAGTGCCCAGGCAACACCAGGTGCTCCAGCTGTGAGCAAACCTCTGGCAATGGTCAGACTGAGAAAGGCTCTGGCAGCAAGGGAGGTCCTGGTACTGCCCAGGGACCTTCCCACCACCCTGCACCTGAGGGATTCCTGGCTATTTTTTTCCTTTTCTAAGATCATGTCAGCAGCCCAGGCACAGCTGATTTACAACTCAGGAGAGATTTCCAAAGCAACAGCTGAGAGTCATCACCACCTCTGTTTCTTTGAAAACCTCACTTCTCCTTCCTTGAGCCTGGAGGGCCATGCAGTGGGTGTGGGTCTCCCTGGCAGGGAGCACAGCCCTATTTGCACACTCACAGGGAGCTCCCACAGCTGCCTGCTGCACCTGTGCACAAGCTTTGGGAACCACAGGGGTTCCTGGGTGTCCAGCCACCCCAGGCCACCAGACAGCTGCACCAACCACATGCTGACCCACAGTCTTTGTAAACATGAAACACACAGCTGGAAATGCCCAGTTCAATGTTTTGTTATTATTTTTAAATAAAGCTCACCAGGACTCTTTGCCTCACTAACATACACAGGCAGAGGTCCTTCCACCCAGCCATGCTGCACAGGACCTGACAACAGTGAACCTCAAGGGGTTCAGAGCCCCAGGCTGAGGCAGTGAAAAGCAAAGGGTGTGAAAAACTTACCTTTGGAGGGGGGAGGTCTGGCAGGCTCTTCTGAGGAGGTGACAAATGCAGTCCTGAGTCTCCATTGGTCAGGGAGTTCTTCCGATCCAGCACTGCAAGGCAGGAACAATTACAGAGATGGCTTGTGGCATCTCCCAGCAGAGCACTTGCTACCCTGAGCTGTGCTGGAGAGCAAGATGCTATTTCAGTGGGAGCAGAGTGACAATTACTGGCAGGGCTGCAGGGCCACCATGTCATTTCAGGCCATACCCAGGAACTGGCACTGGGAGACAAAAGAGCTGACTTCTGGTTTTAGGGCATGTTTTTCCTTCTGGAGGGGAAACTGTGAAGGCCAGACCAACTGCTGAGATTTTCAAGGGTCCTGAGAAGCAGCATGGACAGACACCACACAGTGTCTGGAAGCCCTTGGCAGGTTAGTCCTTGCTGGCTCTGATCCCTGCTGCTGTGAGCACACAGGTTGATGACAGGTTGGTGACAGGTTGGTGCCTGCTCCTCTGCTACCTCTCCCAAAAAATGGGTCCAGCACCACCCTGCTCCAGGGCAAACTGCAAAGGTGGCTGCTTAGCTAAGTGCACAGTGGCTTATCAAAGCCAGCCATGGTCAGTAGTGTGATCACTGCTCAAGGGAGGGCTGCTCTTGAAGCAGCCCAGGCCAAAGCTGTATATGGACATGTGGCAGCAGAACTGCTCCAGGTGATCCCTGTCTGCCTCTGCAAAGTCAGATGTTCCAAGCAGCTGAATGCAGAGTGATTTAGTATCTGGAGGGTACACTGAAGGCTCAGAGAACTTGTGTTCAGTCCCCCTTCTCCTACCACAGAACTCCTGGGTGGCCTCAGTGAGTGCCCAAATTCCATGACCTCTGAGATTGTGCAATGATGGATATGCCCCTTCCTTCTCCAGCTACACACGCCAGCATCACTAATCACAGACTGTTTCCTTATTGGGGTGGGAGGGAAGGAATATTTTTCCCTAGACAAGCATTAACATTTTGCAGGTGTCCTCTGATAAAGATGCCTCTCTAAATCCTGCAGTTTGAAGAGGATTTAAAAGAAGGAAAAAAAAGAAAAACCATCCAAAATCCAGCTGAAATTCACACCTGTACTAACTATTACTTATCTGTGCTGTCTGCTCCTTGTAAAAGTGAGTGTGACCTGGCATTTGGGCTAAGAGGATTGCAGTGGCCACACCAGGAGCCCTTCACATCAGTCCCACTTCCCAGATTCCTGCCTCTTTGTGCTGACTTCCAGAAGGAGAAGGCATTTGGCTCACTGAAGAGCCCCACAGACTTGCAGGATAGAGATTTTCTGTCTCTCAGGTAAATGAGATCCAGTAAATGATGGTGCCTTCATCACCCAGTGCAGGGAGTTCAATTACTGGGCAACAGGAAGGCATCCTAAAAGCAGTGTCTGTTCCACTTAAATCCTTACCACTGAAATTGCAAGTAGATTCAAGGAGCAGGGAAATATATTTTTGTGCAGAAATTGCATATTTTAAGGTTTGGAGGGGTGGCTTTTGGAGCTGATAGACTTTGGAAAGCATTTCACCCTGTGCTGCTGGAGCATGCTTGAGCACAGCTGCTGTGGGGAAGAAGCTCTGCAGAGCACAAGAGGTCCTGTCAGCTTAGGCACAGAAGTGTGGCCTCCCATCCCATTACAGTGGTCCTCAATCCCATTACAGGCATGGAATTGCAGCAGATAAAAGGGACAGAGGGAGTTGCATAATCACTGGAAGACCAATATCACACCAGTGGGCACTTGGGCCCCCTCCATCCACTCAACCTGAACCTGCAGGCACCTCTCCATCCAGTCACAGAGGCAGGATCAGGGCTCTACACCCAGCTGCAGCTGTGGCTAAGACCCACACATCTCACTGACTTCAGCATTTCCAAATAACTCAGAAGTTTTACTTGGAACAGGGAAGTTGTTGAAAACAGAAAGAGAGAAGTGCCAGGTCCCGCAGGGAGTGACTGAGTGGGCAGGGTCATGGCCTTGATAGGGGAAAGTCAGAAATAAAAGAACCACCTCTAAAAATAAAATGGTCTGAAATTTTCCCTGTGTTTGAGCATGGTGGATCAGTGCAAGCTTTGCTTTATCCACCCAAATGAGAACTTATATAAAGAGATGTTTCTGTTGCTGCTCAGCTGCTGGAAGGCTGTGTGATCCCATTATAGAGCATTACAGCATCACCCAGAGGGCCCTGTCTGGAGGTCACACTGAGGCTGCACGTGTAATCTGGGAGGACATCCTGTCTTCAGAGGCATTTGGAGTTAGCCCAAGTTTGGCTGCAGGTAGTTAAAAGAACAAATCAAACCAAATAAACAAACAAAAAAAACTAACACCACAAAGAAATAAAACCAAAACAAACAAGTGTGGAAGTGGAACAGTCCCAACTATTGCAGGACCAGCACATCAGCAGCAGGCTGCACTGATGAGTCCTTGTCTCATCCCTCTGCATTGGCAACTCTGGGCTAGGATCAGCCCTGACTAGGTGTGCATTTAAAAAATGAGTGTCACTAATGCTCTCACTCCATGCAATTATCAGCACCTCTTTCACGGTGAACTTCAAAGAGGAAGAACATTTTCAGACAATTACGTTCTTTGCCGTGTTACAAATTCAAAACCTGGGAAAGCTAAATTGGAAACGAGTATTTCATTTAAGTTTGACTTCTCAGCTTTTACTCTGCAGAGCTCTCGCAGCCCTGGGAGATGAAGGTGCTCTGCCCATGCAGATGGTGAGGGCTGAGCCCTGCGAACTCGCCTCGCAAGGCTGTCACAACACAGACCCTCTGGGCCAGAGCAGAGCAACACAGCCAACAAGATATACACTTTCAAGGTCTCAAAGATGCAAAAAGTGACTTGTTTTGTGGCCAAAGAAAGCATGGAGACTTCCTTGAATATTTCAGGCACTGCAGCTTCAAGCCTTAGAAGGCAACATTTTTATCCCAAAATAAAGACCTCCAAAGTGCTACTTCCAGGAATAACCTCAGAGTGTTGGCAAGGACCACTATTTCCAAGGGAATGTTATGAAAATGGCCCTTCCACAACCAGCAGCTGCTTCAGCCCTCAGAGCTGCCAGAGCAAGGCTCTAACCTTGTGTGCCTTCACCATCCCGTGAGACACGATGAAACCATTAATCTTCAGCTCCCTACCTTTGTCTTGTTTCTCTTGGTCACCCTGCTGTTTATGGACTGTCACTTTGTTCATATAAATATACTCCTCATCACCACCTGCAAACAAAGGGAAAAGTGAACTCTTTACCCACACGCTGCTTTCACGCTGCTAAATTTTTCCACAAAGGCAGATGTAAAAAGTGTCTCTGCTGAGCACATTTGGGGAGAGCATGTTGGTTGAGGCAATGTGCAGGAAAAACCCCAAGCAATAATAAAAAGCAGAAAAATTAAGTGCTTTATGGTCAGGAAATTCCTTAAGTTAAAATGTCTGCTTAAACATTAACTTGGCCAAACAGTACATCCTGTGTATCTTACAAAGTGGATTAAATAAACTTAAGGTTTAATAAGGAAAACAGAAAGGATCAGGAATCTTGGGAATCCTTTGCTTGTAAAGCTGGACACATAACTATAGTAATTTTACATAAACAATTAGAGGTCACCACAAAAATAAACTCAGTTTCATTTTCTCCTTCTAATTTTCATGTCTCCTATTCCCACCATCTGCCAGGAAAATGTTGCTTCAAGACCCTGTAGCAATTCCCATGACAGCACACCACTCCATCCCTTGGTTTTCCTCATCTGTACCACTGGACTTGGTGTAGACTTTCAGAAGGTCAGAGAGGAAGCTCTTCTTCACCACAGCAGTGCTGCTCAAGTTCTCCTTGTCCAGTATCCTCAGAAAATCTTCAAGTTCTGTGAGCAGCTGCTCGAGAGCTACAACAGAAACAGAGACAGCTGTTGGCAAAGCAGCTGGGTGGTGTGTCAAAAGAGGACATATGTTAATTCCATGATTTCCAAAATCCTTTGCTTTTTCTGCCCAGGAATAGCTCATACTTGATTTTCCACCTTGAACTCTGCCTATAGCTTTGGAAATAAAGAGGGTCTCAAACCAAAAAATCTCCAACTTCCCTTAGGCTGTCCGCACATCAGTGAAATCCCGTGTAAATACCTATTCTTCTCCCATTAGGACTTCTTGCTCAAGCAAAGGCAACCTGGAGAGATTTTGAGCATTAGGGCTGAGATTACATGAAAGCACCGTGCAAGGTTTTGATACATGCACCTTGAGTCCCGGCAAATGTCATTCAAACCTCATCTGGCCTGGGACCTGCCAAAAATCCTGCTTTTTGCTTCCTCTTTCTAAGCCTCCTTGTTATCTGGGACAGATGGGGCCCTGGTAATCTGGTGTAGCAGGAGGCGTCCTTGCCCATGGCGAGGAAGCTGGAACTAGATGATCTCCAAGGTCCCCTCCAGCACAAACCACTCAACAGTTTTATGTTTCATTCTACCATTATTTCTGTGTCTGTATTAATTTGAAGATGTTTATGTGTGTATTCCAAAAAGAAAAGAAAAAAAAATCCCCACCTCCTCACATACATAAATCACAATTCATCAACTTCTCAAGGCACCTTGCTTGGGCAGTGACCACAGACCCACTGCATCACGTGAAACTGAAGACACAAGACTCAGCAGCATCTCTAAGAGCCTCAGGAAGCCCTGCAGTACCCAAGACATCCCTGCACACCCAAAGCAAGCAGCTCAGACACGGCACTGCCCAGCTGAGCCAGGCTAATGGGTTTGTTTTCCTCCTGAGGAGGTGCTGCACAGCCCTGCCACCAACAAATCACTGCTCTGACAGGGCTCACGCTGAAGCAACAGACTCTTAATTGCTTGCTTTTGTTCACACCAGAGTTTATCGTGGGCTAATTAGCAGCAGGGCCAGGAGGAGGAAATAACAGAGTATTATGTGGAGAGAGGAAGTGCCAAGCAAGAATGACAGCGTGTGGGAAAAACATGCCAAACCCAGCTGGGACTGTTCCTCCCCTCTGGAGGCTCCCCTGCTACCCCCTCCATCAGTCCCTGGTGCTGAGGATCTGCAGAGATGGGCAGTGAAGCTTGGTTTGCCACCAGCACCCTGCATGAGCACTCCACCAGAGAACTTTGAGATAGCTTGAGTGGGGCAATGCTCCTTTGCCTGTACTGACAGCATTCCCACCCTGGTGATCCCATGGAGCCTCCTTTGCCTGTACTGACAGCATTCCCACCCTGGTGATCCCATGGAACCTCCTTTGCCTGTACTGACAGCATTCCCACCCTGGTGATCCCATGGAACCTCCTTTGCCTGTACTGACAGCATTCCCACCCTGGTGATCCCATGGAACCTCCTTTGCCTGTACTGACAGCATTCCCACCCTGGTGATCCCATGGAACCTCCTTTGCCTGTACTGACAGCATTCCCACCCTGGTGATCCCATGGAACCTCCTTTGCCTGTACTGACAGCATTCCCACCCTGGTGATCCCATGGAACCTCCTTTGCCTGTACTGACAGCATTCCCACCCTGGTGATCCCATGGAACCTCCTTTGCCTGTACTGACAGCATTCCCACCCTGGTGATCCCATGGAACCTCCTTTGCCTGTACTGACAGCATTCCCACCCTGGTGATCCCATGGAACCTCCTTTGCCTGTACTGACAGCATTCCCACCCTGGTGATCCCATGGAACCTCCTTTGCCTGTACTGACAGCATTCCCACCCTGGTGATCCCATGGAACCTCCTTTGCCTGTACTGACAGCATTCCCACCCTGGTGATCCCATGGAACCTCCTTTGCCTGTACTGACAGCATTCCCACCCTGGTAATCCCATGGAGCCTCCTTTGCCTTTACTGACAGCATTCCCACACTGGTAATCCCATGGAGCCTCCTTTGCCTTTACTGACAGCATTCCCACACTGGGTGATCCCATGGAACCTCCTTTGCCTTTACTGACAGCATTCCCACACTGGTGATCCCATGGAACCCCTCTGAGTTGCAGTTCACACCCATGAACTAGGAAAGTGTTAACATTTTAGATTCATAATACAAAGCATCTGAGCAGTTCTAGTTAAAGAGCTACCAAATTTAATGTCACAAAGAACAGTTTTTTCAAGGCAGGAGAAAGCCATCACCTTCCTACTCACCTATCCTACTCACCAGGCAGCCCTCCTGGGATAAATACATTATTAGAAGATTGATAAATAAATCACACTGAAAAGGTTTATGTTGCTAGCCATTAATTGAAAAAAACTTGCTACTGCTCTCAAACTGAACTAATCTTCACCAGATTGACTGTAAAACAGCTTAATGACTCCAGATCAATCAATAACAGCTCCAGAGGAACCAACCAACCTGCAGTTCTTCACACTTCATCCTATACCCTCTACACCAAATGAATTCTCTTCTGGTCTGATTTAGGACCAGTAGGGAATGGGAAACACCTGTGTCATGCTGTGTTAACTCAAAGGTCTTTGCTAGCTCCTGTTTTGCCCAGAGAAAACAAGAATCACCTCAAGAAACAGCAGCTTTTTTTTTTTTTCCATAAGCTGTGAGGAAACAGGTAGCATTTGCTGATAATAATACTGGATGCCAATAAGCAATAAATGGTGTCAAACCTACTCACAGGTGGCTTCTCTAAAGCTTCAGGGACCCTGTTTCTTCCAAGTTTAAGGAAAGCCCCCATGGTAAAGCACAGCCTTGCTATATTCATCAGCTTCACTGGCCCACTTCAGAAAATTTAAATTGAGGCCAGGTCCTGCTGGTCAGGCCAGCTGCACAGAACACTGATGGGTCAGGGATGATAGCAGAAAAAACAGCACCAAGGACACCTAACCTTCATCTGAGCCTTCAGAGGCAGCTGCCCACGTGGATGTCACAACGTTGGGTCTGCAGGGAAGGGGTACAATTCCCATTCCCTCCTCCACCCCCAGACTGCAGAAAATGACTTTATTCTTCTCCCAGGCATCCACAGCTAGCACACACACAGGGCTGAGCCCTTATGAATAGCAGAGCCCATACAGTAGGGTACATTTTCCAGCCCACCAAAGCTGAACTCAGTGACTCAAAGCAGCTCATTTAGGATGTGATCCTGGGGCCACAGAGGTCAGTGGAAAGACTCTGTCAGACCTCAATGGATTCAGACTTCAAGGACTCAAGAGAGGTTAATTTTGTTCTTCTTCTGCAAGAAGCAGTATATAAACCATCTGCTTCTATGCAAGTATCTCTCTGACCTCAGCTGGACATTCCCAATCCAAACCTGATAACCTGAAAAAAAAAAAAATTCCACTGACCATTCATTCTCTCCTATCAGAGGGAGAACAGGCTAATCCTTATCAGAGATGGATGAGTGTGAGAAGTAAAATGAATTAATAGGAAGAGTGTCTGTAAGATCCTCTGTGCAAGCCACTATCACAGCAGGTCCCAGCAGGTCAACAGGACTAAAAACAATTGAGAGCCCTTGTACATTAAACCATCTAATGATTCTGAGTGCTGGAAGTCACTGCTTGATCTCAGCTAAAGACCTACCATGCTGTGCTGGTGATGTATGGAACATGCTCATGGTAAAACCAGGTTGGTGGCTGTTCAAAGCAGCCTGAAACAAATGGCTCTCCCTCCAAGCTGCATGGTTTTGCTCTCCTTATCTTAGCAGTATAGAAATGAGAGCACATACAGAGATGACTCCTGCTCTGCAGGCAATACTTACAGATCCAAGGAACTATTTGCAAAATCATATGGCTGTGAGCAGCAGGATGAAAGATCAGAAGTTGACAGAAGCCTAAGTCATAGGCAGAGAAATTGTCAGATGCTTTTCTGAAACTTTTTTCCACTGCTATATTGTTCTTCTCAACTTTTACAGCACTTCTTTGTGACTTAAGTAACATTTTTGGCACCACCTCAAACAAAGAGCTTGACAGACCTTACAAAAAGTCAGCCCCCTTCACAGAAAACAGGGATTACCTCTAAGGTTTAGATTGTCAGAAAAATTAAGAGGCTTGGCAAAGGTCACTGTGAATACCTGCACTGAATCCAGTCCCCTCAAGCACCAGGACATGACCTACTCCAGTTCCCTACAAAACATGGCCACAGACCTGGGGGACCACTAGAAATCACAGCACAGCTCATGTCATGTTCTTCTCCATGGCAACAGACATCAGTAACTGGATAAAACCTGCAGGAATTTCTCAACACATGATGGAGAGAGGTATAGCAGCATCCCAATCAATGGGAAACTTAAGTGATTTGCATCTGCAGTGAGTGGATGATCATCACTGAAAGGATGGTACTTTGAAATATATAGAAAGATCACAAAAAAAACCATCTTTACTGATATAATAAGGACTTTTCAGGGTGGAGGTTACAGTCAGAATTACCAGCTCTTTCTTCTTGCATGCACTTAACTGGATGATGAGTTATGTTCTCCCTTCTTTTACTCCAAGACAATGCAACCTGTTTCACAGAAACTCCTGGGCTATCCCTGACCACCACAGGCTCTCCCAGTTTGAAGGCTGCAGCTCCAGTCACAGCAATAAGCAAAGAGGTGCTTTAAACAGGACTGATCTGTTCCAACAGCACTTCAGTGGCAGCAGGACAGCACTGAAAAGGGCTTCTTTTGGCAGGAGTCTGTGCCTTTCTCTGCAGACTGAAAGTCTCTTGCATTGCAGCAGTGTCTATCCTAGCACCAAAAATGAGACAGCTTGCAAAGCCCTCACTGAGGAAGCACATTCCTTGCAAAAGAGCTGCCAATTTTGCCTGACACCAAGGTCACTGAAAGGTAAATGACCATTAAACTAGATTATAAAAGCCATTCCTACCAATAACCACTGATCTCTGTCATTGTGCTACAATAACAACCTATGTCTACATCTAATTACTTCATGTCTTGGCCTTATGAGGAAATGGGAAGACAGGCTCTGAATGAACTTTCATTCAAGTGTTTCAGTAACCACTGGGCAGGATTGTATTAGACCATTTAATCTAAATTCAATTACTTATTTTATCAAGGTAGAGGGGCCCCAGCCACTGGACAAAGAACTGTAATGAGATATATACTAAAAGACAAACTCTTTCCTCTGCTGAGATGAGAGGTGAAAGATAAGGAGTATAATTTGCTAACAGGAAACTAAGGCATTGGGAGATTAAGTGATTTGTCCAAGGATATGGACATATTCTTCAGCAGATCAGGAATATAAACTAGCTTTCCCACATCCCAGCCTGGAGATTATGTTTCCAACCCCCCATGCATGGATCCCAAAGTGCTAAGAGATATTCCACCCTCCTGCCCAAAGCAGAGTCTGGGTTTGGTACTTTGGGCTTCACCCTTCCCTCCTAGAAGAAGCTGGGCTAAGCTGCTGACAAACAGGTCCATTCAGGCACCAAACAAATACCTGCAGTCTGTGCCATGCCAAGCTTCCTGCTTCAAAAAGTTTGGAAACTCCAGAGACAGTAGAACTGGTAACAGCACTGTGAATCACGAAAGTGCCAGCCCCCAGGAGCAGAGAGGTTCCTGAGGAGTATCTTGAGGTACCTGCCCACGCCCAGCCTCCCCAGACTGCCTCCACCATGCACTACATCCCATGCCAACCTTTCAACTCCCATTTCCCACTGCCCAGCCCTGGCTGGCAGCACTGGGATTCCCCAAGGGCTGCTTTGGCAGACAGCAGTTCCTTTCTAGCCCTGCTTTCTTTTTTCATTTGCTGCACAAAATGAATAGGGCAGCTGAGGAGCGTGCAGAGAGGACAGGAGGGCACAGAGGCAGCATTCAGGCTGCTGAATAGCAAGTGCTGTCAGAAGAGCAGGAGGACCCAGCCCAGGCCTCCTTGGCTAATCTGGAGTCTTACAGTAACAGTTGGGCTTTGCAAGAGGGAAAAGTCACCCACGGTTACAGCTAGAGAAGGCTATTCTCCCCAGCTGTGAGGAAAGGCAGATGTGTGGATGGTGACAGCTGTAACAGCTGGATGACCCCTACAGTGGGCCACCTTCCAAAACAGCAAAGCAGATCCTTCCTCAGACAAAGCAACCCTCCTCACCCTGCCGGCTGCAGGGTCGTGCAGAGGAGCAGTCAAGAGAAGGGAACAGCAGTGCTTTGGCTCCCCTGCAGTGCATGCAGCTCCTCTGCCCTGCTCCAGATGCTGCTGGCTTTGGCAATGCAATGCAGGGAGGGACAGGTGGTAGATGGCTCAGCCAAATACACTGAGAAGCAGAAACATCTCTGCTGAATCCCAGAAAGCTGCTCCCCTGGAAAGTATCCTCATCACACTGAAACCCCACCAGCATTCACCCAGGGTGATGAGCAGAATAAACCAGGTGAGTGCAGACTAAGGCACTCAGACTGAGACCAGGTTTACCACCTTGGTTTTGACCATCAGAAGCAATGATTTACTTCTCACACTTGTGCCTGTAATGACTGGCCAGCCTTCCATCTTCTTGGGAAGAAAATAAAAAGCCCAGACCACTGTTGTCCAGCTGAAAAGGGTTTTTTTTACCCACAGAAAAATAATTATGAATATATAAATAATCATAGGAAAAAGAAATCTCCCCACAGCAAAATGAGAAGTGCTGTGTTTTTCAAAGGAAAACCCACAAAACCCCCCTCTAAGCAAACAATGAACTTTCTCATTGGACAATCACTGCTAGATTAAACGAAACAAAAAGCGAAATTCATAATCCTGACACAAGCTAAAATCCCTCAAAATAAGAAAACTGTAAAACTGGACAACTCCTATCTGAGTTTTCCTAATAAGCCAGACAAGTGTCAGACAGTTATGACCACTGTCACAGAGCTGTCTGATTTTTAGATACAATGAGTGCTCACAGGGAAGAAAGAAAGAAAAAAAACCCACCCAGACTATTCTATTAATGTACCTAAAATCCAGCACCGCTTGGATTCACACTCTCCTTGGGAGCACTAGGCTGGTCTTTGTTGCAAAGCATGATTCATGGAAGGACAGAGGCAAACAATGTGTTTGGCTGGCTGTGGGCTGTGATCTGCACAGATGAACCCAAGCAGCTCTGCGTGGGCTGCTCTGGAAGTTCGAACAAGACTCGTATTGAGAAGTGGCAGCCCTAACCCAGGAACTCTGAACTTTAACAAAACGGCAGCAGAAAATGCACACAAAGCTTTTTTCAGTTAGCTGAGCAAACAACAGACTCCTCTTCCCTTCACTGGAAGGTGGGAAACAGCATCCAAGAAAAATTAAAAAAAAAAAAAAACAGAAGAAGGAAGAGAGAAGAGAAGCAAAATATGAAAATTACCATGTCACAGAGTTTTTACTGAGCACTCTTGCATTTTAGTGCTACATTGCTCTATTATATCACAGAAAAGTTTGGGTTGGAAGGGACCTTAAAGATCATCTGCTATGCAATGGTGGGTGTATGTTTGACACTTCACAGGCAACATAGTGATGTGTTTCTCTGCAAAGGGTCTCAGCCTTTCCATGACAGAGCAACTGGTGAGTCACTGGAGGTCCCCCACTGGCAAACAAATTTGTTGGATGACATCCGAGAGATGCTGGCGCCTCTTCCTTTGGAGCAGGCCATATTAGCAGACTGCCCATCAAACTGACAAGATCCCCAAAGCTGTACCAGGCTACAAACTGCAGGTCTGTGCTCAGTGATGCTCATAGCCTCAGCAGATGGGAACATATCACAGAGTGCCATGGAAAACCATGCTGGGACCTGGGGTGGATCAGACAAGTGCCACATCCTCACTGTGCAGGGCATCAGGTCACATACAAGTTGTGTAACAATAACTGGGACAGAACCCAGCTAGGGAAAACAGAAAGGAAGCAACTAAAGAAACAACAGTGCAGTAGTCAAGAGAGTAAGTAATGTTCCATCCAAATTAAGATGTCAACTCAAAAAAGTTGGATCAAGTCAGGCAGGGCAGGGCATTAAAGACAACACTGTTTTTAAGGTAAATATCCCAAGAGCAGGGCCTGGTGGGCTCCTTTCCCAGTGGGGAAAAGAACAATCCCAACAATTTTTACAAAGCAGAAATCACATTTTCTGCCAAGCCCCAGAGCTGAATCCCAGAGTGGCACGACAGAGACACCATTTCCTGTGAAGCTGCCCCCACTGATTCCCTTCTGTCCCCACAAACTTTTCTGCTGCTTTTCCCCCTTACTCCTTTGGTTTCCAGCTAAGATTGGTGGTTGGCTGGTTTGGGTTTTCTCTGCCTTGTGAAGGGTTGCTCTCCTCTCCATCACTCTATGGGGCTGACTCCTCTGGAGGGGTTGGTGACCATCTGACCTACAACTCAAAGCACATCTGCTGTTTGCTGTCCAATGCAATGCACAGCTGTGCCCACGAAGGGGCTACCAAGAGGTGGCTGATCAAATGGAACAGCTGCCTTCAAGAAAAAGAAACACACAAAACACTCAGCCAAATGCCACAAACACACAGGGCTCTAGTGCTGGAACCTTGTGCAAGAAGGCATCCCACAGCTGCCTGCTCAGCACAGCCTTGCACTCCTCTGCCTTAATGCAGCCTTTGCTCCATGAATGGGGCAACCTGCTCCCTGGACCTCACCTTAGGCCTTTGCCAAGGCTCCTGGAGCACAGTTTTTAGTCAAAATGCTGTGCCAGACTTTGCCTCATCACTGCACAGCTGCATGCAGAGGAAAGCACATTTCCATCCCTGTGCACACTACAGAGCAGCAGCAGAATAGAGGCACACAACAGTCCCCAATGCCTGCTGAGCCCACAGCCATGGGACCTCTTTCCCATGGAAAAAGGAAGCCTGGCATACCTCATTCCCAAAACAGTGAGTGAGAGAATGCAAGGTCCTGGAGAGATTAACTCTCACAACGATGGTGAGTGACAGCCCTGGAACAACACCCATAGTTTGTGCCACTTCAACACAAATACAGGAGGTTAACTGCCAAATATATTTTGAGATGCATTTCTCTCTCACAGGCAAGACACAAATTAAAGGAAGCTGCCAGATACACACAGGGTTGTGCTGGTTTTTTTGAGAGAGGACAGGCACACACACACACATGCACATGCCCTCCTAAGGCCTCATATCAAAGCATTTTCCCACCATTCTCTGTTGATTTAATGGCATCATTTCTCCAATGAACAATAGGAACACAGCAGAAGGGGAAAGCAATTATGTTTGAGAAAGCAAAAGCAGGAGCTCTAGGGTCAGAGAGAAAGACAGACACACAGCCCTGGAGTCCCCAGTCTTTCCTTGCTGTTTCCTCTGCAGAAAGGGCTTTTTGAGCCACACCACTCACAAGAGCCAGGGCTGGGCCTCTGTGCCTGCTGCTGAAAAGCAGAATGACCACACCAGGCTATTGCACTAGTGCAGGGGCAGAACAGGCTTTTTAACCATCCTGAGTATATCAGGGTAGGCTGGCAGAGCCTACAGCAACATCATTATTGATTGCTAGATTTCTTTCTCAATAATCTTGCTCAATCCCTTGCCCAGACACTGCATGCAGTCCTTACCCATCCTCCTCAAGGTAACCTGGAAGTCTAAACACCAAGAGGGAGGATCATGCAGCTGAGTCACAGAGCAGTGTTGATGCAGCAATGTGCAAACCAGAGATTTTTTTCTTTGGAAATGTTTAATCATCAACAGACAAAAGTTCTAAAATCCCAATCTAAAATCTAAAAACCAATGCTTCCCCCAGAAAAAATCTCCCCTCCCCTTGCCAAATTCCCCCATCAATGGACATCACTAAGGACCAGAGTTCACACTCCTTCTTAACAAGATTCAAAGCAAACCAGTGTTCACTGTACTCCAGTTTAGGGTTAAGAAGCATAGAACGACAAGCTTTAGTAACACTACAAAGAGGTCAGATTACAAACCCTCTCCTGCCATGAATCACCACTGCTCAGGGAGTACCTCCCTACAGGGATCCAACATCTGCCACCAAGGGAGGTGACAGCTCCCACGACCACTCTCCCACGTGTGAGGGGAAGGCACACCTGCCAGCTGACCTGAGGACATTCCTCACTCTTGTATTCAAGAGATGTCACCTTTACTCCTCTCCCACATCTCCAAAATGATATTTCACTAAGTCAGGGTGGCAGAGCAGCCTCCCAGGAACAGGCAGCTCTCCTGTTTGCTATGGATTACCAAGGCAGCTGGGCACCACATGAGATGTTCCAAGACAAGTGTGCCCTGTTAGGAAACACCAGTCTTATCCTAATGCTGCAGTGATGCCCAGAGGAAGAGAGGCCCTGCTTCACACCCTAAAAACCACTTTCATCACTCAACAGGTTTTCAAATGGGAATCAAATCTTTGGTGCCATTTTTCATCAGTGTTATTAATTCCTGTTGCCAAGAAAATCCCAAATACATTTTCTTCATGGAGCTTCTTTGTCCAATACTCATAAAAACAAGTATTGCTGGCCTTGGGAAAAACAAGTGTCATTCGTGAGGAGGATGCTCAGAAGAGAACCTCTCCCAGGCCAGCCAGTTTATGCAATGGCTGCACACACACGAAATTTCCAACACAGGCCCATCCACGTGACAGAAGTGTGTCCTGCTAAAACACAGAGGGCATCACCTGGGGATACAGGAGCTGCACACCACAAGTGGCAGGAGGAGACACAGGAGCTCCCACTTGTCTGCCCACAGATCCAGGCTCCACATGGTGTGATCTGACTCATGGAGCACAGGCCAGAGAAGCCACAGACATTTACTACTGAGATGAACAACTTCTGCAGTGACCCAGGAGGGCTCCTGGTTTGACTCATGGCGACAGCCCTGCCTCCCTACCCATGGATGCTTTACTGCATGGGGGAGCCTCCTGTAAGGTAAGGTACAGGTAAGCACCCAAAATTCTGCCAAGACTGAGCAATAACCCTTGATTTACCACCTGCACCCTGAGCTTGAGTTCATCTCTGAGCAGCAGCAAGTCAAGCTCACAGAGATGCCCTGGGGGAAGAGGAGGCTCAGGACAAGAGCACCCCATGGCACCTCTGCCACCCTCCCCAGCAGAGCCTGGCAGGAGCCCAGGGGGGCTGATGCAGTGGAAAACCAGGATAAAGACCTGCATTTCTTTTTTTCCATGTGAGTTGGAAAACTTCTCGTTTTCTATCCTGACTGTGAGGCATGGGAAACAAAACCAGCAAAACAACCATTTACAGGATAAAAAAGATTTTCTTGCTTTGTCTGTTGTGCACTTTGTTTACATGAATGAGAGCCAGTTATCCAGACTGGGAACAATACTCTGAATTAAAACTCTGAAACCCATTACATAAATATGTCAAAGGTATCACTAATCCTATCACAGATTTAAAAGTTAGATCATTATTTTCATTTACCATCTCAGCAGAAAATTTGTGACAAGAAACTGCTGATGAACGAGTTCAAGTCTTTCCAGCAAATTCAGCTTCCTTGGGGCTTTTCTAAATGAACTTTTGACTCTTTCATCCCCTTCTTAGCACACTTTGGAGGATCTCTGGAGCTTGGCCTAATCTACCCAGGCTGGCACTTCTCTTTTCTCAGGATTACATGCTAATAAACACTTCTGTCATCCTTGGTACCCGAGGCTCGTTTGTGGAGCAGTGGTTTGGGATCAGCAGCTCGTGCCTGGCTCCCTGCGGTTGGGGCAGGCCACGCCACCCTCACTCCAAACCACATTGCTGTGCTTTCCATCCACAAAATGAATGGAATACAGTTCAGCGTTGGCACCACTGAATTAATAACCTTTAATGAGAGTAATAACTTGAAGGAACTCTCTGTTTACTCAGTGCTAAGTGCAGCCTGGCTACTCCACCACTCTGCCTGCAGCGCTGGAAGCAATTCAGTCAGGACACGAGGAGCATCCTGCACACAGGAGCTGCCCTCAAGACAGTTTTCTAGGGCTCACAGGCATAAAGAGATGCATATCCTCACCAGTGCCAGCTGGTAAGGCACAGCCAGCCCAGCAGCCTTCCTGCTTTGCAGAGAAAACTGCTGGCCATTCAACTTGAGGGGCCAGAGAAAAAGAGGAGCAGTACATCTTGGACATGGCTCAGGAGAGATCCCAGGCTGCCACTGCAAACCTCTACTCAACCTTTTGTCTTTCTTTTCATCAGCTCTGAGCTTAAGCCCCAGCCCCAAAAGCAAAGCCACAGAGCTTTTCAATCTTCTCGGGTTAAGAAAAACACAAGAATTGCTTCTGTTGTGGTTTGTTGCAGTTTCCTTTGCTTTACTGCTATCTGTTTGCCCAGAATTTCTAAGAAAGAAACAGGCAGATGAAGGACAGACAAATGACTGGGAAAACACTCCCCATTTCTAGGACTAGGCATATTTTGTTGCAGAAGACAGTGAAAACAATAAAAAGTGTGGGCATTTATAAGATAAAGTACCAATATGATTGATTGTTTCAGGAAAAAAGACAAAAAATAGAGGGGGAGGAGGAGGCTAGATCCCTGCGGCAGTTGTCCTCTCATCCTTACTTCCAAGGTGGTGGATCCTTAACCGAAGGGATTTGAATTCATCTTCCCTGGAGGCTGCTTCACCTCCTGATATTGCTACAGAGGGTAAAAAGCACCAGCTCTCCCACCCAGAGTCCCACCTCAAACAGGAATTGGGATGTAACCACCACCCACGTTCTGGGTCCACTGAAAAGCTTCTACGTGTTGTGGGGTCTAGTCCTTCACCACTTACCTTTGGTTACAAAGAAAACCAGACAATCTTTTTGTTTCTCCCAAAGAAGGTTTCTTTCAGGCACTCACCCCAGAACAACTTCTCTCACACTGACACCAGGAGGAGTTTGCTACCACCCCACACTCACCTGTGTGAAAAGCTACCCAAAGGGGAGAAGAGCTTGGCCTGGCAGCCAGGTGGAAGGGCAGGGAGCAGTGATGAGCTCCATCTCAGCCTTCAGCAGGGACATCTGTCACAGCCACCTGGGCAAGCTGCTAAGCAGGTCACACACTGCACAAACTGCAGACAAAAAACACAAGAACTGCCAAGCTCTCAAGGGCTGTTCAGGCCATCAAACTCCTCCGTTATGGCATTCAAGAAATGTATACTCTAAATTTCCCCTCTGTTTTCAGTAACACCTGTCTGAAATTCCATGTGGGACATGCCAACTTATGCTTCTACAAATTCCCCCTCCTGAGGGGCAAGGAAAAGTGCAGGAAACTGTTTCAGAGATGTAGGAAACAAACTGGACCTATAGGACCCTCTCAGCCACAAAATGACACATTTCATTTTCCCTACCCATGATTATCCATCCTTATCCAGACTTCTTTGGAGGCAGTGCTCAGGCACATCTCACCCACATCCTTTGTGCTCAGGTGCTGGAAACAGCATCTCAGGACAGCACAGTGCCCAGGAGCTCTGCCTCTCTGCTACTGTAAGGAAATCCATCAAACTGCACACTCAGCATGGGCAATGCTTGGTAAGTTTGTCCTGCAAACCTGAAAAAGGCTACTGTGCATTAAATACTCCAGAGATTTCACAAAAGTTCACTTTCTTCACTCTCCCTCCATCACAGGCAGCCTTTTAGGCCAAAGCACATGACTCCAGTGACGGGGCTGATAATCTCAGCCTTGGCAAAGATACACACTCAGCACCCACTGATGCTCAGACTGGTTTCACCAAGATGTATTTTTTTCCCTTAACACATGTCTCTGCATCCAGACCTCTGCTTGCCACTCGGGCCATCATGCTTTGCAGGTGCCTGCAGGAACTTGCTCTCCTGGCTGACGCAAGGCACTCTACCTTTCTCACATAAGTCAGCAGGCAGCAACAGGAAAGCCGTTCTTTGTACTCCAAAAAGAATTAAGTGATTTTGAAGCAATGGAATGTTTTGGACTAGTTAGCTGACGGACAGCATGAGCACTTCAGAAGAGGCTGCATTATGAGAAGCAAACTTCAAAAGGATAAGTGACAAGGCCAGAGTGTTTGTGGTGCCTGAGGAAGTAATTAGAATTTAAAAAGGACACAGATTGGACAAGTAGACTAGGCTAAGAAAGATGAACTGCTGCCAAAAAAGTTTCTTTTACTTTCCCAGCTTTCTCTAGCCCGCATTAGAAATGCAGTTTCATTAATATCTCTCATCTCAAAACATTTTTACAGAAAACCCTTGCAGTTGTTGAAAACATGAGAAAGATGCCACCATCAAAAGCTAAATGCCTCCTGCTCCCATTTCTGTTTTCAGCTTATTAATAGCTGTCTTGCTTTCATCATTCCCAAAGAGGAGAGGGTTTCTGCAAACCCCTCAGAGATAAGACATTTCTTAGACAAGGGGTTTTGTATACAGCACAGTTTATCTTCCTTCATCACGGGGTTGGATTTTTTTTTTTTTAAGCAAAGGTTTCAAAGGTTTGCAGAGTTGGTGAGCACTGACGTCTGCTCTGCTGGTGAGTGACCTGCCAGGTCAAGAGCACTGCTCCAACTGGAGAGGTGTGATGTTAGTCAGAGATCAAACTACACACAAAACTCAGTGGTTACCAGTCACCGAGGATCATTGCTAAATTTCTGCTGCTTTGAGATCTCTGCTATGGAAGCTTTGAACTGGTGATTCAAACAAATATGAGGCTGCAACAGCAAAAACACAGCAGAAATGTCTGTTCTGGTTTTCCCCAAAAAGCTGAAGCAGCTCACAACAAACTCAGCATTTAGCCCCCTCCACCAGGAGGTCTCAACACTTCCAGGAAAGCAAAGGCCAGAGGTCTGCAATAAAATCCAAGGGCAGAAGTGCAGCTTTGGAGTGAAGCCCAAGTTGGTGATCCATCAGGACCATTTCTTCCCAGCATCTACTCTCTACCTGAAGACATTAACACCCATTTTCTTGAACCTTTTCCCTACAGTAGAGACTCAACAGTTCATATGCAGACAGTGACAGAGACAGCTAAAATGAGTCACCAGCTCTCCCAAGTCAGACAGAGCTCTGTTGTCTCACCAGGTGCAGGTGAGATATGGTGAGTCAGGTTGGAGGAATGAGCTCCAGCATCAGCACCTGGCACAGCCCATTCCCTGCTTGGTGGGTCACTGCAGCTAAGGCTCTCAAATTGCTCATCTGTCGATGGGGCAAGGAAAAAATTGCTGGGAGTTTGGCAAGTGTAAACAGGCTTCCAGTAAGGCTCTCAGGGAGCTCACAGGATGTCATAACACTAAGTATTTACTGAAAATTGTCTCGGCATTCAAACGTTCTTTATGTATTTAGTTCAAGCTGTGTTGGATTCCATCTGCCTCAGGCTTGTGGGCGCAACCATAATCTCAAAGGAATAAAAGTTTTCACCCTATGATGTCACTTAAGCCCACAGGTCTCATGGGGACTTTCCTTCCCAAACTCCTGATTCAGTTTTGAGGGAAAAAGAAGAATCTTTGTACAAATGCAGCTACTCCTCACGAGAAGCTCTACAAAGGGTGTCACATTTTGGGACATAGCGGCAGACTGGCAAAACTTCTTGCTATGGAAGTGAAGACACCACTTCACAATTTGCTCCAGGAGGTATCAGTGGTACCACAAGCCTGGCCCACACAGAGGCAGCCACGTGGGTGTTTGAGCCATGAATCAAAGGCAACTGGACACACAGCTGCCCCTGCTCACCTCTGTAGTCAGTGCCAGGATTTGGGTGTCAGCTGAATGGGCTGAGCTGGTCTTCCTGGACTCTTGGACTTGCACTGGAAGTTGGAAGGCTGTGTTTAGAACATGAAAGGAACACAGAAATGCTCGCAGGATACATGAGTATTGCTGTAGTGCTGTGCAAGCACCACAGATATCTACTTGAGCTGTACCTTCATCTCATATAGATTTATGCAGCCTCAGTTTGAATTTAAGCCCAGAGAAGGATACTCTTTTATACAGAAACTCCAGGTTTATGCAGGCACAAATGGACAGTACAGAAATTTCCCAGTTCACATTAGATGCAGATGTCCAGCTCTGGGGATTCCAAAACACCAGAGAAAAACCAAGAAGAAAGCAAAACAAATGCAAGCTGCACTTTATTGAAACAGGAAACCACAAACCGCTCCATGTTCAATGGGAAGCCCAAACTGTGGGATTCTGTTTGTTTTGAACAATAAACCCCACCAGGCTAGTGGAGCCCTCCTCAAGGGTGGGAGGGACTGAGGACCAAAACCAAGCTCTCATTGGGCAGCATCACAGGCAGCTCCTCTGCACACTTAACACCAGTTCCTCTGGAGCTGCTCTCTCCCATTTTCTCCCATTTAAGTAATTCCCTATACATACATACATATATCCTGCTAGTGTTCCTCAGGGTAGGAGACCCTGCAAAACACAGGCAGTGACCTCTGAGGCTCAGGCCTGGGGACCTGGGCTCCCTGGACACTACCATCACCATAAAGGCTGGTTTTGATCAGAAATACCAGCCAGGACCCAAGGAACTTTCATGAAAAATACTTCTGTGCAGCTTCACTCAGAAAAAATTAAAAAACCCCAAACCATCACTGTCCTGATGGGTCAAGATGCAGAAAAATCTTCTACTTGTTGTGTGAGAGAATAAATACCAGGATCAGGCTTCTTCGTGCCAGCAGAGTTCCCCTGGGTGAGATTCATCAGGAGAGCTCCAGTGATTCCATCCCAGAGGGGTGCTACAAAGCCCTTGCAGCTCCTGTTAACTGCACTGGCAGACTGAGTTTATGGCCCTTTTGCATTAGCCCAAAAAGCCCAAAGCAGCTGGGAATTACCAGGCATAGCCACAAGACTGAAAACCAATGTTGAAAAACAAACAACACCCAAAAACCAAGAATCACAAGGCAACCTTGAACTTCTTTTTAGAAATATTTAGGCAGGATGTCTTGCTGAGCTGACACATCTGGTTTCCAGAAGGACTTCAGCTGGGAGCTGTGCTGGACTAAAACTTTTCAGCATGCCACAAGAAGTGGGAAACGAGGAGCCTGGGACAGTCTTTCAGCAAGACAAGGAGATGGAGTTAGAGAGCCCCAAGGGGACAATTCCCATGGCTATCCCTGCTCAGCAGGGACCTGGACATAACTCGAAGCACAGTCCTCTGGTCCCTGCAGGTAGCAAGTACAGTGGGTGGGTGATGTGAAAGCTGTGTTCAACTCATCTATCTCCCCTAATCCATCACCACCAAGCCCATCTTCTGGCAACTCGCAAGGGCAGACCTGTACCAAGCATGCGTGTGACTGACTTATAGATGGCCCTGGTCCAACTAAAGATGTCAAGCACATGGTTACCCCCATCCCTTCACAGCACATCCTTGAATTCACTCTGAAGCAAGCCTGTGGTGGGTTCTGAGCCCATGCTCAGGCTGGGGGAGGGATGTCTCAGCAGCGGAGCAGGCAGGAGCATGCCTGTGCTTAGTCAGTTTAAAACCACCCAAAGCATCCAACCCAGCCACAGAGAGGAGAGGAGAGGACCTCCTAAGATGTACACAGAGCTCATTCCTAGCATATTACACCTTCCATTACAGGCAGGAAGCAGGATCCAAATTTTCAATAGGACAAAAAAAATCTTTTCTTTCCCTTGCTACACAAAGTGTGGCTTAGGAGCACCAAGCAGGTAAAAAAACCAGCTGGTACTTGCACCAACACAGCCCACTCTGCACACTTCCCATTCCTACAGCATCCCTTCTGCAAAAAGGGGAGAGCTGGGTCTCTTGCTTTGTATTTTGTCTCTTGCTTACCTAATAAAAAGACTGTAAATCACAGCTGGTTTCCAGGTCTTCGTTATTGTCCAAGCTGCACTAACCAAGGCAAGAAGACAAACTGAGCACGTACCCAGGGGACCTGGAAACACCCAGCCATTCTCCAAAATAGGAGCAGCCTGGTGAGTCCCAGCTGGAGCACGGCTGGCCCCCTCCCAGCACTCTGCTCTCCCAGGCAGCGCTGCGAGCAGTGGGTCAGGAGGTGCATTCCTCCGACAAAAATACTCTGAGAAAAAAACACCCAGAGGCAGCACCAGTGCCCTGCAGGAGCCACTGGAGCTGCACTGGCCCCGTGCATCTCCAGGATGGTATCAGGACTCAGGGACCCCTGGGAACAGGGCTGCTTCTCACGACATCCCTGCGGAGTGCCCGGCACTGCCTGCAGCCCTTACGGGATGATGCCGCAGTGCCAAGAAATTGTGCTGAGAGTCTGGCTGCATCAGGAAGATATGCAGCAGCACTCATTCAAAAAAAACACACCAAAAAAAGGCCTAAAATCAGCACAAACCCCAACAGCAATCAGCTCATTGCCATAGGAACAGGTTTAATGTTATGGCAGCCAGACAACTGGGTCCTCTAGGCTGGTGTCCTTCTGGTAAACTTGGGAAAATCATCAGCTTTTAATTACAAATCTGGGGGAACATCGGATATTAGTGTTTGTACTGCCACGTTAGCTCTTGGCTCTGGTTAAGGCTTCCCTTGGCTCCCAAGGTGCTGGAAGACAAACATGTATTTTCTTTTAATTTCAAGATAGCTGAAAGCCACGGCCTAAGCAATGATGAGAACTGTATGTGATTAGGAATAAATGAATAAAACATTCTTAAACAAACAAACAGAAATCCTCTGGCCTCAGATCCCCAACCAGGAGCCTGAGGAGCCAGAGAAGTACAGCAGTGGCAGAAACCATTGGGCCAGCAAGCCTGAATCAATACCTGGTGCTCCACATTAGAGTGGATTCCCAGGCAGCACCTATGAAACAGCCAGCAAGGCACAGGGCCTGCATTTTGGGGTCTCTGCACAGCACAGTGTGCAGGTTGAATTTACCCAGTCACAAGGCACGATGCAGACTGGCTGTTTTGGGCTCAGGCAGACTCAGGTGACACCCAGTTAGCCAGCCCTTTTCACCAGCAAGGTTAACAGCAGGATCCTTTGGCCTGAGCACCACGTCCCACACTCGCAGCATGTGAAGGAGCCCTTTCCTTTATTCACTTCCCATTTCCTGCCCATTTGTTTCAGCAGCAAACTCCCTGTTCTCATAGTGTGTGTGGGATACATGGAGAGGCAAGGAGCAATCCCTCCCCTCCACTGTCTCTACTTCTCCATCACACAGTATCAGGATCATGAACTGTTTCACCCTGCTCCTTCCAGGCAGGGGGAAGATTTGCAAACACAGTCCTCCCGTTGAAAATCAGCTTTTCCAGGGAAAGCATGGACAGAATTAACAGCATCCGCAAGCAAGGCTGGACATGCAGTTTGCACAAAAAAAAAAAATCAATCCAACTGTGCAGGGGGAACTGCCTCCCCTGGGTAAATGGCATCCCCAGGCAACTTTACTCATTGAGAGGAGATCAGCTGCCACAGCAGGTGGAAGAAGGAGAGACCCAGCACAATAAAGCAAACCTCCCTGCTCTGATTTTCTTATTCCAGGAGGAAAGGGGCTGGAAGGGAATGTGAGGAGGCTGAAAAACAACCACCTAACCCTGAGCACAGCAGCAGCCTGGGCTCAGCCCTCTGTACCACAGCACAGGCTACTCCACTCCAAAGCACCCCAGGAGCAGCCCTAGTGCTCCCTCTTGCTTACCCTTGTGCAAGTGAGATCAACGTCACCTTGCTGCAGGCTGTAGCCAAGGCAAGAACCAGCCAGAATGGCCAGAACTGCAAAGGCATTCTCCACCAGCACCTTGGGTGCTGTAGGGTGAGTGCAACTCAGCTGTGAACATCACAAATCTTCAAAGCTCTTCCCCCGTGCAAGCCTTTTTCCATGCTTCTGTTTCTGCCCAGAGCTCATGTGTGAGCTTTTGTAAAGAAAAAAAAAGCAAATTAGCCCAGCAGTTTGATTCCTCATCGATGGTTTCCTTGAACCAGCTCCTACGATCACCTCACAGCCAAAACCTGCAGATCTGGGTCAAGAACCAAGCCTGGACAGGAACGGGCCCTGGGGGAGCCCACCATTGCTGGCCAAGATCTCCCAAGTGCTGGCCCCTCCTCGTGGGCTCTGCAGTGCTCCAGCCCTTCTGCTTTGTAAATGCACTCAGTGCCAGATGACTCAGCCCTGCTTCCCCCAGGATTTACAGCCGGGACACGGGCAGGGGTGCAGGGGAAGGTGCAGGGAGTGGTTTCACACCATGTGAAAACAATGCCATTTGTTTTGCTGGGCACACTCACAGCCTGCAGCAGGAAGGCTCCAGTGGAGAAGGAGGCTGAGCACAGACCATCCTCCACAACTGGCTGTGCAAGGCCCCTCACAAGGCGCATCCTGCACAAAGCCACAGCAGACACGTGGGTCCTGCCTGGCCAGCCCTCCAGCAGCTTTCCACCAACACAGCTGTGGGTGTCAAAGACACTGACTCCATATACTGTAATTTAAAACAAAGCTAATCTCTTCAGTTAAAAAAAAAAGAATCATCTTGAAGATTTACTTTCCCTCTCCTCCTGAAAAAAATCAGAGATTACCAGGCCTTTGGCTAAGATCTGCTTTGCTGGAGGCATGGAAACCTTGACATTGGTCACACTTAAGGAGTAACATATGTTCCTTTCCACTAGAAGTCCTTCATTCCCAGCTGAACTCCAGTGTATGTAGGAGACCTAACGTGCCAGATACTCTGGTGAGGAGCATCCTGGGACACTTCCAGACCTACAAAAGCAGAGGGCAGCCAAGGAGGATCGACATGGCAAACACTGTGCTTGGCTGCACTGGAGCATAACCCAGCCAGCAGCTCTGCCCACATTGACCACAGCTGCCAGGGGTGGGAGCTCACCTTGCTCACAGCACAGGAATGGAAAACAGCAGCCTGGGAGGGCCTGGGAAGTGACTGACCTGCCAAGAGAGACTTCATACTGAACCAACCAAATAAATAAATAGAGTGATTTTCCCCCAGCCAAGCAGAACTGCTAACGAAGCCACCTTTCTGCACGACACATTTAGCAGCGCTTCGAGAAAATCAGGGAGGCAGTAAATCCATTAGCACAGAAAAGCCTCATCTTCCAGCCCTGACAGCACTGTCAACACTCAAGATTTTCATCTGTAGAATAGCTTTAGAGCCACAAATTCACAGATACCTGGAGTGTTTCAAAAGCAGATGCAGCAGAATGGGATGGCTGTTCACCCATGCAGCTGTGCCATGTGTTACAGGAACACAGGCCCTGCTCCAAGGAGCTGAAACTCCCCTGACTGACACAGATTGTGCCACTATGCAGAAGCATTGTAGGATGGCTTGTGCCAAATTGGTTTAAAAATTCCTCCTCTGAGGGTGTATTAAACACCAGCATGTGTTAGGACTGGACTAATGTGTGCTCCCAGATTAATGCATGCTCCCCTGAGGCTGCTGGCTGCTGCCATGAGGGCACACTGCTGGCTCATGTTCATCCTGGTGTCCACCAAGAGGCTTTTTGCAAAGGTGCATTCCAGCTGGTTGGCCCAGCACGTTATCCCTGGGGTTATCCCTCAAGGGCAGGACTTTGCCCTTCTTTCTGGAACTTCAGGAGATCCCTGTTGGCTAATTCCTCCAGGCTAGTGAGGCCCTTCCTAACAGCAGCACAACCCTGTGGTGATGCGGTGCATCAGCCACTGCTCCTAGTTTGGTGTTATCCACAAAACTGTCCCCTCAACCAGCTCATTAATGCAGGTGGAGAAGCGACTGGCTTCCAGCTGGATTTTGTGTCTCCAGTCACAATCCATTGAGCATGCCAGTTCAGCCAGTTTTTGCCTCACTTCACAATCCACTTCTCAGGCTTGTACTCCACCAGTTTGCTTAGGAGGATGTTATGGGAGAGTGTTGAAATAAAGTCAATAAACACCCACTGCTCTCTCTTCATTTACTAAGCTTGTTGTTGGAGTTTTACACACATCAAGACTGTGACATGGTAAGGTGTAATAAATAAAGCAAACATTTTCCCAAGCTGACTACTCATCAAAACCCAAACATAAGAAGTAAGGTGTGTTTGGGGTTATTTAGAGCGAGCAACATTGTGTATCTGTGGGTTGTTTGCATTTCTGTTTCAGGATGAAAATACAGAGATAAGAATATCCATATATTATCAGACAGACAGAATCTGGTTCCCTCACCTGTATTTCTAGATGCTGCCTTAAACCAAATAACAGATGCAATAGATAGATACTGTGCAGGCTTATTTTAATCAGCATTCACCTGCATTCAGTTTACAGCAGAAACACTGGCACTGTGTCAAGTTACATCACACCATTTTGGCAGCATCTGAATGCCTTCCACTAATGCATCAGACTTTCTCTCTTGGCCTTCCTTTTCATGGGGTTAGAAGAACATCTTGTTCAGAAGATTTGTATAGTGTATACAAAAATCATACAAACAGGTTGATGCTTCTTTGTTAAAGTCTTGGGCTCTTGGCCTCTTGCCTGAGCTTCATCCCAGGAGAACAATTCACTCCACATTAAAGAAGCCTTGATCTGAGTTTCACTGATGGACAGGGCTGCTACAAGCAGACTGATCTATTCCAACCAGAGGAAGGAAGTCAGCTTGGAGAGCTCCTGCTACACTGACAGCAGGAGTATTTACAGCTAACAGCCCCATAATCTTCATCCCACTGTGAGAGCCACACACGAGCAGCTCCTGGGGACAAATAAGAGCAGTCTTGGACTTTCTGTCCTGATGTGCATGCAGGACTCACAAAATGGTTAAACACAGTCACATGGCCTCCAACCATTCCCCCTAGGCAAGGGCTCCTTCCACACACCCCAAAGGTAGGAGTTCAGCTAGAACACAAACCACAATCTTTTTGCTTCTTCAGCCCCAAAATCTATCCAGTTCTTTACCTATCTGCTAGCCCACCCATCCACAGTCCACCCCCTTGGACCATAACATCCCAGTCTGGGCACACATTTGAGCTGGACAAGACCTTCCCCACAGCTGAGCACTCCCACTGCATCCTAACCCAGGAAATATCCAGTTTTCCATCCAGAGACTGGCTTTAAGACTGAGGAACACATACTTATTTTCTATTTACAGCTAACAAAATCCTTGCTTTACAGCAGTCAAAATACTTCATATAAACTTTTCTCCATGTTGAGGGCAGGAAAGAGCTGAAAAAAAGCAAAACAGAATGGTTTACTCAGGGAAACACAGAAATTGGATTTGTTAGCACAAAGTCATTTTGACAGAGATCTTCTGTTTGTCTTTCCTAGTTTAACTCAGACTGACAGATCTAGGACCTATCCTCCTTGAAGACAGTGAGAGAATTTCATCAATATTCTGAGAATTTGGTTCTCAGATGGAAATAACACAGCTTATGTATACAATCAGTCAAAAAGTGTAATTTAAAAAGCAGTTTTTCAGGTTGAAAATTGTATTTCAAACACAGACAGTAACATCATGAGGGCCTTGGACAGCTCCAGCCAACCTAAGAGGTTGAGCATAAGAGGTTCTATGGAAACAGGGACAGTAAATTCCCCAAAATGAGTTTATTTGTTGGCAAAGGCAGCAGTATTCCCTTCTGATTTATTTCTACATTGAAAAAGACATTCAACAGCTTCCCAGCATTAAGACATTTTCACCCCTCAGTCCAAAAAGGGCTTAGAGCTACTTATGCCCAGTTACTGTACATTTCCACAACAATGTGGAGCCTTGCCAGGCTTCTCAACCAGCTGGTCAGCCTCAAATCCACTAAAATGTGAGGAATAAAATATTTTTCCTCCCAAATTTCTGAGCAGCTGTTTCTCAGGAAAGACACTGGCCACTTTCAGTGAATTTGCAAAGCTGCTGGGCAGGAAGTAGACACTATCATTTAACCTTGCTCACAAAGCCAGGGGTGTCTTCACCTCTCTAACGTGATTTTAGGAGGGATTATTCCGTATCACAGAGAATATTTCCTGAGTTAAGACAAACAGGCCTTCTAGAAATGCAAAATAAATGTCTAAGGAACTGTTTGCTCTCTTCATGTTGTAGTCCCTTCTGTATATTTTCAATAAATTCACTTTGGGAAACCCCAAGGTTATTTCACAGACTCATAAACCTTCCCAACAAGGAACCCATAGAGCTGCTGAGATCCATGTGCTACTCTGTTCTAGATTCCTTCTCCCTGCCTTTGGCTACACTGCTTCAGCCCTTCCTTGGACTTACAGTGGTGTCCCCCATGAGCTGATGATGAGCCACATCAATTCTCCTTCAGGGGAAAATATACGCAGCAACAAAAGGGTTTGGTTTTTGTTTTGTTTTGTGGGTGTTTTTTCCCCCATCAGGCTGGCCAGATGAATCAGCTCAGAGGGTGATCTGACTGAGCCAGCACAGAGCAGCCAGCAGCAGTGCCTGGCTAGGGAAGAGCAGGTACTGCAGCTCCCCTTTCCAGTGCTTCAGAACCGTTTAGCAACTCAGGTCCTCCACTACGATGACCCACTTAGAAACCCCACTCACGCCAACCTGCCCTTCAGGCTCTCACTGGGCTGGAAACTGTCAAGGTCAGACTTCCCCACCACTTTTTATCCCATTACTCTCCCCACCTCTGGCATCTCTTAATTTGAAACCACCCACACACTCAGTTCATGTGACAGCTCCATCCACTAACGTTTAACAGCTGACATTTTTCCCTAATCTGTGGATTCAGAGGCATGTTCTTATACACAGTAACACTCCAGAATATCAAACCTATTTCACATGGGGGAAAGTCTCTCATGAAACCCACTGCTTCCCAGCAGAAGGTCTCTTGTAGTTAATGTGTGCCTGATGCTCTTCACTCAAACACACACTCAGTAAGTCCCAGTGTCCTGATCCCTGCCACAGTGTCCAAGGCATGGGGAGCATGCCCTCCTCATTAAACCCTCACATGCTGTGTCCTCCCCATGATCCTCACTTACAAGCCAGGGAAGAAAGCCACCAAAACCCAACCAACCAACCACAAAAAAATGGTTCAGAACTTCCCCAAAACTTCCTCCCGGCTGTCAAACCAGCAGCAAGGATGCTCGGCTGGATTCTCAGGACCAGCAAGGTGCCTGAGAGCCAGTGGCCAAAGAAGGGGTGCTCCTGCTGAAGGCAGGCAGCTTTTCCAGGAGGGAGGCTCTTTGGCAGGGTGCACTCCTGTGCTGCCAAGCCTCACACTGCCCAGAGCACACATGTGCACAGCCAGCACGATGCACTGCTGGCCCTCCTTCCCGAAGACAGTGACACCAACCAGAGCACGCTGATGCCAAGGAGCAGGTTCTGCTGCTCCCTGCACAGCTGCCAGGCTAATGATGGCTTATTTTCAGGGACAGGCTCCAAGCCCAGCTGCTGCTGCTGCTGCCAAGCCCTGTCACAACAGAACATCAAGCACAGGACGCTGCCAGGTGCTTTGGCTGCCTGCCCTCCTCCAGGAGCTTCTCTTCTGCTCTGCATCCCTTCCCCACCACATGCTGTGTCTCAGGGGATCACAGACATGCCACAGGAAGGTCAGGAGGGTCTTTGGGCAGTTTTGCAATGCCATTGGTGTCCAACACCTCTGGAGGCCCCTGTCCTGGGCACAGGGGACACTCCTCTCTCCTCCTGCCAGAGAGAGTCCCTTCCAGTCCAGCTGGGGGTTTGGGCCCTCCCAAGGCTGTAAGGCCACTGTGACCCAGCCTGGAGGGACAGACAGGTAACCTGCAGTGCAAAAGGTTCAGACAGATGGAAAAAAAAAGGGGTAATTTTCACCCTGAACAACCAGTGTGAGGTACATGTGCATCCCAGGCTCTTACTGTTTGCCACCTCACACAGATCTTCTCCTTCAGACCCCAAATGAGTTTCAGGTTAGTGGAAAGCTTATTTACTTCTGCTGGGCTTGGATCAGGGCCCTCCTAGGTAAAAAAACCCAACAGCTAATGGACATGCAACATACATGGAGCTTCCACTCCTATTAGCAGCCCTCTCTGAGACAACACAATTTTCCACCCATGCATTAAGCCAGTCCAATACTGACATCAGCTCATTTCCATTGATCCTGATTACATAATAGTGACTTAATTCTCCGCAGAATTGAATTTTCCATATGTTTGAATCTTTTGCAGCTGCTACATGACTTCCTTGTTCCCTGATGAATTTATAATTTATTATCTCTTTGTCCTATGCTTAAAAAGTATGGCCTTTGCTGCAAGCAGAAAGTTCCACAGATTTTTTGGTTTTTTGTTCCCTGATATATTTATCACATCAATTTCCTCCCATCTAAGAGACCTCCATGGCCATACTGCAGTATGGACACCCCTAGAGCTTCAAGGATTGCCACCAATTCTGGACTGACGTTACGTTACAACATACATTAAGAGTAGCTAATAACCATTATGGCACCCAAGTCTTTAGGTACATTTACTGTTATTTATAATTCATAAAAATCAATTTTATGAGATCTGAATGTTGTCCAAAAACCCCAGTGATTGTAAAGGTTACAGTTTTACGGCTGCAGATGAAAATTCTCACTGCATGTGTCCCACCCAACAGAGAGGAATCTGTGAAACTATCACGTTCCCTCAGCAGCTTCACTCAGAAAACACCCAGGAATACCTCTGGCTCAGTCCATTTCCTGGAGGACTGGAGCCCACATTCCCAGTCTCTTTGAGAACATATACATTTCCAGTGCTACTCACAAGAAAATTCTTAAATTTTTCCTTCATGCGATGCCACTGGGTAAAGCCATTAATTTTCACAATCCTCTTTTATTGCAAAGGCAGTTCTGTGCACTCAAGACAGGAGTAAACTGGAACAGGGGAACATCAAAAACACATTTTAAACAATTCTGTTGAAAAGACTGCGGTTCAGGGCAAAGACATAATCTAAAAGAAGGATCTCTGGGTTGAAAAAGCTTTTCTGTAGCAGGAGAGTCACTGCCCACAGCAAGACTTTTAAAATATAAAATTAACCATCTGTTCCTTCATAGAAGGGAACTCCTTCTGACTCTGCAGGTCTTTGAAAATGGGTGTTAGTTCCTGGAAATGCATCAGCAAAACAAATCATCATAATGGTATGTGCAAAGGGAAGTTGGAGAGGAAGAGAAGGCTGTGATGACATCTGGGAGCTCTCAGCCCTCCCACTGCAGGATAGACAGCAGGTGCCATCTCCCTCCCACACAGCCCAGCATGGAAGCACCTGTGACCCTGCTCCTTTCTCTTTGAGGAAGGGGCACAATCCTTCTGTTCCACACCTGCCAGAGGTCAGTCCCCCACCTGCACACCCTGCCAGAGGCTGGTGGGGCACCCCCAGGAGCTGCAGGGAGCCCTCCTGTCATGGGCAGTCCCTGGTGCCTGCCTGAAGGTCAGTCACTGCCTGGCCAGCACCTTGCTGCCCTCCAGCCACACTCGCAACACTTTGTTTCCAAGCCCTGAGCTCCTGACCCCTCTCCAAGCACAACCCCTGCCCTCACTCCCTCACTCTCAAACCAGCTTGACAAATTGCATGGTGACATTACAGTGGGACAGCCACTGCCTGCTGAGTGCAGGTGGCTCTGACCCAGAGCCAGGACAGCTCTGATTTGGTGACAGCATGGAATGTGGCTAGCTGCATCCTCAGCACATCTCCTGATACAGACACACTGTCTCCAGCTCTCACATCACAGCACTGGCTGTTCTTTGGCATCAGTGAAAATGGCTTTTTGTTTGCTATGCCAAGCAAGGAAACTATCTGATTCTTCCGTTATATACATCCAATCTGAGTAATCTGATGCCCTTATACATCACATCCATAAGAGTAACAGGACCTTCCAGACCATGGAATAATCCTTAGAAGAACTGAGGCAACCTCACTGGGAATATTTTGCATTTAAATGGGGAGAACACCACAAGATGCACTCTCTCCAGACCACAGGATGAGCTAGATGACCTAAAGGATCTTTTCTTTCTCTACAAGGAGGTATGTCACCTCCAAACCTGCACAGCTTGGGCCACCTAATCAGACTCCTACTTTGTAACAAATTCTATCACCAGGGCTACAAGACAGACCAGGAGAGTCCTGCTCCCAGACATCACTGAAGGACCTGCACATCTTCAGCATCCCAAGTGAGCCCACTTGACAGAGCTTTGCTACCCAACAGACTGGCTCCCTGCCCCAGCATCCTGCTCCTGCTCCCATCACTGTCCAGACTGTCAGGTCAAGCCAGCAGAACAATAACCTCATGAAAAGTCAAGAGCTGTCTGCTGGTGAGAAGGGGAACTAATGCCAGAGATGGTGCAGATGAGGAGGTGGGATTGTGAGACTGAGGAGAAATAAGCTCCTCAGCCTCAGCAGAAACAAACTATTACTAGCAGGATACTTCACAAGGCAACTATGCCAAAGAAGCTCCTATCACCTCCTGCATGCAGCCACCACGAGGAACCAAGAAACATTCTTCAGGTAGAGACCCATTTGTTCTTAGCCTACACAGGACAGTGGCACACAACAAAATGAAGGTCAGGAGCTGGATCTAGAATAAAGCTGCAGAAACAATGAGCACCAGTGACACTGGCTTTCACTCTGGGGACAGCCAGCAGCCCGTGGTGTGGAGCCAGATGTGTTTCACCACGTCCCCAGGACACTGGCCATGGCACATGGCTCTCACCCCACGCGTGTGTGTGCAGCAGGCGCAGAGACCCAGCCGTGCTCCAGCTGTGCTTGTTTGGCCAGCTGCAGTGCCACAAAACACAGCTGCATTGATGGAGCCGGTCACCTGGCTCCAGATGAAAGCAGCTCAGTAGCAGGAACCCGGCCATCCCTGCTCTGTGCAACTGGAGCCAGCCCAGTGACCGAGCGGGGTCTGGCCCGGCCGCCTCCCGATCCAGAGCGCTGCGAGAGGTGACAGAGGGGAGGATGCACCCAGGCAGGGTGAAGAGCAGGCAGCACAGGTGGATTATGGAGCCTGACTTGAGGCCAGGAGATCCCGGTTTTCATCCTGGCCCCACCTCTGGCCTGAGCTGCACTGCAGGAAGTCTTTCCCCTTCCTGCTTTGCCCACATTGCTCATTATTCCTGTTGCAATAGGAATGATCTTACCTCACCCCTGGTCCTTTCTGACTTGAGGAAAACTCTTGGCAACCAATATCAGAAATGTTTTTTTTCTCTCTTCAGAAAAGCCTCCACACTTCATTTCAGACGTTTATGGTATTCATTTTCACATAATATATGCTATGACTGATGTGTCAAAGCCATCATAGCCTAAATCTTCAGGTTTTATTTCTAAATGCACTATAAAGAATTGCTCCCTGCTACTGACTGAGTCATCTCCTCTAGATCAAAGGCTGTCCTGCTCAAATTGAAACAAAACAGTTTGGTATTTGACTCTTTCATCTAGAAGCCAGTTCTGTCTGTGCTAAGCAGCAACTCCCTTTCCATATTCAAAATGGAACATTTCCCTTCCTCCTGTCAGTATGATGGCAGAGCAGGCCTGCACATTTGTGAATAACCAACAGAAAGCAACTGCATGAATGAGGAAAGGCAATCGTACAATCAACGGGTAAAAGAAAATTTGAAATTCCATTCCAGAATCTGGGATAAGCAAGCATTCCCTCGAGCACTATTTCACCAGAAGCTGGAAAGGCTTCAGCCTAGAGGATCAGAGAAGGTGACAATGTCCTTGCTGAAGTGTCCACAGATGATCTGGCTGCATTTTCATAGAGCATGTCTCCAGCGTGGTAGAATCTCATCTTTCATGGTCCAAGTAACTAACACAGTCCAGACCCTGGGCTGGAGCAAGGGTCAGCCACGTCAGTGCCATCAGCACCTGGAATTCTGAGCATGTCTGCTTGGCTAAGGAGTTGTCAGCTCTACATCCCTCCTCTATAGCTTTAATTACATTAAATTCAAAGGCATCTTTATCAATGGCACCAGAAATACAGTTAGGTAATGGATTAGTAAAGACTGGTAAAACTTGCAGTCAATCCAGTGTAACTCTTAGAGCCAGCCTGATCTTTGTGGTCAGCCCACTGACTATCCTGGAATGACATCAGGAATTAATTTGGCCCTTCCCACCTCATCTAAATGTGGGCCAACAGACATGCATGTTTATCAGGAAAAACAAGACCATATGCTGGAAACAGAGCATTTCCAAAAAACCCTCAATCCAGCATGGGAACAAAAGCAAACTGCAAAGATTTCATAGCTAACCAGACTGTCAGACTGAGATTGTCTGATCAGGGTTGAATGTTAGAATAATACCTTAAAGAAAGCATTGGAGCATCATCCAGACCTACGCATTTTTTATTGTAAAAATGTGTGACCTGGAAGTGGTACCCAACAGTCCATGGCTCTCATCCTAGTTTTGGGGCAATGCCAGTTCCAAAGGGACAGCCAACAGCCTATGTTAACGACAAGGATGGTCCATTTTATCCCCTGCATAGCACTAATAGGACACCCTATTTATGATCTCCAGTCCCTCTCACACAAGTCCTGTTCTCTGTGCTCAACACCCATCTGTGCTCCTGTCAGTCCCCATGGCTTTGGCATTCCTGTGGGAGCTGTCACTGACCATCACAAGAATAAAAGACTGACCATAGCTGAAATGGTATCAGCAGCAAATGAAAAAAACCCCAGCATATAAGCTTAGGGGATGCCATTATTTAGGCCAAAGAATTGAAGGAAGGCTGACGTAGACAATCCAAAGAAACACGAATGTGAAATCCTGTGCTGCTCAACACAGATTTCCAGCCAGAGTCAAACCTTGCCTCTGGGTGCTCCCCCTGCAATTCAGGCCATGCTCTGGCTGGACTAGACTCAGCAGGGGTCAAATGTCTGGATGGTCCTGCCCTCTCCCTTCCTAGAGCACTCCAGGTTTTTCAGCCTCAGCATCGCCCAGAGCTTGCTGCCTTTATTTCTAAGTATAATAAAACTGTCACTGCTCTTTTGGTTTAAGAGCTCCAGTGAACTATCAGAATTAAAAATAAATCATTCTGTTTCGGGGAATGCTGAGCCTCCTGGGTCTAGAAAGCATTTGTTTCTCTTCTCAGCCAGACGTGGGAATTCAGCCTTTAGGATAAAGTATGGGAATTTTGATTGCCATTTCACTTCCCCCCACTCTGCCAACTCCCACTTCAATTTCCAGAAATAGATCTCGTCTACACTTAGAGAGCATGTGTTTGAACAACCTGATAGGAAAACTACGCTCACAGAAGTTAACTAGTGCAGGATGCCAACAGGCACAGGCTTCAAGCACCTCCATCCTCACCCAGGTCTGCTCTGCTTTACACACTGCCAGTTTACACTGGCTCAGTATAGACCAGTGCAACCCATATAAAGAGAGTCCATCAGTATTTTGGCATACACTGGTGATTAAAGCAAGAGCCCATTGAGCTGAGAGTGTGACAAGGTACCGTGACCCAAGTGCTCAGATGACAGACCACATCAACAGTGTCTCCAGAGCTGTGGATCACACTCAGAGACAGAATTACAGTTCAATATCCCAGAAATCAAAAGTATATGTTGGCATAATTAATACACTTCGTGATTGATTTACTGGTGAATTTTCCTAGAACTAGACCTTGGAGTTCACATGGATTCAAACACGAGCCAAACCACACTCGGAGCATCGATAATTTTCTGACACACTTTAATCAGTTACAGGGTCTGCACAGAACTGCACTAGGGCAGCCAGCACCAAACAAGTCAATGATTCCTTTCAACACCTGGAAGACAACCTAGTTTCCAAGAAGCATCATGTCATGAGAGGGACGATTTCAAAGCTCTGGCTTTAAATTAATTAAACTGATGTGGCACATAGGCAACTAGATAATATCATCAGCTAGCACTGCTCATTAGAGAAAGGCAAGAGACACTGTGCATGGATTTGTGTGTGCTTCCTGTAACACAACTGGTAGAGAGAAAATGGAATAAAGTTGAAGCAGTAATGAAAACCTGTGTTTATATAAAATAATACCATGCTTAACTCAAGAATAAATAATCTACAAGTGTTGCTTTGCTAAACAGTTTGGTAGCTGACTTCTGTTGAAACAAGACAAGCCCTTGTGAGCAGAAACTGACTATATTATTAACTCCTTAGTGTTATGATTACGTAAGTTATAGACAGAATATAGAATATGGACAGAATTAGGGCCATCATGAGAAGTTCAGCCCTCATGTCTTCCTACAGCTTTTTCACAGCCTGGCTGAAGGAGGTATTGCTGGATGAATTGGTGGGTGAAGGGTGAAGAAGCTGCTCTGCAGACATGACTGACTTATTCCAGAGGTCACTCGCTTTTAGGTCACTGTGACCCCTCACCAACAACTATATTCAGCTCTGACACTGCTGCTCAGAGGAGCAAGGCACAAGTAAGTGTGGAGCACAAACAGTGGTGTGGAGAAAACCAAACCCACCCAAAACTGTCACACGCACATTTCACTGGAGGCTGCACAGCTCTGGGGCACTTGTGACCGTCTTCCAACGAGACAGGTGAGGTTGCTGAACTCCAAAAGCACCTGCAGGCCCAGTACTGGCTACACCTAGAGCCCCAGGCAGCAAGTGCAACGGGGCCCAGATGAGGTAAACAACCTACATGGACTGAAAAAATCCAGGAGAAAAAGCACGTAGCCCCCGTGCTGCCCAGCAGATTCCAGAGCCCTGCAGCAGCAGATGGTGAAGCCAGAGCCACCCTGCCCAGTGTGTCCCCTGCTGTCTGTGACCTCAGGCTTGGGGAGGAGGCTCCTGACACTGGAAGCAGCCAGGCTCGCCTGGCACCTCCACTCAGACCTAGCGTATACAACTTAACCCACAACTCATACCTTAGCAAAGGAGATGCACCCCTGTGCATCTCTACTGAATTCCCAACAGGGGGAAAAAAAAGCCTGGCTGTGGTTGGGTGATAGGAATGCACATCCCACCCCTCTGCCCAGGTAACCACAGCAAGGCAAAGACAGCTCTGCTGCTTTGTTAACTGAGCTCAGTTAGTCTGAGTGTTCTCTTCTTCTTTATCACATTTCAGCAACCACCAGGAAGAGGCAATCCTTTAGCAGCTGTGGAACTGTGCACTGCAATCCCAGCTCTCTGCCTGATGCTGCATTCCCCAGAGCCATGGAGAAGTCTGAAAAGTATGACAATAAAAAGAGCAGACGTTCCCACCATTCAAGACTACGTGGCACATTTTTAGAGACTGCAGTAGAACACAAAAGATCCTTGAAGATGCTGGAATGATACAAAGGAGACAGGACGTGCTCCCCAGCCAAGCAGCCTGGATGAAGCTGCTGATGGGATGGATGGAGCAGACGGCCTCCAGCTGTCACAAGCCACTGCACAAGTCTGGGCTGGCCATATCTCCACTTTTAAAGTCAGCCCCAACTCCCAGACTTGGGATATTTTGCTACCACAAGTGCTGGCCCCCTAACTGCTGCAAACACATACCTGTTACCAGCAGGCACCAAAAAGTCTCACTGCATTCTACTGATTTCAGCTCATTCACAGCAGGACCATCAGAAGTCAGAGCTGCTTGGCACTGGGACTGTCTGAACAAATACATGGGTTCCTTCCAGAGATGACAAACTGACAGGGCTACTGGAAGGCTGTGGGGCTGCAGCTGGCTTGGTTGCATTCCTCAGCAGAAGAAAGCCCCAAATTTCACACACTTGTGGAGGACTTTCAGCAAAAGCCACTTGTGACATCATGTGACCTTGTGCAACTCAGGTTCTCTTCAAGCCAGCTTATTCTTCCCAGCCTTAATAGTTGTCATGCTTTGCAGTGACAAATAGCAGTGATGAGATCTGCAGAGCAACTTTGGATCAGAGATCTCTTTGCAGATACCTTATCTCATCTCACAGGAGCTGCACATACACTTCCCCTCACCACCTGCCTGGGCTGGCTGCCTCAGAACACACACAGGCTGCAGGACAGAGATCCCCTCCTTGCAGCACACCAAGACTTGCTCCCCATCTCACTCAGTCCAAGAGGGAAGGGCTCGAGCACAAACTGTAAGAATCTCCTGGCTCAGACCCACCTCTTCCAAAGCACTGCTGCCAAAGTGTTATGCAAACTTCTTCAGAAGGCATCCCAACTGCTTAGCTGCCCACCTCTACACCCCAAACTCACTGCCAGCTCTGGAAAGCCTCACTAATTATTAGCAAAATTGGAAATCTAAAGATATTTTTTAAAAGATTCTGTCTCTTACAACACAAAAGGAAGTAAAAAAAACCCCATGTGCATCACACCAGTGCTGGGGGTAGCTACTGCTCCTGGCTATCTCTGGAGGAGATTCCTCCACTCAGAAGTAAGAAGCCCATGGGCTAAACTGCCAGCTAAGACTTGTGAATCCCTATTCACAGGCTTTTTCTAAGCTTTGTGCTATACTTTTATCCTAAGCATTTCCAAAGTGTAAAAAAAAAAATAAAAGAAAAAAGGAATACATCAGAAAATCTTATTGCAACACAGCACACAGTCCACCCAAGGAGGGGAAATACTTTTGTTAAATTGCAAGTGGCCAAGTCTGTATGTTACGTGGGAGTTTCAGTCTGATCCCATAATTCTGAGATATTTACTTCCAGACAGAGCTGTTTACAACCAAAGGCAGCATTGCCATGCTCCAAACCACCCTCAGGCTTGCTTTCTGTGGAATTTTGCCCATGGAGAAAGCGATAGGTCAGCAGAGGGGCAGAGGGGAAATGTATTTTACTAAGTCCTGGCCCTTGTCCTTTGAACTTCAGACCACCTAGCACATTTCCCAGGCCTCCCTTCCACAGCACCCTGACACACCATGGGTCCTCTGGATGGGGACACGATCCCTGCCTGTGGCAGGAACTGCCCAGCTCCTCAAGCAAGGGCTGCTCTCCCAGCCCCAAGCCAAGGCACTCTGGGTGGCTGCAGCCCTGGCTGCTCCCTGTCCTGAGTCTGGAGTGAAGGCACAGTGCCAGCACTGCTGTGCTGAGCTTCGCCAAGCCCTCGGCTCCTCTGGCCACCCTGAGCAACTCCTGTTTGTTTTGGAGGCTTTTCCCTCCTAAAGCTCTGCTCCCTGGATTCAAGTAAATCTAGTAATTTCATTTTACTTAAAAAAATAAGAACGTGGGGTACCAGGAGATTGGTGGCTTCCTACCGAGCACTTCTGAACAGATTTTTCATTTGTGAACTTCCACAGTCATTCCTCCAGTTCACACGAGGTTTTTAGCCATGCACCATAGCACACAGCAAGAAGTTCCCAAATTTAATCCCTCTTCTTCACAGGGCAGCACAGCTCTTACAATGGAAATGCCTTCTCTCTGCTACTGCCAGGGAATTCACCAGTTCACTGACACTTCTTCCCAATCCACCACCCATCCAGCAGCTCCAGCCCAGGAAGGGGCTGTATGAACACCTGCACCAGCAGCTCCTTGGAACAAGACCTTGTCAGACACATCTCTGACCCACAGAGCTGTTCTAACAGGCTGTAACACAGACTGGACCAGTCTGTCTTGTCTGTTGACCCAAAAGAAAAGCACAAATGACTCAACTTCCACAGTGAAGTAAACAATAATATGCAGGTCATCAAACTGGCTGTGTGACTGTAGGATCTCAATTCACTTGTTGTCTCTGTATCTGTGCTGCAGCCAGACAGCTTCAAAGAGGAACACCTATGCCCTGGGTGCAAATGCTTTGCATCCCCTCTGATGATAGGTGCACCTCTTATTTTCAGTTCCCCAAGACGTCCCCTACAGCTCTGGGCTCTCTGGTTGCTATTGCCTGAAGATGCACTTCCCTGCATTACATGAATCCTGCCTTTCCAGAGGCTACAGCAAATTAGAGTTTACAAAGAATTCTCAAAAGAATAGCATCCCTAATTTCCCTTGATCTAGGGAGGATGGTTGCAAGGACAGCATTGGCCACTGTTGGAGGAGCTTGGCATTCAGGTCCTGAATTTGCCATGAAATCTTAAGGGATTCAGACAAGTCACTAAATCCTTCATATCTACTGTATGTTGAGATGAAGCATTGAGGAACAAGTATGCAGCTGAGCAGGTGTCAAGAATTCAGATTTTAAAGCCTGTGTTGCTTTGGGGCACAGCCTGGGGGATGTGAGCTGCCCAGTTGCCTGCTTGCCCCCAGCCCAGCGTTGCTGCTGGGAGCTGACAGAGCCAGCCATGCTCCAGCATACAGCAGTACAAGCATTTTTGCATAGACACTCCCTGTGTTCCTGGCTGTGGGCGTTCAATGAAAGCCATCAGTGAGAAGCCAGGAACAATAACCTCATTCAGACAGTGTCTCCAGCCCCCAGCCGGGCACGCAGAGCCAGCTTCGAGGAGAGGTGAAGGTGTGGGGAGGAAGGGGAAAAATACTTGCTTACACACAAAGGTAAAAGAAGGGCTCTTACCCTGTCTAGAGCACGCCAAAAGCAGATGCCCAAAGGCTCAGAGCTTGTGAGCTAGCTTTTATCCTCTTTTTTTCCCCCCCTTGAAAGCTTCTCTCCTGGCTTTAGGTAGCAGGGCTCTTGGCAATTTTGGTAGTGACACAGATGGGGCACAGGCCCCAGAGCAGCAGAGCTGCAGGGTACTGCTCCCCTGCCCTTCACTGCATGGATCCCTGCCCCTTACTCTCAAGAGACAGAGCCAGCCCCAGGGATCGTTTTGGGGATAGTGAAAGGAGCACCCCAAACCTGGCAGTCACATGCACACCTCCCAAGGGCCATCACTGCTCAGCAAACGGGGCTGAAGCCAGCAGCCCTACAGCCTGTCTGCAGTGAGCCCGTGCTGGTGTGGAGAGCACTGGAGAGCCCTGTGTGTGTGTAATACAACTCAGGGCATCCTCGTGTGTCCTGTTCAAATAAGAAATGCAGCTGTGCTAGAAGAGACAGAAGTACTGTGCTGGCACAGGTGGAATGGCTTGGGAGGGTGGGCATGGCAGATGTTTGAGACAGGCTGTGGTTTCAGACACAGAAAAAAGGCTTCATGTCCTCAAACCCTGCAGAGTAAATAACTCTGCACTCCTGCTGCTTACTCCCCAACAGAGTCCATTCCACTCTGCAAAACCAACCAGGGTCCCTCTCACATAAGTGAGAGTTACTGTGTATGTTATGAGGTTATACACTAATTTTCATCTGCATCTATAACAAGGCTCAGCCCAGCAGCTGGAAGTTGTACTGGATTTGGCACAGAGCAGCACATTGCCCTGCTTTCTCCAGTTGCCACACCAAGACAATGAGTTAAACACAACAGCTGTGTGGACAATCAGCTGTGGAGAAACCACACGTCTGCAGAGAGACCAGATTTTGTTCATATGAATCAATCCATTTCCGACTCTGATTACAACAGTTTATAAAGCACCTCAGATTGTTACCAGGGCTCATGTCTTTCATTCACGTCTCCACTTTTCAGTCTCCAATCATATCCCTTTGTATGTGCAAGAACATATTGAAGAGAACACGTGCCCTAGTCCTAAACAGACCCACCCCCTTTCACCTCCCAGATAAAACATGTTAACTTAGCAAGCAAACACTTCTTTCTAGTCACCATTCTACTCCTTATCAACACTAACCTGTTGGCTTCTGTTAAGAAGACAATCTCTCCTTCATGGGCAAACAGTGTTCATCTCCTTGGGGGAGCACTGCAAACACTTCCAAGGACCCTCTGACAAGGAACATGAAGCTTGAATCTTTGCTCAACAGAGAGAGTAAAACATGAATGCCAAACACTTCTCTTTGAAGAACTAGGCTGGAAGTTGCTTTGATTACCATTACAGACCTCCAACACATTTAAAATACAGTAATAATCTTAGAAAACTCTCCACATTCACATCACTTAACATTTTAGACTATGAGCATAGCATCACCAATGACTGAGGCGACAAGGGTGTCAGTCTGAGAGGACTTGACAGAGATGGCAGGTAAATGAAGGTGTCACCAACACATCCTCAGCAGTAGCAGTGCACTCAGCACCTCTTCCCCTCCCAGGGTCTGCAGATGGTTGGTCACGGACCAGCCAGTCACATCTGATGAACATGGTAAGGAGTAGGCAAGAAGCCATAATGCCCCTAGAAAAGGGAGCACAAGCTGGGACAGTTGCCATATTCAAAGGTAAAACACATGGGAAGGGGGTGAGAGCACTCACAGGAAACAGAGGAGGAGCAAGAGCAAGAGACCAGCAGCTCTGTCCTTGTCACTACGCAGCTGTGGGTACAGTGACCACCCTCGGTCACACCTGCTCTCTGCAGGTCTCCCTCTTGTCCCCTTAGGCTGTATGATCTGTTGCTCTTTATGCCTCACACACACTCCCTAATCACAGGGGGAAGGTGCCTTTATAAACAGCATCTTCACCAACAGCAGACATTCTTTAGGGCAGCCTGGCAGGAAAAAACCCACCCCTCGTGCACTTCAAGATCATTCTTCAGAGCTTCAATGGCCCAAGAGGAGTCAAGAGGCAGTGTCCTCCTATGCAGCTGGCCTTGCAACCTCATTTGCAGTGGCTGGGAAAGGAAACCCATTCCCAGGAGAGTTCAGAGTTTCACAATCTCTGCTTCACTCCCCACCATGCAAGTCCAACAGCCTGAGCTCTTCCCACTCCATCGGTGCCACCCTGCCAGCCACCAGCCCCAGCCTCCCACCCCACCTGGCTCTGCACACTCCACCCAGCCAGATTCCTGTGGCTGCTTCACCTGCCATTGAAACACCAGAGACACTTGCATGTGCCACCTTAGAGTCTGGATTATTGCACATCCCTGCTCGTGTTTAAAGGAAAGATGCTGCTGTTTGCAGAATTAATTTCGTAAGCAGCAGGACAGATTTTGTAGTCACATTCGTTTTCCCGGAACACCAATTCATTGCTCAACAGCCCTCTTTGAGCTCATCTATCATTATAGGATTTCCCTGCACAAGCACTCTACCTGGCTAGTGGCAAGGATGAAGACTTCCCATAGCAAGGCATCAACAAGTCATCCCCACCAGAACAGGCACATATCCCCCATGCTTCTTAATAACAACCCACTTTTCTGCCCTCTTCACCTGCTCCTCAAGGCTCCCAACTCCCACATGCTCTCCTCCAGCCCAGCCTTCCCCCACAGCTCACCAGCTCCAGGTGACTCCAGTCACCCTCCACACTGGGGACACTTCCCACACACTGACCCAGCTGTGCCATCACCTGTGGCAGGGCTGGCAGTGTCTCATTGCCACCCCCGCCAGCACCAACACAAAAAACCCCTGGCAGGGCTCTGCCATCACTTGTGCTCGCTATTTATTCATCACACATGTGCAGAACATCCCCGCTGCTCTGAGGGAGCAGTGTGCATATTTAAAAAGACAATATACAAAACATAGCTGAATCTTAATGAATCTGCTGCTTTGCTACTGGAACTGAATGGAATTGTGCAGACCCTGCCAGGATGGGGAAAAAAAACCAAAAAACAAACCAACTACACAATATTTGACTTGTAATGTAATCCTTAAGATCATTTTTGCAGTGTTATTATTGTGCTTATCAGGCCTGTAAAGCACCAGTTGTAAGGAGGAAAAGGATCAAAATGCAACAGGCAGCACAGTGCCAGCCCTGTCAGAATGCTAAAGTACTGCACAGTGAAAAAAACACACAGTCCTGGCAAAAGTTAACTCCACACAATACGATACCTCAACATTAGGAAATGAGCTATTAGCTCAAATGCACCTACTGCAGTCTAAGCAAAGCTTTCTGGTTTGACAGTAGTAAGTACAAATGGGGTCAGGCAGAAATACATTTGTTTAGTACCAAGTTCCCCACTTAAATGTTCGAGTTCCATGAGGAGGACAGCAGTTACAAGGAGACTCACATTTCCTCTCAACGGGTAAAATTTACCGCAGACTTACTCCGTGCTACACAAGAGGTGGATCCGCCTCCTCCAGGGGAGGTTTCCACACATCAGCAGGAGCAGAAATCACAGAGCACCCGCACGCACCCGAGTGCTCCGTGCCCGGGCACCTCGTCCCACCTCCTCCCGCCGCAGCTGGCAAGGAGAGCTCGTGTTTGAAAAGTGTCCAGGATGCCACAGCAGCACGGAGCTGAGATGTGCCAGTCTCGGTGTTCATCACCAAGCAGCATCACACAGGAAGCGCCACAGCCATTGATCGAGGGGAAATAAATGGGCTGTGGGTGACAGCCAGCCCGGGTGAGACCTGCCAGGGAGAAAGCTGGGAGCTGCTCACCTGCCCTCCCTAATGCCACCAAAACTATGTGCGTTTAGAAAAGCAGGACACTCAACGTCGTGCCTGTTCAGCCTGGGAGAGTGGGAAATCAACGCAGATGGGCGGCTTAGGACCAAAGACGGAGCGGGCAATGTCAGACAACTGAGCGGCTCCAGAAAACGCAACAAGCGCTGCTCTTAAGCGGCAAAAAAGGTCCCGATCTCCGGATCGGATAAAACGTGAAATTTTCCCACATCTCCCACCGTCTCCTTCCCTGCCTACCCGGTGCCGGTACGCAGGGACTTCACATCTCCGGGTGGGATCTGCCCTCGCTGCCCTGCACCTTCCCCATCGCTCCCCACCCGGCCCCACCGGCGGGCACCGCTCCCCTTCCATCCCCGAGCTGACCCCGGCCCCACCGGCGGGCACCGCTCCCCGTCCATCCCCGAGCTGACCCCGGCCCCACCGGCGGAGATCACCTCCCCCGGGAGCCAGCTCCCGTCCCCACTGTCCATCCGCCTTCTCCTCCGCGGAGCGGGCCCCCCGCCCTCACCGCCCGGTCCCACTCGCGGGACAGCCCCTCCCGGCCCCAGGAACTGGGCTCGGCCCGCACTCGCAGGGACCCCCTTCCCCGCAGCTGATCCCGGTCCCACTCTGGGGAAACATCGCCTCGGGAGCCGTCCCCGCACCCCACCGCCGCTTTCCCACGCGGGGGGACAGCATTCCGCAGGGGCCCGTGTCAGCGGGTCTGTCGCCCCCCAAGGACCGCTGCCCCCACAGGTCCCCAGGGACCCCCGGCGGTCCCCGAGCGAGGCCGCCGCGGGACGGGGACACGCGTGACGCCCCCCTCCCCTCACCTTTGTACTTCTCCATGGCGCTGAGCGGGACCNGGGGAGCTGCCTCTGCCCCGGGGACTTGCCTCTGCCCTGGGGAGCTGCCGCCGCCGAGCCGACCCTCCCCGCGGCGTGGGGCTCCTCGGCAGCCGGGCCCCGGGGAGAAGAGCCGGGCTGGGCGCTGAGGGCAGGAGAAGAGGGCAGCGGGCGCTGGGATGAGGCGGGGGGCGGCTCCTGGGGATCCTCAGGATGCCCCGTGTTTGGGACGGTGACCTCTGGCTGCAGCGGGGCTTTGGACACGTTCCTGGAGAAAGGTTATCCCGGGATAGCCGTGTGTGGTGCCGGTGCCGTGAGCCCAGGTAGGAGCCTGCCAGAGACCTCCTCCCTGCTCCGGGTTGGCAACCTGGAAAGTTGGGGGTAGCCGCTGAATTTGCACTCTTCTTTCCAGTGATTTCATCAAGCTTCCTGACGGGACCTGGCTTCTGGACAGAGCCAGTTTCACAGGAATGTGTCCCTCTCCTTGGGTTGCAGTGACATTTTTGCCTGACTTGTGCCATGGCAGCCAGAACCATCATGTCCAGAGTGCACAAATAGTAACACGTGGAGAAGTGGGCATCCAGTCTGACCTCAATACGAGGCACAGGTGACAATCGTCCTCAGGCTCAAGTTTTGTAGACACTGAAGGAATTTAATGTGTATATCAACAATGAGAACAGTGAAAGTAACAAACAGCAAAGTCTACGAGGATTGTCGGGGAAATTTTCTCTTTAAAATTAATATTAGTGTGGGGACAAGGGAGCCATACCTGCCTGTTAAAGGGCCTTTATAGCAAGAGGTGAGGCTAAGTGCCTGACCTGGTTGTGCAGCTCCACTGTTCCTGTGGAAAAATATGCAACTATTACCTAGAAAATGAACTGCTCTCCTGTTAGAAAAAGCCAACAGAAGGCTCACAGAATCTGTATTTCCCAGTTTTTGGACCTGTCAGCCCACAAACCATTGACATCCACGGTCCAGGGTAGCCTGGAAAATGTCACTGCTGCACTCCAAGCCTCCATCATTGGGCACTTCTTACATTTTCTGAAAATAGCCATAAGCAGGTTCTCTTGGCTCTCATGGAAAGCAAGCAGCCAGGCTGGATGGAAGAGCACTGTCCTGACACTCCTTGGGTCCCTGTGAGCCCCTCCTGTCCCCACCCTCCCAGGCAGTGCTTGGCAGGGGTGACACCTCTCAGAGGATCTCTGTGGAACCAGAAAGTGACCTGTGCCACGTGGGAGCTCTCCACCCAAGAACAAGGCTGGATAAAGAGCTATTGCCACTCCAGGAGGCTGAGGCTGGAGCATCTCTCACCTCTTGCCAGTGCACACCCACCACACAAAGAGACAGGCGAGCCAAGTGCCTGAACCATCAAATCCAGCAAGCAGATAGCAGTCTGCAGTAACTGGAGAGCAGTAAATAAATATGCCTGCCATGTAGGAATACTTCTCTTAGGGCTCTTCCCAGCTGCTTCTTGGCTATAGCTTTCAAAATCTGGCAGGGTAGGCAAACCTTTGAGGTGTGCCTCTATCTTGAAGGAGGTCAGCAGGCATTCTGAACTGAGCAAGGCTAATTAAGGATAATACCAGTTACACAAACTAATTAAAGATGATTTGAAAGATCAAAACATCAGATACCTGTGATTCCTGTCTTCAGGACCCAGAGCCTTTACATTCCCTGCTTGTCCCTTCCTTCCCTTCCCATGATAAGGATGCTCTGGAATTCCAGGACTGCTGGTTCGGCCCATGGCAATTGCTGGACAAGTGACAATGGGCCAAATAGTAATGCCAGAGGAATACAAGTTATTCCTGTTTGCCCCCTTCCTCTTGTAGTAGGAAGTACCTAAAATACTTTGGAGTATTCTTTTTCAAACAGGCTGTTGTGTTCTGGGGTTTAATAAAACTGGGAAATGCTCAGACCCTGCTTAGAATAAGGAATTAATGTTCCCAGTGTTGGTGCTGAAACCTAGATGTTTACCACTGTGCTCAAGTAGAGCAAACACTTGCAAACTGGTTTTCCTGGTGGAGCTTCTTGAAGCCAATAAAATAACAGCCACCTACCTGTACACCCATGTATTCCTTGCCTTTTTTCTTCTTGTTATTAGTGATGCTTATTAATGATGATGATTATTATCATTAATGATGACTCAGGTGTGAAAACCCTGGAGGGCCAAGCAAGCTCATCCTCTTTAATTCTTTTTTTATGCAGCTGACATCCTATCCTTCAGTGCAGAGGTTCATGCTATAGTTGACATGTTTTAATCCTTTTTCCCCTGCATATTCATACTGTATTGATAGGCAGTCTGGCTCCTAGTGAAACTGGCACTTCTGGCTAAAATTTTCCTCTACCATGCTGTGGTTTTCAATGGATGTCATTCTGCTTCTCTGGACTTACTGCCTTTAAGCTCTTTTACTTCCTGTGAAACAGAGCAGGAATCAAGAATATATTTAGAAGTCTAAACAAACTCTGTGAACAATTAGAATGATTTGCTAAATACCTTGTGTAGTAGCATGATCCTGATCATCTCTCTTCTCCACTGGCAATGCTAAACACTTTTCTTTTTTCCCTAAGTACACTAAGCAGGTGTACATTGTTTCATTAATATTGTTGATTATTATTATTATTGATTGTTACACCTACCTTTTGCATCAGCAAAATCTTTAATGTTTATATTTGTCTAAATCTTTGCTATGATGTTCTTCTCTTTGATTGCACTTATTTTGCTTTTTTCCTAGTTTAAGCATGACACAAAGTGTGGTGAAAGTTAGTGACCTCTCCATGGTGAAAGCCAGAGGAACCCTGCCATGAGAACTCGTGTGCAGGTGCCCTCCACTGACTTCAGGGGATTTGTGCTTGATGGAGAGTGTCAGGAAGAACCACACCTGCCCTGGACAGTGCTGAGCTGCTCTCTGGGGTATTTTCTCCCAGATATTGCTCATTCCAGTTGCAGCAGTCCCTAGTGGTCAGACTTCTTCCTTTCTTCAGGGAAAATAGTCCATCTGGCAGAACAAAAGGTAGAAATTTCCTCCACACTTTAAGTGTGTATGTTGTTTCATGAAGCATTTGTTTCTCTCTTCCCCATGCACTTATCAATGCTGTAAAAACCTAGTTCAGGAGTTTACTCAACAAGACCAAGTTCAGTCAGAGGTAGAGTTAACTTGGTTCTGTTAAGCTCCTGAAAGATGGGAAGTTGAGTCAAATACTCCACTTGTACAGGCATGTGGAGGACAGATGGAGGAATGAGATGGCTTGGCAGACGGGTTAGCAGGGAGATCTCAGATCAGGGGTGTTGCACTTGTGTCCTCTTTGTTTCCAAATATCATCTTGGGTACCTACTTAGATAAAGGTGTAGTAGTGGACAGTTGTGGTCGAGCAGGCATAAACCTTTGCAGAGAGATTTGAGCAGAGGTGGGTTTTGTGGCAGATCTGAGCTGAGATTAATGCTGAGGTGTGTCCTACAAAATGCCAAGAAATGAGGAAGACAAAGACACTTCACTTTGGGGTCCCTGGCTGCAATACTGGGCTGGAATGCTGACAATAATCTGAGGTGGGAGAATTCCTTTTGTCCATTAGTGGATCCCTCTGAACAGCAACAAAGCCTGTGAACCTAGGGACAGCTGAGCCAGCAAAACAACATTGCTGTCTCTGACAGGGAGAAGTCTCTGTCCTCCCCCTGCTTCCAGCCAAATTATCTCTCCCTTCTAATGGCATTTTCACTGATTGGACCAACGTCCAGGCTGAGATGGCAGAAAACTAAAATGGCATATTCTTGTCCCACCTGGGGAGGATGAGTTGGGTTGCAGTAGAGCCAGGCAGGATTGGGACAGCACCAGGTAAATGGGAAGCACCTGCAGCTGGATGGAAGGAGGAGAGCACTGAGCAGCTGGGAACACACAGCTGGGGCTAGATAGAGCCATCAGCAGTCACAGCTCAGCTGTCTCTTTGAAAGTCCCCCCAATCTGCCTTTGAGGTGGGAGTACTGGCAGGAGTTCAGGATGTTTATGGAGCTCCCATCAATGTTTTTCAACCCTCATCTGCTTAATCCCGCTGGTTTTCCAGATTTTCTGATTTAAGGGATGAAGGGAATAGTTGGTTTTGGGAATTTGAATGGAGTCCTCTGCTTATTCCCTAAGGAGGTCTAAATAGCTGGACTGTCCAGCTGTCCTGATTCATGTGATCAAACATTCTGCATGCCTTGCTGAAACTCTGAGCCACCCAGGCCCTGGAAACATGATTTTCTGTGAGGGGCTGTGATGCATGGCATTGCCATGTGTCTGAGTGCAGAAACATGTTGAAGATCCTGGGCTACCCACTCAGGAGCATGAGCAGCAATCTTTCCCCAGAAGTAAACCCAGACCAGACTAGTTCTTCCTTGGTTCCAGGAAGGCACTGCGAGCCTGCCAGGCTTCAGTCAGTGAAAAAAGGGCCAGCAGAGGTGCAGATGGGTCACTAGGACAGCATGGCTGTTCCCAGCAGAGCTGCTCACTTAAATACTCTGATGGAGAGCATGAATCCTTCACCTCGGATGATTTGCAAGAATGCTGCCCATGGGTGCCTCTTTTGAGGTCTTTTTGCTTCCCTGTGAAGCATTTCATGATTCCAGCTATAAAAAGGTGACCAAATTCTCCCCCAGCTGAAGCTGGCCTGACACCACTGCTGCTCCATTGACTTCTGTCCAGACATTTCTGACTTTCACCGATGAAAGGCAAGACAATCAAGCCTAACACAAACAAAACCAGAGCTGTTTAGCTGCTCAGCTATACAAAAGCTTCATCACTGATACATTCCAGCAATGTTTTGGATTCTCTCAGACATTAACTGTTTCAAAAGAGCGTGGCTGGGAAGAGTTGGTGGCTGGAGGGAGGGGGGATTTCCCATTAAGGACAGCAGGACCAGATGTCTTTTTGATGAGCTTCTCTTGGCTTCCCATTCTTTGACATTTCCTTTTCAGTTGTTAAGTCCAAACTGCTTGTAGGCCAAATTACAGGGAGCCCTAATAGCTTGAATTGTTTTCTTTCCCTTGACAGATAGAATACCTTCTTGTGGCCAAAGCTTGAGGCATGCTGACCAGACAGTGTGCTCAACAGCCTCAGCATTTGTTCCTCCTGAAGCTATTTCTTCCTTGAACTTTTTCACTACCCCAGACTCTCTACCCACTCCAGAGAAGCCTCTCAGCTTTCCTTTGACAATGTTCAGTGTCACTTAAAGGAGTCCAAAGCTTTCTTTGTTCCCCTTCCCTGCAGACCTCCCCCATTATCAGTGCACTGTACTGCAGCCTGTAGCACCCCCAGGCACCACAGGACGTGGCCATCAGCTGCCCAAGAGTTTCTGACATAAAGTTCTGATGCATTCTCAGCCCTGTGTGGTGGTGCATCATCCCCCCATGAACCCTCTGGCCTATGATCTCAGAAATGCTCCTTAGGTCTTGGCCTTGAGGAACAAACAGCTGGGCTGAGCTCCTCTGGAGCTTATCAGAAACCCTGTCTGCTCCCAGGAATTAGTGCTAACGAGCTCCTGTTTTTTACAAACAGCCTTGGAAACTTATTTTTCTTGCCTGAATAACAGCCCAAGTGGAACAGCATTTTTGTAACTGAACTTTCAAAGAAAGCCACTGACCTGAACTGCAGCCAGGATGGAATATTAGATGATTCAAAGCCAAGTCTCTTGTGAGCCCATGAGCAGCAGTGCAAAGGGAGCCTTTGAGCTCTCCTGGAGCACAGGGGCTGCCCCAGCACTGCCCTTGTACTGGGCCCTCTCAGAGCCACCAACTCCCACGTCTGCTGCCCTTGGAGGACCAGCACCAGACATGGACAAATCCTGGGCTGATACCCCCAAATCCTCAAGGCTTAACCTCTCACCTGTTCAGAAGATGCAAAGGCATCCAAAGTGAGTGCTTCCCTGAATTTGGGGGGAATTTCTCACCTTGCATAGACTCCTTTAGATCTGTGTGTAAGTGTGAACATGCCATAGCAAATGTACTGGGAATGTTGCTCTCCTAGACTCTTAAGTACTTTAGATTTTTAAGTAAGCTAGGCCTGTGAGTTGCTGTTGTGCTTACAGTAAATTCTATATGAATGCTTTGTTAAATTGTTTACCTTGAGCTATTGATTAAGTGCTGTTAATTTAAATGCTGTTAAACCTTTAGGACTAAACCACTGGTGAATTCTGGGGCTCAGTTTGGCAAGGGGGTCCACTGTGAACCTTGTGACTCAATGGGAGGGTGCTCCTTACTCCTTTTTATCCTTACCCTTTCCTATCCTTACGCTTTCCCAACCCGTCCTCCCAGGCTCCACATGGATAATTTTGGAATTGATTTTGGTTTTGGATTAATTGACTTTAGATTTTAGTTTGCTTTTTCTCTGTGTGCTTTAATCACCTAGGAACTACTAGAGTAAACCTTGCCAGGGAACTTTGTTGCACTTTCTCTTCCATATTAAACCTGCTTTTGCTGATGATTCCTTAAGTGACCAAAACACTCATCCATGACAACATGGTCCTGTTTTTGAGGGGATAGGATAGGAAATCATGGCTTTCAGCTGAGTTAGAACCTTCATCCACTCTTACAGGTTTTACCTGTAAACCAGCATTGGGCAAAATATCTCCCAAGTTAGAAGAAAACAATCTGTGGGGACTCTCAAGCTGTAGATTGAGGACTTGCCTGAACAGAGCTGAACTCTTGGCACCTTTCAGCATCAGGAAAGTTTACCCGGGTGAGAAGAAAAACTAATTTTATCAAAATATGGGAAAAGATTAATTTTTTTAAGCCTCCCCCATCATCACTGCAAACTGTGGTCTGATGTCAACTGTGAGCTTGCAGAAGGCTATTTATTCTGGCATTTTCCCAAAAAGAGTGTTTTTCAGTCTGCAGCTTTTCTTTAGGCCTTAAGCAGTTCTACTCAGTCAAAGTCAAGGAGCAGAGCTTCTGTGGTCAGCACTGCTGAGGGGGGCAAGGGGAAAGAATGAGAACCTGTGGTCATACAGCACCAATAAACTGCAGTTTGTTTCAGTGGAGGCTGAGCACTATGGAGGAGTCCAAGTTTCCTTTCCTGCTATAAATATTAGATGTTGGGGTATGCTGAACTACCTGCCAAAGTGGAATTAACTACCAGGTAATAAATAAGTTTCACCCATGTCAGTTAAGTCTTCCCCTTTTTTTCTTTTTTTCTTTTTTTTCTTTTTTTTTTTGTTCCTGTGAAAAGAGATTTAATCAAGAATCAAGAAATCTGCCTTGGTAACTACCAAAAAATGCAGTTTCTCTTTTCACACATAGAGCTGCAGAGCTGAATTTCTCCTGCCTTCCCAACCATCATTAAGTATTCTGTTTAAATAGGCCAGCTTCATGCCATCTATAATGAAGTTATAGTGTATTGCTCTGTTATGAATGATGAAGCTGTTGTGTCCTACGGGGAGAAAAATCGCTGTAATCCAACTTTCCTTTTGAAAAGGCCTAATGTATCCACATGAGATCTTCTGGCAGAGACAACTGAGAGAATATAAATAGAAGCTTAAAAGAGGAAGGAGGGGAAGGGGAAAATAACTCCAACAGGGCTGAGTAGCTGAAATTCACAAGTTTAATAGGAAGATGGATGACTGAAGAGCCTGTTCTGCGACACAATTAGGACTTTATGTAGGCCTTTTTCAATTATTTGTAGCTGACAAAATATCACACAAAGGCTGTTTCACACTGCAGGCCAGGTGCCCAGAAATGGTTTTTTTGGAGGAGAGGAGCAGCTGGGAGAGTCGGCCAGGACCATGGGCCATTAGGGCTGCCACCACCGGCCGCACTGGGCAACGGCACGTGTGTCACCTCGTGTGCATGTGGCAGGAGGGAAGAGTGTCCTGCAGTGCCTGAGGCCCCTGCACACTCAGTCCCTCATCTGCCATTCCCAGGGAGCAGAGAGCTGCAGCCACACCAGGCTGTGAGGGGCACAGGTGACTGTACAGGTGCACATGGTCCAGCCTGGACGCACCTTTCTGCTCTCCCCTCAGACACAGGCAGCAAGGGGACTCGTGGGTTCCTGCCACAGGATGAGGTTTCTGCTGATAAGCAATTCTCAGAACTGAAGCTGTTTCAAAAGATCTTGCCTGTTCTGTCCCCTACTTGCCTCTCACTGGCCACCCAGCAAGTACTGTTGTTGTGGCACTTGGTTTTCAGCACAAAGCCACTGCACCACCAAGGAATGTCTCTTGAAGTAAACTGCAAGTGCTTGCACACAGTGTTCACTTCTTCAGAGGCATCAGTGCTGCAGCTGTAGGGGGTGACATAGCAGAGGAGTGGTGGTGAACTGGAGAGCCACAGCAGCTTTAGTATCTCACAAGAGACCTGCAGAACATCCTACCAAACTAAGACTACAAGTGTCTTAAATTTATTTTGGTTTACTCCATTCCACAGTGAGCTAATCTACTTAAAGGCATTTGGGGTGATGGTTAGTAAATTTGGTTTATTTAAGTTTAGTTAATTTGGGGTGAACTTTCCTGGGTGTCCCCATGAGGAGAAGCAAATCCTGGGATCTCCAGGGGGCTCGATTCTGCTTTGGTGAAACTTGCCACTGGGTGGTAATGCCTTCCCTCATCCCTTCCCTTATGTCAGCACTGGCAGTGGGCTGGCTGCATGTCGAGGCTGACAGCCTTGCTGATATGATTAAATGCTACTTGGTTTTTCTTCACAGGGTCAATTTTTCAGCCAGCATTACCCCCCAGGTGATCTGCCTGCCCTGGTGGTACCTCCATTTTCACTCAAACTGGCCAGGCCCAGGAAAAGTCTCCAAAGGGTCCTCTGCTGGGATTGCTCCCAAGAGAGAAAGAGCACAAACATAATTTTCAGGAAGCTGAACAATTAGTTACAGAAAATGCAAACTCTGAGTGCCAAGAGGTCAGAGCAGCATCAGAGCATTGAAGTGTTGTGCTCTGGGCTGCCTGAGCACCATGGCAGACCAGTTATCACAGAACCATTTATATAACCCAATATTTACTGGCCTCAGGAGAAGCTTATTTTTCAGTTACCTACTATTGTTTCACAAACCTAGGTGGCAGAAGAATTTTTTTTTATTTTGAAAGGGAACAGTTAGAGGGAACAGTATTTTTATAAAAATAAAACACACACTTTAAAATCATTCAAAGTATCAAACACTGCCTTTCCTCCTCCCACAATATCTGTGGTCTTAAATGCATCATTGCAAGGGGAATTATTCATGTTGTCTCATCAATAAATCTTACTAAAGTCCTTTATATTGCAGTCCTCATTCATCTAGCAACTCCTCTGTAAATGGTAATTAGGGTAAGAGCTAACTGAGATAGCACAGAGTTTGCTCCTGGCAGTCATTGAACATCCCAAGTATATCAAGGCTGTAAAGCAGGCATTTCTCAGCAGCAGTTCATTCATTGTGAGCCCTGATTCAATTATTACCTTGTCTCCTGTTTCACAGCAAACACTTCGGTTCACATAAAGCCTCAGAGCCTGTGTCAATGAATTCCTTGAATGGAGTCAGCTGCATTTGTCTCCTCTGCAGTATCTAGCCTAAATCCAGGAAAGGAGGAGCCCTGTTTCCCCCTGGCAGCGTTACTGGGCTATTCCTGCAGAGAGGTTTGGTTCTACCATCGACTCTTCCCTCCACTGCCTGGAGCTGTGGGGGCTGGGATAGCCCAAATTGTGGGAAGTAGATGACTCCCAAGGGGGCAGACCCCAAGCAGCAAAATCAGCCTCCTAATCTGTCAGCCTGTTCCTGCCAGACCTGGCTCACCTTCTGATGCTTCTTCACTGGCTGCCCAGGGATGCACCATCAATTTACATCCAGCCCCTTACTCGTGCCAGCTTTGAAGGCTGGGAATTTCACTAGGATGAACTCAGCTCTATAGAGATCATCTTCTCCTGACCTATGTCCAAAGAGTGCTGCCACTTTTAGCAAAGACTTTGTAATACAAAGCAAGTGTGCCTGGCAGGGCTCTGTCCCAGCTCCTGCCCTGAACACCAACCCAGCACAGACCATGCAGAGCCCTCTCAGGGTTTGCTCCTGGCTTCCTCTGCCAGAGAGCAGCCATCTCCTCCAGAGGGTGCACACTGAAGGTGGGATTTAGTCCACCCCTTTCCTTCCCTCTTTCACACTGGGGCAACAGCTGAAACACTCCTGACTTTGCACAAATACCTGACTCCAGCAGTGTGACCCTCAAAGCTCTTCAAGCCAATGCTCCCTTTCTAAACTGACAGTCACAGAAGGTGTGGTGGTCCTGCTGGAATTGAAGGGACAAAGGGAATGCCACCAGCTGCCCTCTCTGCCATGGACTTGAGACAGATTTCATGACACACACAGTGCAGTATCACTGGCAGTTCACTGTGCTCTGCTTTTTCTTCAGACACCACTCTTCACTTGTGCCCAGCCCATTTTTCATGCCCAGCACAATTATTTTGGGAGGTTAACTTAAAGCAGGGAACTGACTCAGTTTAAAAATGCAAAAAAACCCCAACAACTCTGTGCAATGAAATAAAAAGTAAAAAATGTTTTTTTAAGAAGGATCAGTTCCTGAATGTCACTGAGAGTGACCCCACAAGCAGTCATGCTGACATATCTGATGGCAGGAAAAAGCTGTGGGGGCGTGGGAATACCTTAAGCTGGCTGAACAGCCACCCAGTGCTTTGTCTTATGAAATCCCAGCCTGAGGAGACGCTGCGCTCTGCTGTTTTCCTGCTTCCCCCCTCTTCCTTTCCCCCCAAACCCTTGGGCCCCCATCACTGCCATGGCTACATCCAGCCTGGGATGGACATTTTAATCTGCAGTGTGTATATAAAAGAGCTGGAAGCAGTGGCTGTCTGAGACCCACCTGACCTTTGGATGTACAGCAAACTTCCTGTTCCAGGGCTGCCAGCTCTTTAATCTCCCAGCCTTTAAAAAATAAAAGTGAGCCTATGTGAAAAAATGCTTTGTAATGGGGGCTCCTGGAACAACTTTTCTCTCTTGCCCTCTGACTGAGCCATAGAAAACAGTAAATATCTCTCCCAAGAGTCCTTTTTTTACAATAGAAAAATGTCAGGCAGAACTGAAGTTTCATTTCCCAGCCTTGGACTCTGTAGCAGACAGGCACAAAAGCTAAAGAAAAAATAAAACAGCAAAGGGAAAAAACCTTCACTCTTGTTAAGTCAGAGTTTGGAGAGATTTTTGGTGGAGAATAAGCTTCTTTTGGTGGGGAGCAAGACACACTTGGGAACTGGGTCTCTCTTCTTGCAGGAGGAAGTGGTCTTGGGCTATACTTGACAGCAAATTAGCATTGACATTTGACTTGTTTTGATCTGAGTTATTTACAATGGTATTATCTGTGTATTTTTTACATGCTGTGAAGATTCCCACTGCCAGATGCCTCGAGATGGCTGTAGGATGCAGAGCATTCCACAGTCATTACTCAGGGGTCATAAACTTCACATTACTTGTGGGGAGGAGGGGAGCAGGGGGGAATGGGCTAACAATTAAAAAAAAGAAAAAGCAATCCTAGACTTAGATTTCAGTGGGCTTGTGTATTTAACTGGAGAGAAATAAAAAATGTGCTTGGGCGGGCTGGCACTGTCACACCGTGGGGCTGAGACTGGAACAGATCCTTGTGAGTTTGCTCCACACAGAGAAGTGCAGTCAGGGATAATTTTCCCAATGCTCTGGTCTGGGGGAGGCTGTAATGGAGCAACTGCTCCATAGCACTGCCAGGTCAGTGATCCCCAGCAGGGACTGCTGCTTGGGCTCCCCCAGCTCGGGCTGGCAGCACATGTCCCAGGGCTGGCACTGCACTGGAGCTGCTGCTGCTGCTGCAGGAGGGAGCTGACTGCCAGCTGCTGGACTGTCAAGAGACAGAGCGACTCAAAAGGGAGACTTTGGGTTTTGAGTTTTTTCTGTGTTTGGGAAACTTTCAAGAGAAGTTGCAAGGCCAAATCATAGACTTAACACTTGTGGTTTTTTAAGCAGGTACTTCATGCACAGACCTTCCTTACTTCCTAAAAGAGAGAAGATGCCCAGGGAGGTTAACAAGTGATGCCCAGAGATGCAATCCAAAGAAAGGACAGCTCTAACTGCCACCAGGCTGTTTTGCTGGATTTGTTCAGAGAGAAGCTTCTCTTGTGGCAGTCACAGCACACACACAACACAGCAAAAATCCAGGCATGGCCTGGGAAGTGAACAGGGCAGATACGAACCTTGCTAAAGGATAACTTCACAGTGGTATTGAATTCTCCAGCTGTTGCTCTCCAAGCAGAAACCTGAGTCCTCATCTCATCTGAGACTCAGCCATTAAACACTCTCAACATTTTACTGCAGTAAAACCCTGGGGAAGCTTTACCTTTGTCACGAGAGAGAACCTGTGTAGAACATCAAGGCAGGGCAAGGGGGGAGTCTCAAAGGGTTGAGGAGTGAGAGAGAAGATGGAGAACCTGGTATCTGCAGGGCACAGACCCTGGTGTTGCAGGGGCTTTCTGGAGGCTCAAGGACTGTGCAGGGTTTGTGCTGTGTGCTTAATTCTGCTGCCACGAGGGTCTGCTGGACCCCAGGAGTTCAGCACATTATGGGTGTGATAAACACCTGATTTCCTTGTGCATCATCCCCACCTTCTACACCACACCAAGGCTAGGCAGGTTTAAACTCCAGATGACTAAGTCAACACCTAACTTAAAATATAAAACATTTTCAAGATAGGGACTAACATTTTAGCTGAATTTGCAGAGATCAAGAAAGGAAACAATTTAGCCTTTGAAGCTGACACAACAGCATGGTCTATTTCACCTTGCTGGTATCTCAGGTAATTTTAAACCTCAACTGACAACAAAACTAACACTTCTATGTGGTTTGCATGAATATCTATTTCTAGTGGCTTAGCTACAGTAAGCCTTGTGACAATTTTCAAACCTGTTACTGTCTTGATCTCATCATTCATATCTCACCTCTCTGAGAGCTCTCTTCTTGAGAGCACATCCTATTTTTGTAAGGGAACTTTGTTATAACTCTGCAAAATGAAAAAAAAAAACCAAAATAAATGAGGCAACGTGAAGCCAGAAATTAAGAATAAAGCTCCAAACTTTATTCATTGACTTGAGTACAACAGTGATGCAGATTACAGTGGCACAGGAGTGCAATATGTGCTGTGGAAACACTAATTGTACAGAACAGCAACCCAGCTCAACTTCTCATTATGCATACAAGCAGACTTACTGTACAGACAAGACATTGATTCACTTTTACAGAGACTCAGAAAAAGAGACAGATGAATGGAAAACACAGGGACACCTCCCCAAAACACTGGTTTGTAACACGTGGAGGGAGGAGAAAAGAAAAATAAAATAATAAAAAATCCTATTGCCAAAATCTACCCATTTAAAGGAAAGTATACCTTTAAAAAATTAGTTTCAGTTTCCAAAGCTTAAAAAAAGCCCCCAGCTGTAAGGCCCCCTTACAGGAAGAGTTGTCCACAATGGCCAAGCCCCACTGCTTGGACAGGGCTGCTCTGGGAGTGACACTGAGCTCCTTGCTGGGGCACAGCCAGAGGCTGCCCTGGCTCCAGGGCTGCAGCGCCAGCGAGAGGCTCCACTGCTGCATCTGGGGGAAGTGCATTCTGAAGGTGGTCAGTGACAAAAGCCCAGGCAAGCGTCCAGTGGGACCTGCCAAAGCATCCTAAGGGAGCTAGAGACTCAGCCTGGTAAGGCACCACTGGGATTCCCAAAGCTGCTTCTGCTGCTGAAACGCTGCATTTCCTAATGCCCAGGGGCAAGGTCCTGTGGGCCTCAGCTCTGCAAGTCCTGGGAGCAGCACTTGCACTGACCGTGGGGATCCTGACGGAGCAGCTCACTGTTGGCCTTCAGTCATCTCTTTTCCATCTCAAAAGAAGGACCACAGTGCCCATGGAAGTTCTACCTCTCCACAAGGACAAGCATTTCTGAGCAACTCATTAGCAGAAATCTATTTCCCTGTTAGAAGCCCTTTGGGCAACAAATAATTTATTTTGCATACAGGCAAACAACATTAACGGCCAATTACATTCCCACTTCCTGCACTGATGCTTACATTAGAATTAATAACACTTCTGCCAAATGTGGGCACCACCACATAGCCCCTGCCAGCAGAGTTGTCTGACTGAAAACTCAGTTATCTTTGCATTGTGATGGATTTTTTTTTGTTGTTGTTTCTTATCTTATTAAGCACAAAAAAGGTGTGTGGGAGAAATCACAAGGCAAAACTCACCAGCCAGAGCAATGCTGCAGCCCACAGTGACAGGAAGGTTCTACACTAAGGGAAAAAGGTGCATTGTGCTACTGTCACAGTGCTCAGGAGCTCTCTCCAGCTCTTCATTTTGCAGCAATGGGGTAAAAATGTCCCACAAATTGTCAAGACCAGCCCTTGCCAAGCATCTACCCCGACTATGCTGGACTCCAGGGGGTGTGCTGACAGGGCCACAAAGTTTGACAGGGCACAAACCAGACTGTGACCTGGGGAGAACTGAATGGGGAAGGGGGGAATGGAGACAAGCCCTAAGCATCCCTCTGGCATGGAAAGATGAGTGGCATTTTGGACAGATTGGTTTAATTCTTGTTTCCTGCAAGTGCTTTATTGCATTGTCATTAGCACTGCCTGGTGTCCTCACTGCTGCAGGTAACATTCAGGATGGACATCCTCCTCCACAAACACATTCCAGAGCAAAGCAATGAATCATGGAGTGAGAGAAAAGGTGGTTTTCATTTGTCTGCCCTACAAGCCTATGGTCCAAATATGCATCATCTCCTCCTAAGTCAGGAGGAGCCAAGATAAATCATTCCCTGTAGAGTTTAGAGGCTATTCATATTTTTACCTTCTGAGACCTAATTTTCCTGTTGCTTGTTCTAACTGCTTCATACCATTAATTTCAGTGTGGGTGCTCACATGCTATGAACTCCAAACTTGGCTTCCCCATAGTTTGAAACAGGTACTACAGGCTCATGTCTTCTCTAATCCTGCCAAGCATCACCCTGGCAAGCCCTGGAGAAATCAAGCTTATGCCAGCCCTGCTCCTTCCCAGACCTTAACCCTTCTCTGTCCATGGATATTATCCTGCCAGGAGACACAGGGAGTGTGGAAAGGGATTCACTTCACAACGTGTCTAACTTCAGTGTAGCTAACTTTTACAGAAGGGGCTGCTGATGAACTGCCTTGGACAGCAGGACTGCATGGCTGAGAAAGGATTTCCCAACTGCAGCAGGAAAAGGGCAGCAAGCACTTCAGTGCCTGGCCCACAGACTCAGGACTGCAGGACTTTGTAAGGAGAGATGACACCTGTCTTGACAGAAGTAAAAACCCTACTGGAGCCACAGAAATGTCTCACCCCACATCAAGCTATCGAGTTCTCCCAGCCTAACCTTTCACAGCACACTGCAGTACATCCACAACACACCACAAGCCACATTTAATGAGCTCCAAACGGGGAGGGTGTGTGCCACACGTGCACCTGTGCTCAAGGATCTGCATCTGTACTCAACCCCACGTGTACTTAACCCCATGTGTACACCTGGGGTTATTCTGCAATGCTTTGACTGGGCCTTGCTCTTACATCACTGCTAAAGCAGAAAAGGAGAAAAAAGAAGACAAAAGCAATCAGTTTTTAGTCCTCTTGGTAATGACATTGTGTTGACAGCATTGATGGGATGGGAGTTTATCAGAAGCTCAAATGCTTTGCAGGAGATAGAAGAACACAAGCATGTACTTAAGGCATATCACAGAATGATTTGGGTTGGAAGGGACCTTTAAAAATCATCTAGTCCAACTCCTGGCATGTCCCAAGGAAATATCAAAGAGGGGAATTACTAAGAACTGTACTCAATGGATACCAGGAGAATGATTAATTGCTTACAAAGAAAATTCTCCCTGGGGCTACATTTTGTTTTTACTAGGTGGGAAGACCAGATGGAAGAACAGAAAATATTGCAGTGACAATCACTAAGAGCCCACTGCAGAAATCCTCCCTCCCCCAGGGCTGGCTGCAGCGTGGGTTTTGTGGACAGATGATCTCTTGGGTGTGTCTACATGTAGGTGGTTGAGAATTAACTGCAGGCATGAAACTGAAGCTCAGAAAACCCTTCATGTCCTCAGTCAGGAATAAAGCAGGAGTAAGGCTAGTGTAGAGGGCTGTGAATTGACTGACTGCTCCACACCAGTGAGATGGGAGCCAGCAGTGGCCCAAATATCCACTTACAGATGAGTTGTTTCTGCAACATCTGAGCTGGCTTCTTTTCATTCCTCCCCAAGCATAAGCTGCAGTTTTAAATTCTCAGTTGATGAGGCAGATCCAAATTACCATGCCATTCTTCACAGCCTAAGAGGCTGAGTTTTTTCTTTTTTTTTCTTCTTTTTTTTTTTTTTTTTTTTTTTTTTTTTTGCATAGGAGGGAGAGGTAAGAAAACAACCTGGCTTAGTCATTTCTGAAATGACTGGGTAGTGTGTTCATATGTGCTGTGAGAAGTTCAGTAGTAACCCAGAGATGGAGACAGAAAAATGCAGACTGGCAGCTCACCTCCTTGAGAGAGCAGCTCCTCAGGTCTAAAAGGAGTATGGTCAAGGTGACTTGAACTAAAAGACCTGTAATGCCTGATAGTTTGAGTGTCTGTAGGATATGGGATGACAAAATGTGGAGAATTTTAATAATTTAAATGCATTAAAACTCAAATGTTCGTCTCAAAGTTAAGCCACACCTTGCAGGTCACCAAACACTGAATTTTTGAGATCCCAACATTCAGAAAGCCTGTGAGTGTAAAACACTGCTGTTCTCTCACTGTATGGGTTTGGTTTCAGCAGTCACTCAAAAATGCACTTCAACCTGCCCGAGCCCCTGACACCCCCATTTACTTCTCAGAGCTCCTCTAAAAACCTTTCTGATCCAGGTTCTGAAAAATGAGGTGAAATGTTACCCTGATCCCTGCTGCAACCTCAGTGCCACCCAGAGAGCTCACTCACAAGTGTGTGTGTGTCACAGTGTCCCAGGGACTTTGTTCAGTGGGGATGATGCCAGGCCCCTGGTGGCACGTTCTCCAGCCTGTCCCACAGACCCACACGCCCTCAGCTCTAGGGACATGCAGCAGCTGCTGAGCCCTGGTCTCTGTCTCTCCCCTACCCAATCTTCATCTCAGATTTTATCAGAAGAACCACAGTGATCTGTCACAACAGGACTTCCTAAACCAGCAAAGAAGAGGCAGGTTTTGGGCTGTCCTGCACAGTTCATGGTGAAATGCCATTTGGTGATACAGAGAACTCAACACAGTGACACTGAATCTCAGAACTACATGGGACTGCTCCCTCTTCCTGACTTCCACATTTTAACACCAATGTCTCATATAACAGAAAATACAAAGGTTCTGACGTCTCCAGTGTCTGAAGTTTCTTCATTAAAAAGGAAACCTTGATATTCTTTGACAGATGCAGAACCTAAATGACCCTCTCCTATCAGGAGACAGGCTCATTAGTGCAGTTAAGCATTGGCAGTTAAGCACCAAGGAAGAGAAAAAGCAGCCACACTGCATCCACTCAATTACTTTGGTGCTCATGTCCTCCTCTGCATAGGACTTGCCCAGAAGCAGTTAAGGTATATACAGGCAGTTTTTCAAGCCGCAGCATATTGGAAGAAGACTGAAAGCAATAAGGAGTTCAATGCAGCTCAGAAACTGTCTTGCATGATTACTCTGTCTTCAAAAACCAAGTCAGGCACAAAGGGAAATAAAAATAACCAAGGCTGGAGCTTTGATGCTTCAAGAGAGGAAAAAAAATAAAAATCTGTGCCCTCTTTTCCAAGCACAAGTGAAAACCTACATTAACTAAAATGAGTGCTTGGCCCCATGCACTGTGCCATACTGACAACAGCTACTGCAGTTTAATCAAAAAGCCTCTATTGGCAGAGCTTGGCACCTTGATGGTACCTTTTAATTCATAAACATTTCCTCCCTAAGAGGGATGAATTTGCACGTTAGCTTGCAGAGAACCATTCTCCCTGCCGTTGTAAAATCCTACAACTCCACTGCAGCCTGATGAGCTGTACTAGTAATTACTAGCAGGGAGTTTGTCCTGAAACCTCTGGGTGCAAACCTGGGCACACTCAAACCAGCATTTTTTCACTCTGTCACTCCTACCCCCATGCACCCACCTCCTGGAGTAAATTACAAGAAAACTGACTCTTCTCCATCATTCCCATTACTTAAGTGATCTTAAATTATTCAAAGGACTGGTTAAGCTCCAGCCTTATTAATTCAAGCAGAAAGTGTGGAAGAGGGAAGTCTGACAACACACACACAGCAATTCACTTCTTATACCCTAGCAAATATTTACAAGGAGTCCATTTTCCAGAAATCCAAGTGGTGTGCCCTGCAGGTGAGCAGAGTGCCCACCAGCACAGGCTGTGTTACAGGAAGAAGACACCGTGTCAAAAGAGTGCCAAGTAAGAAACTGTTGGGTGAAAGACTTCATGTGACCATGTGGATAAGTTACAAGGGGCTTCTCCTTCCCTACAGACCTACCTATGTCCCTCTCCATATATACACACATATGTACACACATACACACACACAGAGATAGATGGAGAGATATAAATACATGTGAGCACACAGGCAAACACGCATACATATATATATATATTTATATATGTATATATTCTCTTCCAGTTCTTGGAGTGGTTACAACTACTTTAGTCTACAAGGCATCCTAAGGGCACTTCCTGGCTCTAGCAATAAAGTCCATCGTATTGTGGAGAGAAGTAAAGGGAATATCATTGAGGGAGAAGAACAGAACAGTTTTCTATCTTGTATAATATCACGTAACAGGTTGACACCTCTGGAAACTATCACTGCTGTTTCTGAGCCCAGATATTTTCTCCCTGCATTCCAGGAGGGCAATTGTTCATCTTGTTCAACTGCAGAGGTGCCACTACGTTGATTTTCCCTTTTTGGTGGATAAGTAGTTGCTTCCAAACAGTTTGTACTGTGTGATACAACACTCTATGCATCATTTGTAGTTGATTTGTTTAAAGGGAGATTTTAAAAGAGTTTTGCTTTTTTCTTCATGTCGTTGCGTCTCCAGAGAGGTAACTTGTCAAACTCCTGTATCGTCATGCCAAAGATTTCTTGAAAAACTTCAGGTGCTAAGTGACGCTTTAAAAAAATTTAAAAAAAAAAAAAAAAAGGAGGGAATAAAAAAAGGAGAAAAGGCAATGGTCAGTCAAAGCCAAAGAGAAACAACAGGAGGTTGGAGTGCCTTAGGGATTTTATGTTGCTGTGTAAGAGCCATTTCTGGAAAAAATAGTGCTTTGGCAATACACATCTCCCAGTCCTCGTGGACTTGGGTGCTCAAGGAACCAATCAGGGAACTATTTCACTTGCTGAATGAGCAAGAGACAGAGAAATGACTGATCTGAAGCCATCCAACAAGCAGTGACAGACCAGAGAACAGGACCAGCTCCTGCACGCCCTGTCCCAGGTCTAGCAGGTCACCTCTGCTTCTGGAAATCCGAGCAGACACTGGGTTTTTAGGAGTGCTCTGCACAGGGGCTGCAGCTTGATGTGCTCCAAGTTCTGAGAAGGAAGGTGTCTGGCCAGGCTAACTGTTCACACACTGCTAATGAAACACTTTTTGGTGCTGTCCTGTGCACAAGTTACTCCTTGTTCAGCCACTTTACAGTGCACTGGTTGAGGAAAGTGTCTCCCTGTGGCACTGAATTCTCATTAGTGGCCACATATCTAATAATAAAAATGGGCATAAACCCAAGCTGTTACCCAAATTACCCACATTCTTGTGGCTCCTTCCATTCATCTCCACAGAAGATTTACTGACTAAAAACAACTTAAGTATCCCCAGCATTCCATTGGGCTGCTTAAGTCTTCCTAATCCACAGAGCTGTAAACTGTATTTGTTTGATGGCAGGGATTTAGATCCTCGTATTTTTGGGTATCAGCCAGTCTTCTAACTAATCACAGGACTCACGATGAGTTAAAGAAAAGTTAGGCTTTTGATCCTCAAGGATGGCTGACACCAACTCTTAGCTAAGAGATGGTCCAAGATTGAACAAAGTATTGCTCCATTCCAATCTGGATCTTATGAAACTTGTGCAATTTTGGGCTTTTAGCAAATCCACAAGTATATAATGAAAGGCCTGAAAACACCAGGGGATTGTGAGCAGCTCAGTCTATGAGCAGGGAGACAGAGATGTGGGAGATTGTTCCAGGAGATGCAGCTGCTTCCTCCCAATGTCTGATTCCTCTTTCCCTGGTTAGTGCTGAGAAATCTTCCCACATTTCTCAGGACCCACATTTCAGTGTTTCAGCTTTCACAGACAACAAACAACTTTAGCAGGAAAGTGCATTTAGGAACTTGCTTCTCTTACCTCCAGCCTGGTTCTGTCTACATCTTTTAGTATTTTATTTCGCCCTCTGTTGGTCACCATGAGTATTTCATATGGAAAAATCTGTTAACAACGTATAAAAAGGGGGAAAAAGAGATATTTATATTTATAGTCTAAACCAGACAGAACAAAATGTGTGTCATTTTCATAAACACACAAATACTTGTTTTCTTTTTCAAAGCAAATATCAGTTTGTTTTTTGTTTTTTTGGTTTTTTTCTTATCCTTTTTTCCCTAAAGTTGTATGGAAAACAAGCTGATCTGAACAGATCCAGAACTTGTTTAGCATTTAACTACCTCATATTGTAAAGCCACGATTTTTATGCTGTATATAACACATCAGCTGGCTTTGTTCAGGCAGAGTCCTTTCTAGGCAATATATTTCCTCATCCATCAATGTATAAATTTATACAATGTAATGTATAAAGTAATTGCATTTGTCACTCGTTGGTCTAACTAAGGGTTGCCAGAGTGTGGACAGCCCTAAGGACTGACAGTGAGTGGGCTTTAAACACAAGGAAGTACATAAAAACAGCAGCATCTTTGAATAAGCAAAATATTAATTAGTGGGGGCCACTGCATTCAGTAGAATTTATCACATGGTTTTCCTTCCACCTTTTTGGATAAAGAATTCAAACAACTAACAGAAACAGTGCTGCTTGGAAAGGATTTCAGAAAACATTAAAATCAGTTTCTGGAATCATCCCTGGCAAATAAAACTCTGTTCTACATTTTTTTTTTCCCTTGGATAGACACTTCCATGCCTGGAATGACTCAGGAGAGCTCAAGTTCTGTCTGCCAGAGCACCTCTAGAGCCCTTCCCATTGCAGCCTCTGTGGAGCAGGAAAGCAGCACTCCCAGCCCCTCATCCAACCCCTGCTCAAGTCAATGAGGTTCTTCTGGAAACTTCAGTGGCAACGGGCTCAGCCTTTGCTGTCCTGTCTTAGCTGCCCACTGGGAACACGAGTGAGACCACCAAAACTCTCCTGGAGAGAGCTGAGCTGTTATTAAATGCTACTAATTACATTATTTCTACATCAGAAGTCGTCTGACTTAATCAACTTTTGCACACTACTCAGCAATTAAGTTCGTTCCATTGTTAACAATTATCCCAATGAACTTTTCAAAAACATAATAAATAACATTCAGGCATCAATGAACACACTACTGATTTTATTGTAAGTAATAATAATTTAAATAATGTGTGCTTACATACCAATTGTGAGATATGATTCTTATGAGATTCTGACATTGTCACAATTGTACAATTAAGTGTATACTTGGAATTACATTTTTTATGTTTGATACTGGAAATGACTAGCGTAAACAGCATTATAGGAAACTAAAATGTAACTTTTCATATTTAAACAGGCAGAGTTTAAGTCAAGACCTATGGTCATAAGTACATTTTATATTTAAATATTCACAACAAGGCATGACTCAATCTGGGCTGGCAAGATGCACAAATTCTGTCCTTTCTGGAGAACCATTTGGTAATATCTGGTCATTATTAGGGTTATTAATTTTTGCTTTTCATATGTTTCATGCTGACTCTGAATTGGCTTATTTTATTTTAGCAGGTGTAAGTTAGTGTTGGACAACTGACATGAATAAAAACAATGCCAATTCACACACCCTGAGGGTCTGGCATCACCTTTATAAATAGCAACAGAAATTGATCTATTATCTCAGGAAATTTCCCACAAATCTTGTAATTAAAATAAACATTAATAAATAATCATTAAATTTTGTCATTAATAATATTGACAGAATTTGTCACTCAAAACAGCATCCCAAATCACTGGGTACATCAACAGCAGTGGTGACTGTAAGAATTTCTATTGCACTGAAAGAGAAATTATTTGGAACAAAAAGTAGTATCTTAGGAGTCCCCACGGTCTTATTTATATAATATATAAACCCACATGTAACTGCACAGTGCACTGGGGTCTCAGCTTATAAAGCCAGGGTTATTGCCTTGTACAGTTTGCCTGGAGGTGACTCAGAAGCACAAGAAGTAATCTGGCTTGCAAAGTGAGCTCCTCACTTAACTGCAGAAATTCTGATCCTTGTAACTTTGGCAAAATCATGACTTCATGGAAGGTTCACCAGCAATAAAGTAGTAAGATTCAAAACACAGCCCTGGTTGAATTCCCTCTATGTATCATATTCATTTTTGAATCAGGCATCTGTAGACATAGCTGTAAAAGCATTTTAATTTGTATCTTAAATTACAATTAGCAGAAATTTTCTCTTTTTCCAATAAATCTCCTGAAGAGTTTCTCACGTAGGGAATTCAACACTATGGACAGATCTCAGGTTAACAGTGCTGAGAGCTGAGGAACAGAACCAGACAGACACGTACATATCTTACTTCCAGTCAAAGATTTTCCATAATCTTTGGAATTAGGACAGCCTCAACAGTGTGTTGTGAGCCACAATATTCTGCAGCACTTTCCAAACTGGAAGATGTGAGATCTTCCCAATGAGTTTGGGCTGGTGCTTTGGCTGGTGAAAGCCTGGCAGAGAACCAGCTATGGAGCTCCTTCCATATCCATCACTTTGTCCCTAGAAAAGCTTCCTTAACCCAGGAATCACACCTGGGCTCCCTCAGCCTGCCTGAACACTAACACCTGCAGAACAGTCCAGAACAAAGGGAGAGGCTTGGCACGTAAGGAGCAGGGACTGAGGTCAGGTAAAAGAAAACAAGGGAACTAAGACATTTCCCCTATTTTATCTGCATTTCACAGTAAAACCTTCAGTGTCTTGAAGGAAAGTGAATAACATCTGCACTTGCCTTTGGCTCCAACATGTTAGGCATAGACACTCCTCTGTCCATTCTCATTCCAGGGACATGACCATCCGGGAGGGACTGCATCGGATACAGGCACACGTCAGACACAAAGGTTACACACACAGAGGGAAAAGGCACTCAAGTAGTGGTGAACACAAAGGTGAATTTGCCCTGAGACCTCCTTCAAGTCTTAACTCTTGGTCTTACTGTTTCAGTCATTGCCATGGCTACTGCTCACTGCTGCTCTGAGGTAGGGAGGGATCCTTCAGCCCTCTCAGCCACCACAGCTCCTGTCCCTGCTCAGGCTGCTGACAGCCCCCCACCCCGAGCTGACCAGCACCACCTTCCAGGGGGACCTGGGCACCCCGAGAGAGTGATGAGCCCTCTCCCACCCCAGTGACCAGGTGAAGTTCTTCTCTAGTTCTTCCCCAACATTAATTCAGAACCCACCCAACAGCACAGAAAGCACTCTTATACCTCTGGGCTTTCTTTCTTGTAATTTACTGTATCAGCTGAGGGATTTCTTTTTTTTTGTCTCTACAATGGGAAATTTTTACTATGAACACAAACAGGGATAGGGTAAAAAGGTGCTGTTTTGACACAGGTAACTAAATCTAAGGAAATAACATTTGGAGCACCATACATGGACAGCTCTGCTCCCCTTCCATAATCTTATTCTCTTTCCAATCATCATGATTTTGATATGCCATTAACAAAATTATCCAAGTAATTAAACAATTTCTTAAATTGCCATTTCATATTGTGATTGTGCTGAGGAGCCAGGCACACTAAAACCATTCTGATAAAAACCCTGCAGGCAGTAATTGAAGTAAAAAGGTTTCTATTTGCAAGCACTTCTTTCTGGCACATCTGGGATGGCAGCACTGTAGAAAACTACTGACCAGCCATCTTGTCTGGAGAGCAAATTCCAGGGTAAAATTGAGGAGTTCAAAGCTCCTGGTATGAGAGAAAATTTCCTCCGGAAGAGACTTTCTATGTGTCTCTGGGGTCAGTACTGGAGAGGCAGGAAATAAATCCACCCCCTCGTGTCCAGAGAAGACTGTTACAGATAACTCATACAGGAACAGACAGTGGATTTTACAGAGCAAGTCACGGGTGTGAGCTGTCTCAGCTCAGCTCTGGGGAGGTAACAAGGAGGAATCCGAGGCTGTGCCTGCTTTGTGTTGATAAGGATCTACATTGGTGATTATGCTTAAACATGCAGGAAAATCAAAGCTATTGTCTTAAGAAACCCTTCCCTGTAGCAGAAACTCAGAGTTGAACAAGCAGCTGCTTTAGGTTCTGCTGTCAGTTGATTGATGAAAACCCGTACTCTACCTGGAAATCTGAAAAGCAAAAGGGAAATCTCATCAGCTCTAGAGTGTGGAAGGACAGGAATCAGTCACAATCTACCAGAGAATCCTTCTCTGTTTTCTGGTCTACCTGATTTTTCCAAAATTCCATCTGATTCTCAAAAGCCAGCAACATTTCTAATTTTGGACTTATTCTGTAGAGTCAAACTCTTCAAGTATCGCAAGTGTTGTAACTTTCATAAATAATATTGTCAATTTTTATTTGCCACTGACTCGTACCACATCCAGCTCAAAGTCACAATGAAAATCATGAGCAGCAATGGGGATTAGAGGGCATTATCTCCCTTTCTTCACTGTGGCATATTGTTTCAGACTGCACAGTGGATGGTAATTTTCACAGAAAGAAAACACGAAACTCACACAAACTCAATTCGTATTCCTGATAACGCACATAACTCAGTTCATATTCCTGATAATGCACACATTACTTGCTTTCCTTTTCATCCAATGCTGAAGTATGAACAAGGGCCAGTTCCACATAACAGATTTAGCAAAATAAACCAAACGTTTTTAACAGGTATTTGAAGTGCTTTGAGTTAATTGAGTTTGCCAGAGAAAATTAAAAAGTACTGAGCAAATACAAAGTAATCACATCCACAGCCTTAATATAAAACAGAAGAAATGATCAAACATCTTAACACTTTTACATTTATTAGGAATAGACTGCAAAAGGCTCCTCATCCTTACCTCTAACAGCACCACTCACATCCCCATAACTGTTGTACTGACCAAAATCCGTAGAGACCGGCTGTAACAGGAAAAGAGGGACAGAACATAAATCCACACTTCAAGACTTGACAAGCAGGTTGGTACATGGGGAGAAATAAATTGCTTTATTTTTTTTATTTCCCCCCCCCAATTTTACAACATTTCTTCCTTCGCTTTCTTGCCTTTTTAACAAAGTAGTTTGTGGGAGGGAAAAATAGGTTTGGTCTGACTTCAGGTGGTTTTATAAGAAACATTTATCAAACTGAAAATCCAATACAATTGATATGGAAATAAATACCATGGATAATTAAAGCCACCTTTCACTTCTCAAAATCACATCTTCTTACCCTGTGAAGTCCATTTTTTCCATACCCAGGGAGAGAAGAGGTTTTGGAGGCTGAAGCATGTGCTGTTGAGTGAGGAAGGGAAAATATTTTACTGGAAAAATCCCATGGAAACTTAAAAACAAGAGCACTTGAGGCATCATCTAGTACAAAATACACAGTTAAGAGTCAAGCATACACATAATTGAGACATGCTGACTTTAAGAAACTCAGTCCCAAACTCAACACAAACTTCCACACATTCTGTAAGTTACAAACAGCTTTATCGTGCCATGGTGGCAGGCCATTAATAAGGGACACTGCTTTTTCCAGGCCCAAAATCAAGGTGGTCTCCCCTGACTTGAAAATAATGCTCATAGTGATCATCCATGGCATCTGCTTTGGCATCAGCCCTGATTGCAAAAGGGGACTGATGATGGAACTGATTATCCCTGCAAAGAGGGATGGACACATCTCAAATAAAGGAGTTCTCCAACCTCTGCTAAGGTTAATAAAAAGAATCATAAGCTTTGAGTTGAGCAGGTAGACTCTGGCCCCATAAAAATTAAAGACAGTGAGTGAGAGCCACAGGAATCCTCTCCAAGGCCATCAAGGCAATACACTTATAAAACAGGGAACACAAGGAAATCTTAGTTTGCTGGCAACTGCTCCGGTGCATGACTCCAGAGAGACTCATCTTGTCTCTTCTTGGCTCAAAGTACAGCTTTCATGTTACAATGGCTGGTGAATGAAGAGAGTAAAATAAAACCCCCAAACCCTTCTCTGGAGATATGAGAAGGCAACAGCCACACATCAAAATGTGCAATGAGGCAAAGAATCTAAGTCACCAATCTAAGCTAGCTTTCGTGCTTTTGCTTTGGAACAAAATAATTTGCTTTTCCTGGGTCAAAACAAAATAAAGATGCTGCATTTCTGTACAATGCATGAAAAATACATCCAATTAAAATGTCAGCCCAGGTCAAAACACTGGCCATGTTTGGAATATGCAGCCCTACTGGTCAATAATGCTGAATATCTTTCCCTGGGAGAAAAGACTAAGCAGGGATAGAAACCACCAGTGTAAGCAAAATGTGTTGTTGTAATTTAATAAGCCAGCCTATTAGCATGTGTGTGATGTCATAGTCACTGAACACTTCACCCTGCTCCTCATCTATATTAAAGCACCTCTCCCCAAAATTGCCTGAAAATCCTCAGCCTCATATTTCTTCTGATTAAAAAACAACCACGACAGTCCTCCCCTCACCAAAACCAGGTGATGAATCAGGCCACTCTTTCAGGGCAGATCACCTCATAAACACACAACAAGCAGCTTTCCCAGCTGTCTCTCTTCTGGGACACTACTTGATTTGTGTATTCTGTGGTGTTTACTACCCACTGTTCATGATGAGCTTCACTGCCTCCATGAATTACCTGGAGAATCGTAACGACTGGCAGAAAGGGCTGACCTACCGCGACTCTCCTTTTCCATCTCCTCCTTCAATATTAACTGTCCCAGACCAGAGTTGAGCTACAAACAGCAATTAAAAAAACATATCAATAAAATAAAGCTGACCAAGACAGCGGTAGGAATTGCTTACAGAAAGCAAAGGGGCACTTTTTGGAGGGTGTTCAGAAACAGCATGAGGACAAGTTTATAACCACCTTCATGAGCTGCTCCTCCTGCAGCTGCCGGCGTCTCTGCAGCTCCTCATCATCTTCCTCCCTTCCACTTGATCTGCGTCTCATGTCAGCTCCTGCTTCCCCAAAACCACAGCACAGAGAGAGCTTTGTGCATCAGTTCAACTGCAGCTCGAAGATTTCAATGCTAGCTCACAGTACTGGTCAGTTTGATTTGCTGAATAAACAAAGCAGTACTTCCTCACAAAGTCAAAAGACTTTTTCAAAATTCCTTCTTAATAAAACTCACTTGGGTAGCCTGCCCTATGGTTATCAGGCTTGTTATAAACTAAACAAGAATTTAAACTACACATGAGTTCCAAAACAAGCAATGGTCCTGGATACAAAAGTCATGATTCACCGTAATAGAGAAAGGAGCTCACAGTGCTGGTTCTGGAAAGTCAGGGTTTAGTAACACCAGCAACTGGACCACAGCTGAAAACCTAAAGTCTGACTTACATTTACTCTTTTATCTAGACTCAGAGAAGCAAATCTGAATTAACATTTCAAATGGAAAATTAAACTACATTAGTCTCCTAAATGAACACCCGTATTTGATTAAACAAGGCATTGGTTTTAGTCTAAAGTGAAGTAAACTAATTTGATCCACTGGATAAAACTAAAATAAATTAAGGCACAGGTGTTCTACATTTTAGCTCCTTAGTTTTTATAGAATAATTTTTATTTTCTTGGATATTCTTAAGAAATAATCCAGTCTGGATGCCAGGACAATTCCATGAATACACAGGATGTGCTAATGCTGCAAGCATTTAGACAGCAGTTCTGTTTTTTTTCTGCACGGGGTTTTATCTGATATAGTTATTTACCAACCCTGTGCTAGACAAACTCAGTCTTTAAAGGATGTAGACATTTCAAGTATGTAGATGACAGAGCTTCAAGTATGTTGATGTTATTCCTGTGACTCAGGGACTCTACAAGTTTGTCAGGTTGCAATCCCAACTAAAGGACATTTTCAAAAAACTACTGCTGCATGTGCAGCCCCTTCAGTTGGTCTCTGAGCTCTCCCACCCTTTGTCTCCTCCCCCAGAATTTCTGTGAAGATCCCACTCTTACGAAAGCCATATATTCCCTCATAGAGACCTGAAACAAACAACAACTCAGTGCTTCAGACATGGCTTCAGGAATGAACCAGGCTAGGTCACTTATTTTATGCTACAGGGGTCAATAAAAACACAACAGAGGAAAAAAAATACAAAGAAAAAATTAAATTGATGATGCATATGGATTAAAGAAAAGAAAATAAGATATGTGTAGTGCTACAACACAAAAGAAAAATACAAAGTCTGTAGAAACAGTACTCTGAAAATCAGGAATTATTTAGTCTGTTAATTGTTCCAATTCAGTTGTTGCTTCTTGCCATGAAATTAGTAATGTGGTTGGAAACAATCATGTTTTCTGTGGAATTTTTGCTATTAGCTTTGGACTAAAAGATTAAATAGAATAACTGTAAGAAGTCAGGATGGTGTGACACACCACACTTTTTAAGCGACCGCACTAGAGTTCAAAAAAATTGCTTGTGTGTCAATATCTGTGTGATCAATCCCAAAGTCCTTTAGCAAAGTCTCTCCTACTCAGTGCAAAATAAAAACAGTTTCAGATTCAGACACAGTGGTGTCACCAGGAGAAATACACTTTGTGGTGAGCATCTGGAGTGCACACCACCTTTCCTACACGTTTTTGCAGCTGCACTGCTGGTGTCCCCTGGTACCTTTGGAGCCGCAGAGATGAAGGGTTTGTGTTTGCATACCTATGGCAGCCAGGGAGGGAGGGCCTGGCCAGTGGTCAGTCTCAATCTTTGGTATCTCGTTGGGTGCTGGTGCATGAGCTGCTGGGAACTTGGAGGACTTGATGATATCCTCGGAGGACTTGCTCTGTGCTGCCAAGGCAGCTGCATCTAGATGGCAATCAGGGAACTTAGCTATGTAATAATCTGGAGCAGTACAAAGGTCAGCCTTATTTTGGCAAAATTTTATACTTTACAAGAAGTTAAGTTTTCAAAAGCAAACATTTTCATGTTTTGCTTTTCTGATCGCAGTTCGAAGCAAAGCAAAGCCTTTTTCTTGCCAATAGATTGGAATCAAACCTTCCTCTCCTCCCACATCCCCACCCCAAAATAATCCCAAATCAGCTTTGGATTTCACTAGGGTTTCACGGTGTAAGAATGATTAAGCAAGAGTGAGAAAATGCAGCCTAACAGTATCTGCTAATATCTCCTAAGGACAGCTAATAATTTATGAAGATGAACTCAGATTTATGTATGAATAAGTTTTCCCTCTATGGGAAGCAAACTAATAGGTTAGAGTAACAGTACAAATCCTAACACTACCGATGCTAATTATTTCTTATTCTATCTGTGAAAAGCTGCAAAACAAAGAAGAAAAGAAACCTGAAACAATATGTTTAACTGGGGGATTTTTTTCATGCTGCATGCCCTGGCTTACAGCATGCAGTAGTAGTAAAAGCAGATATGAACTTATTAATAAATACTAAACTCCATTAAGATCAACTTGGCAGGGCAAGACACTTGCAAAGCAATGAACCTCACCAACAAAATAGCTTGGTAGTGGAGCTTCCACTTAAATTCCATTTTAAGCTAAAGCCTTGTAAAACCATGTGAGGATGTGCATTATGGCTTTCTCTTCTTGGTATTAAAAAATATAAAAAAAAATCTAATAGGATTCAGTGTACATTAAACCCAACCTTAGCTACCTCTGAGCTGGAAAATGTTAGCTGAAATCACCTTCGTTTATATGAGGCTATCGTATCAGAACCAAGAGTTTCCGAATTTTCTTTCCTCTCATTTTTTTTTTTTAACAGAAAGACATCTTTTAACAAAATGATGCACTGTGTTGCTCATCCAACATGTTCCAGATAGTTAGGCAACGCCAGTGTTAGGTATCATTGGGAATTCTGAGCACTTGATGATTGGAGAACTCTAAGTATAATTGCAGGCGTGGAGGAAACTGGTCAGAGTTTACAAAAGCATGACTTCAAACAGTACTTACGTATTAGAATTGGTGATGTCAGTGGTTAAACATTCACATGTTAATGGGAGATGAGGAGATACATTAAAACCATAAAAATAAACAGAAACAATGTTAAGACTTTTTTTCCAAAATGAGTATATGATTTGAAACTTAAAAAAGAAAGAGGGGAAGACCCTGACGTGATAGCAGAGCAGTGCAATCTGCAGTGCTCACTCCTGTACAGAATGGACTTGTGGGCTTTCCTGTTCACCCCAGCTCAAAGGCTCTCAGCCAACTCTTCATCTAAGCCCTGCAGTGCTGCTGATTTGCTATGAACCCTAAACACATTCCACTGGATAAAACATCTGCAAAAGGATGAAAATTGAGAGTCTATAAATAGTGGAGTTGTCTGTCTTTCACTGAGGTAACTCAAAGCCATCTCCTATGCACAGCTTTCTGCTCACAGCAGAGTGAACACACTCCTTCATGATGCAGCCTTCCCCTCTGGGACTAAAGACAGGCAAAGCTGTGGGCTTCTGCCATCACTGTCATTTCAGACTTGCTATGACAACACCAACACCAAAAAGCTTAGAGCACTAACACTGATGTCCAACTCAGAACCCAAACACCTGGAAAAACAAGTACAGCAAACTACCTGCGCTGCATCACAGGGCTGAGAGTCAAATTAGCCCTGTCAGTGATAAGTCACCTATAATATCTTCACTAATTAAAGATTCTTATTTAAAGCCACATTAAAAGAACATTCGGAAAACCAGTCTGATTATAACATCTCCATCTTTGCTGCTGAAATAATTATTGTACTGTATCTGTTTAAAATAAGGATATTTCATGAAATCCCTGTCAGAGAGCAGTCTACTGTTAATCCATTTTAACATGACCAGTATCTGTACTCTTAAAATAAAAAAAAGAAGATAAATGCTGGAAGGTATCATAATATATATTTCTTGAAGAAGAGAAATGCTGGAAGGTATCATAATGCAAGCAGCAAAATCTCAGCTAATAGCAACTTTTAATATCCACATGGCAAGATTAAACCATATAATCCAAATGAAACAACAGGCTTTAAAACATAACCACTTTCCAGGACATGCAATTACAGCCGCTTCAAGCTTGGACTACTAAATTTTTATGCTTGCAAAGTAAAAACTGAGTGCTTTACACTAACTGCACATTTTTTAATTCAGCTGACACTCTAATTTTGAAATGAAGAGGGAAAGGTCATTTACCGTGTTGTTTGTAGATGGGCGGTTTCCTGTAAATGTTGACACCTTGATCTGTGATATTAAGAAACAGAAAAAAGGCAATGTGAAAACTACTTCAGTTGTAGATAAAGATAATTCAACCACTAAAGCAATAGATAGATCAAATCAAGGATGCAGTACAAGAAAAAGCCAGAAAGCTATTTCTAGTATTATACAAAACCAGATTATTTAAAGAAAAGAAAACATAAGAACGAGTGAAAAGTCAAAGACATGTGGTATGAAGTCCTTTGGAGCTGATTCTGTAACATGTGGATGCATCAACTCATGAACCATCAATTTTAAAGTGGGATAAAAGAGAAGAAATGTAAGCAGGCAAGACATTTCAATGGTGAAGATACAAGCCATTTGGGGAAAACTACCCCAAATAACTTTTGTGGAAAATTGTGCTTCAGTCAGAACAGCTCAATTTTCTTTCCAACTGACTGGCTGGATTGAACAGAGGAGAATGCAGTGAGCCTACAATTCACTTCAAAATACAGAGAACGAAATAGCCACCTAGAACACTGCTTTGAACAGGCAACAAGCCACACTTCAGTGGGTCAAAGTGTTCACTGCAGTGTTCACTGATATGCTACTAATTCTCAAGCCATAAGGACAGATTTTCTTTCTTTTTTCTGTCATTTTTTTACACAAGGCCCACCATATTGCATATTACCTATCTAAATCAGAATAAAAACACTTCCCAGAACTCTAATGCAGTGAAATCTACAGCATGTCTAAATGATATCATATTTTTCCAAATAATAATCTAAGACAGGAACCATTTTGTTCTAAACTACCTTCCCACCCCAGCCAACATTTAGTGTATTCAGCACAGCTACAAATACAAAAGCTAATCCAAAATCAGCACTACAGTGCAAACATGTACCAAAATCGTATTAGAAGAGCAAAGTGAGCTACAGGGAGCTAGAAAATTAATGTTAGAAACCCATTTTGCTACTTTATGCTGCCTGAAAGAAGTTTTCCGTTACATTAGAGTGAAAGATGGAAAGGAGTTTCAGAAACACGTGCTGTATCACAGATCCAATTAAAGTGTTATAGGAGACAATTCTGCCTTTGGCGTTAAGGAAAGTTAAACTTAAAAATCTATTGCAACAGAGGCAGATCTTACTCTGCAGAACCCTACATCCTTAAATAAACAGGCAAACTCATTGCACACAAAGGCTGTGGGTATTTCATCCCTGTGTGGGATCTGTTATGGCCACTTGACCAGCAGACAGGTCTGAACATTACAAGGGCAGTCATGCAGTCCTTTTGCGCACACGGACACCAGAAAGCTCCAGGGAGGATGGGAGCACAGCTCCTTCCATGGCTGCATGGCCCCAGCTGGCCAGGAGAGCTCCCACACCATGCTCCAGGTCATTTCTCACAGCTATTCATGCAATTAGGCTTGAGTTTAGGTGAGGCACCGAGAGCCAGGTGAGCTTAAGCAGTTAAAAGAGCCGACCTCAGCCAAGCCAGGTCACCCCAGCTGAAAGGGGGCGTGCACAAACTGTTCATCTGCCAGATTTGAGGAGAGGAGGAAGAGCAGTAACCTCTGGCAGTGAGGAGGAACACCAGGCTGAAAGGAATCTGAAAAGAACTGGATAGAACAAGGCTTTCAGCTAGCGCTGAAGCAGCCAGATGCATGTCCAGACCTAGGGACACACAGCTCATCCCATCAAAATCCAAGACACGTGGTCTTCTCAGATGCTGGAGCAACTGTGGAGCTCACTGCAAAACAGAGACTCCTCTCTATAGAAAGGACATCCTAAAGCACACATATCCTCAGGGATGTGCTGGTCTCTCTGAGGACACCAAGCCATTGCACAAAACAAGAAACAACTTCACCTGCTTTAAAAAGAAAGGAACACTAAACTAGAATTGTTCTGTTCAAGACTGAAACAAGTCTCAACAATCTGAATGAGCAACATATGTAATGGCTCGCTGGCCACCTCTTTTCTGCATGTCATTCAAAACCAACTCCTCTAAAATTAGCAGAGCTATGCTGGTGCTCAGCTGGTGCAACTGGGAGAAAAATCAAGCCCTACACAGCCCATACACAGCTCACAGGCCATCAACCGACCCTGAAGAATAAAACATTCTAAGAGTGAGACACCTGACCAAGAGAACAGGTAAAAATCACAACAAACCCCTATGTTCCTTAAGGCACTACTCCTCTCAGCAAGGCCAGAAGCAGTTCCAAATCCTGAGGGTGCAACCCATGGTAAACGGTGTGAAAGGATGGAGACAAGACAGAGGTTACAAAGGCTACATTCTACACTGTGACAGGACAGCAAGACACACACAGTGCCAGCTCCTACCTGGAACATGGAAATGTTTAGGGGCCTGAGCGTAAGTTGGAGTGAGAGGGCGACTGTCAGGCCGATAGGGGACAGGGGAGTTCCGACCGCTGGACGGCTCATTGCCTCCAATGAAAGAATGGAGAAAACAAAATGAGAACAGGGAGAGCATTTAAAAAAAAAAATCAAAAAAAAAAGCAAGCTCAATCAAACCCAAACAAAACTGGCGGAATCAAAACCTCCAGGGAGAAAAGAAGTTGAACCAAAAGTATAAATACAAACAATAAGGAGGACTGGTAGTAGCCCTGGTGACTTTTTTTTTTCCCCTGATATTCCTGCAGAGACAAAAATTCATGTTCAGGCTGGAGATGAGGTTTGAGCAGCTCAGACTCATTCTGACGGCATGCAGGCAGGAGCTGTGCGCTCGTAGCTGGTGATCAGATGAGCAGTATAGAAAAGAAGAATGGAAGGTTACTTGGCAATGATTTTTTAGTACAGAGATTGATATTTGGAAATAAAAGGCGCAAACACGGAGCAGAGTAGTTGATATGCAAACCCAAAGCAGACAGAAGCAGATGCTGGCAGTTACTACAGTTCACTAAACCAAAAGTGTACAGAAACCAGAAACAGAAAATAGCTGTTAGGTCACTCGGCCCATATCAAAAGGCATAACTGTTCCTTACACACTCTTTCACTGGTTTAGGAAAATTCTGATACGGCAAAATAATTTGTAAAGCAGTGCAGCCCATCTGGTGGCTGCATGCACCTCATTCCTGCTGCTCCAAATCTCTGTCAATGCCAAATTTGGTTCTGATGACAATACTTCACCACTGCTGATTTAGCAATTCTGAACCTAATACCTAAAAACCTTACTTCTAGTTTGTTCCATTTGTAGGATTACTCTTACTGGGACTACCCCTTTGCCTCCTGACAATGCACCACAGCCATCCAATGGCCCTGGAAGCTTCTGTGTCTCACCAGGGAGTGAGGGCAGCTGCACAACCACTGGATGGTGGATCCTAAGTATCAAGATTTAACAGCCAGATACCCATTCACATCTCTGAGTGTGTACCTTGAGAGAATGCAGCTGCATCTTTCATTGCACCGTTCTTCAAACCAGAGCAAACCCACACAAGGAAAAACCATCCACACGGGTGCTTATTTCACATGGGTGGGAGTGACACCAGCAGTGAGAAGCAGGGGAACATCAAACCCCTTCAATTTTTAAAGTGTGCTATAAAAGGGCTGAAAAAACCCTAGAAAGGTTGATTAAACAAGCAGGGGGAAAAGGAGGGTGGAAGAGGGAATGGTAACAAATACAGAAGGGCTTTAAAACATAAGAAAAAATAAATTTCAGGCCTGTCTCCTATGTCCTGTTAGAAGACCTAAAACCTTGGACTCAGCACACTATTTATCTGTTGGGGGTGGGGAAATAGGTGTGGGAGAAGGAAAAAAGAAGTTTTCTTTACAATTTACACAAGAAATCCTCTTTTACTTCAACAGTCATCTACCAATCTAAAAGGCACTAAAGGGGGAAAAAAAAGCTCTTTTACAAGCCTTGCTGAGATACGCCCCAGAGGCTGCAGCCAGTATACAAGTTAACCCACTGCATATGAATGTTTTAAAAATTACATGCACAGTTCAGGGGTCTTGGCTGTACAAAATTTGTCCAGAAGAATGCATGTGCAAAGTTCTGTATTTAGCACTTTGACATTTCAGCCCTAAATGACATGATCCTCTCTCAACCACACGCCTTGATGGTGGTTTTCTATTCTGGGTGCAGTGATGCTGAGCTTCTGGGCAGGTAAGAGGAAGGGCCAGGTCTGCTAACTCTGAAAAGCAGCATGAATGATTAGTTAAACATTATTGATATATCTCCATCTATGGCCTTCTACTTAGCAATTCCAATACTGTGTTTTACTTCTCCACCCTTTGAGATACTGTGATGGTGAAACACCTCACTTGATTTTACTTATGTCTCTTGGTTCTACTGAGAAATTGTGAGTTACTTTTCAGCAAAATCATTGTTTTTTATGGAAAAAACCCCATAAATATCAGTGTATCTCAAGATACAGTTAGATGTTTACAGACAACGTGTCACTCTGCCTTTTTGCTTCCTTTGGCAATTATACTCAACAAAAGAGAAAAAACAAAAGGGATTTATTGACCTGGAGATTTGTCTCAACAGAAGAGTCACAAATATATTTTACCTGTTAGGAACTGGTTAAATGTGTGTGTGTTCAATTTGCAATGCTTCTATCACCAACACTACAAATGCAGGGAAGAAACCCTTCTTAGGCCCCTCTCTACCTCTGGACACAACTAAGTGTGCTCACACCCATAAATGTATGCTGGCTAGTCTTGCATCTGGGACACAGATAATTAGTTCAGAGAGAACTGGAAATGTTGTATAATGCACCCAGTACCAGGCAATTACTGTGGTATCATCCTGCACGTGATGCTTTACAGACATCTCTGTTGGCTTGCATTTCCTGGGATACCTAATGACTCCTGCTAGCAGTAACAAATAACTCCCCTTTGCACTTCCTAGGATGGCAGCCTCATTGCCTGCAAGAAGGAATGGTACATCCACTTAGATTCCCATTAGGCCATCCCTGAGGAGCCCACTCTCATAAGGAGGCTAAAGTGCTTGGGATGTGGCTGCAAAACCACCCACAATTTATGGCAGCAGTGCCAACATCTGTGGAATGTGCACATGCACAGAGGAAAGCAGAGCTCCTGGCTGCCTGTACCTGTCTCCCAGGGCCTCATGGCCAGCCTGCTTGCAGCTTCACATAAAACCCCATTAACTGTGCCTTCCTTGCCTGCACAGAAATGGCTTTCTTACTGTTGCAGATACGCTGTAAGTACTCTTAACTCCCCAAAGCAACAAGAGCACTCTAGTTCAACAACACTGTAGAAAGAACTCATTCTCACACCCTTGCCATGAAGTTCAATGTGTCTGTGTATAGGTGATGTCTGTGTATATGTGAGGGGATGCTAAGAGATAATGGAACAAGCTTAATCAAAAAATCAACCACTAGAGCACAGCAGAAGGGAAATTCAGAGGGTTTTTTCCCCTTCATTCTCTTTGCCCCATCAGGTATTTGTTTTCTATAGCTGAATTTGTTAGGCAAGTTGCCCTAGCAGCCAGGAACAGAACTGCTTGCCCACACACAGCCCAGTGTAATGCAGGCCCCTGCTGCCTTCTGAAGTGCTCACCACTGGGCTCACAGTGGGATTCACAAGCTCAACTCACAGAATCAGGCCAAAAACCCCATAGGCAACCAACACTGAGCCTTCTGTCAACTTACAACCAACACTGAGCCTTCTGTCAGGTTCCAGTTTATTTGCTCTACTTCTGAGTAGACATAGGAAAACCAGTTCAACAGTACCTGAAACTCTTACTCCTGTTCAGGTTTCGTCAAACTATCATACATCTTGTCCAGATGTGTAGCCTTTATTTCACACACAAAACTGAAAATCATTGAAAAGCCAATACACAACTGTCTTCCAGAGCAAAACTTTCACCTGCATCCACAGAACCCTGGAAACAGTTACCAGGTACAGAAAGCATTTGATTTCAGAGACCTGCCTCAGGGAAGGAAAGAGGGAACCTGTGAAAACCAAGGTCCAAATTCTCTATGAAGGTGGGTAGATTCCCCAGGGGAAGGTCTGTGAGCAAAGGAATACACATTACTTTGGAACTCTTTTACATGGAAATCCTATGGAGGCTTTGCAATATTCTTGAATGCCTCTGAAAAATTCTAGGCATGCAAGATGAAATCCTGGCTCTCAATGAGGGTTTTGTCTCTGATTTCAGAAGGGCCAGGGTTTCTTTCATTCGTGGACTTGTTTTGATTCTTTCATAGCAAAGACAGTGCTTTATTGAGACAAGACCAAATTAAATGGAGAGTCCAAATTAGAGTAAATGAAGTCTAAGCTGATGCATATTACACACTCTTCCAGTTTTTTCAACATGTATGTTACATCAACAAACTCTCACTCTGATGCGTGTTTAGCCCCTTTCACTCCTCCAATTTCTTTACTTTTGGCTGTGTCTATGAGGCTTAACCATTATGCTTCTTTAAGCCTTATGTTGTATGAAAACACACTGGAACTGGTCTAAATGTCTTCTTTTCTGGCCTGAGTATACAAAATAACACGGCTGTAATGTGTCATATGACACTTCAGTTACCATTATGCAGCTGGGAAATCATGCCCCTTTACTAAAGAAGTTGAGACATGATCTGTATTTTCTGACTCCTAAAGGGAAAAACCCCAAAAGTTATTGTTTTGTGAAATTTTTCTTACAAAGCAACATCAAGTTCACCTTCTTGCTAAAAGTACAAGTCATAAAGGCTGAGCCAGTAAAAAGATCACATGGTGCCTCTTTTGACACAGTGATATGAGTCTGAGCTTTCAGGAGCTTGGTGGAATTATGCCACATAAATGTTGTCCAGGCCTTCAGAAAATTGAGGATTCCTACAACATCTTTCAGGACATACCTGATAAAAACCACACCTCCCCCTCTGTCTAAAACTCTTGCAATCCCACTTGGCCTTTTCTAACAATAACTGAGAAAGATACCTGATCTACATGCCAGGTGATTCTTTGCAATCTGAAAACAATAAGCATGGTCTTCCAATGGTTCTTCTCATTTATCTGTTGAAGAAGCTATTTTCTCAACAGAAAAAGAATGAAAATGCCACTTGAAAGAGTGTGAGCATTAATTTGGATTTACAGCAAAGAAATGTTGAAATTGCAAGGACTATGAATTAACTGCATGCTGAAATGAGCAGTATAGCTATTTTTAAGGGTCCCAATCTTTTTAAGTGAGATTTTTTTTTTTAAATAGAGACATAGTAGAAAAGTGGACAGTGCAGATTATCAAAAATCATTTTAAAAAAGGCAAGAGTAAAATTAGTGGTGGTGATCTGAATGCTTCAAGAGGTATGATGTTGAGATCTATCAGCATTTCTCTAAACTTCATGGCAACAACTCTCCTGCAACTGCTTTTGATTATCTCCAGTTCATGAGTATCTATATTAATCAATGGTGCCAGATTGGAATCTATGTTCAATTTACTCAACTTTCTCTCTCTGGAGCTCTTGTAGGTGATATAAGCTGTGACCTTCTCCCCCCAAACAGAAGAGATGGCCCAGACAAGTGCTCCAATAGAACTCAGAGTAAAACCACATTCACAAAAAGCAAGAAACAAAACTAAAAGCTTATTGTGCTAAATGAGCTCCTTGAAGGGACACAGCAAAAGAGGAATCCTCTTCCAAATCAAACCATGGAAAGTAAAAGATTGAAAAATGACCAGATCCTCAAATAATATAAATCCTTGCAGTGCTACTGCCTTCAGCAGAGCTTGCTGATTTGCACTAGTTGAGGAGAGGCCTAGAGATTTTAATTTTACTTTGTTGGGCCCTAATTATTCCCAAGGTGAATAACAAAGATTAAGTTCCTTGTTGCCACTGATCTTTATATCATCTATTTTTTTCTTCTTCATATTTTTGATCACCTTGCTCTCATTCAGGCAATTACTGTAATCAACTTTTTCACTGCATGTTTTAAGAATGGGGCAGTAATAATTAAATTTGATAAACTAACTGCTGAAGGGGTTGTTGTGTACTGCTTTAGAAAGAAGCTAAATTAGGCACATACAGACTCTGAGTGAAAAATGACAATGCTTTTCTGTGTATTTCTACCAGGTAAATGGTTGGTGACTCTTCAACTAGGGCCCTTAGAAATGACATATTTCCTCCAAAAAAAAGGACATTATGTCTATTCTAAACGTAGTTCTGAGTGCAAACCAGCACATTTCGAGGCATGCTCCAGCTACGCAGCCATAGGCAGCCTCGCAGAGACACGCCTTCACAGCTCTGCGGGATCTCCAGCCTGGAGGGACTCCCTGGACAGAGGCCTGGCTCCTTACCTTTGGCATGGGGGATGCAGTGGTGTCGGAATGGGGAGTTGGGGCGGGAGTCATGGAGCGCGGGGCCGCTGGAGCGCGGGGGTGCCACGCGCCGCGCGCCCAGAGCCAGCAGCTCTGCGGGGACACGGGGGGCAGGACAGAACGGAGACAAAGAAAAGCAATAAGAGACAGGCAGGGAAGGAGGCTTCGAAGGGAGCAGGGAAAAAAAAGGCATTGAACAATTAGGATTCTGGAAGGAAGGAAGGAGAAAAGAAACAAAACGGTTAAAGACGCACCGAAGGGCCCGTAAATGTTAAGACAAAATTATAGGAAGTGTTAGAAGAGAGGCTTAGGTTTGAACTGCATCTCTAATTTAGCATAACATCATCGGCTTAACAAGCTTCTGAGCAATGCCTTGTTACCAGAAAGTAGCCTGCTACCAGCATGCAAACATCACAAACACTGACGCTCAATTAGTTAAGAAAGCAGCTGGTTTGAAAAGTCTCTGACCAAAAAATGTCAGTCAAGAGGCATGCAAGCTGTTTTCTATTGTTTTAAGACATTCCAACAATGCTGCCAACATCAGCTAGGGCACCAGGGGAGGAAAAGGCTGCAAACTTTTTCAGAACTTGTAGCACTCGATTTTTGAAGAACCTTATCCTGACGACATCAGTACAGCAGTTCACTTCTCTCTCAAGGGCTAGCTGGGAGCAAAAGAGAAGTGATCTGGGGCCACTGGGTTTATTCAGAGAGGAATTATTCTTGCAAAATAATGTGGCGAAAAGAAGTGGCATTAGGAGGAAAAAGATACATATATTTGTGCCATTATTCAATAAATAATTACTGTAGGAACATTATTAAAGTAACTTTAAGAATTACCCCAAAACATGGTAGAAAACATCATATGACAGATTGTACAGAATTACTGCTGTGTCATATGAGGATCAGTAACAGGTGAGCCCAAGATGAGATCATCTGAACACAGATAAGTTTGAACAAATATCTCTCCAGAAAATCCTTCAGGCCGTGGACTTTGTAAGATTTTACATTGGATCACAAGTCTGGCTTGAGCCCATCTGCCCATCACAGAGTTACATAAACAGAGATTGCTTCTGGGGAAGGTCTGTGACTGAATACAGACAGTAAAACTCAGCCACAGTTAAGTCTGGAATAGGACCTGGATTTGTTCATATCCCTGAGACAACAGATAAAAATGGAAAAATCCCCTCAAAACTGGAGAATCAAGGGACAGAAGTTTGCAGCTTTTTCACGTTTTCAAGTCTCTTTCAGTTTCAGTTGTAATATCATCTTAAAACACAGTCATGTTGTCAGCACTAAGTATCAGACACAATTTGCTTCTGTCCCACCTCCCTTGGGTCCCTTAAATAAAGCATTCACTGACAGACACAATTGGCTGCTTTCAGCCCACCCCCACGAGGAAATGGCTACAGCATTCAAGTTCCACAGTGGAGGCTCTATTATAAATCTTTAATTTTAAAAATGCAGCTCCTATTGCATATGGGCTTTTGGCATCCCAACTGTTCAGCTGTAATCACCAAGGAAGATGAAACCATGCGATTGTATCAATTAATTTTAAAACAGATCACAAAGATTTAATTCATTACCACACATAATAATATCAGTCTTGAAAAGTCTTCAATGAGTAGCATTTAGTGACACATTTTTACACATTTTGGATGCGGATGAATAGTTCATTTTCGTATCTTGCTTTTAGATACACAACCAGTAATTTTGAAGGCACTGGGAACCTGAATGACCTGCACATTTTCTATATTGTACATAGGACTTGTCTATCACTGCTAAACCAGAAAGTAAAGTATGTTTTTCAAGTGTTCCCAGGCAATTGCCTCCAGCTTTAATTAAAATATACCTTCTGAGTCCACGTCTTAAAAGATGACAAGCAATTTGGAACATACGGGTGTTTCGCTTTTGAATATGAGATTCTATGGCTGCACCAAGCTTTAAAGGAATTTTTTGCAAGGGAGTAAACCTAAATTACTAACTTCTGTACAGTCAAGCCATAATTTTTGTTTCCAATATGTGATACTTTTCCCAAACTCCAGAATGAAGTTTGCGATTCACTGCTGCAAATTTTCACTTGCTTTCAGAAACATACAAATACTTTAAAAACAATTGATTGGAAACAAAACCAGAAGATGCGTATTTATGATGCAAGAAACAGTCAGCCTAGTGCAAAAGACTATGTCAACCCAGAACAAAAAATCAAGACATTAAAAAGACAAAACGAGACATTAAAATACACAACAATTTTTCAATCCTAAACTTCCACTTCTAAGAGAAAGAAGTGCTTCACTGCGTCACTGAGTGGCATAGTAAGGAAACAATATTTTTGCATGTACTTGTAATGCAGTTGCCCTTACCAGGTCTGTGGAAATGCTGGGGGGAGCGTGACATGGTGGGGGTGTAGCTGTGCCGGCTGTACACGGGAGAGTTAATGGAGCCCTGGCTGGTCGACCTGTGAATCATGCGGTCCCGAATGTCCTGGTAGCCCTGCAGGACAGAGCATCCACTGATAAATGTAAATGCACAGAACACATCTTTAGCAGCACTTAACTTCCGTGGATCTGAGGGCATCAGCAGAAGCGACTGAAATAGCAACATCCCCGAAGCTTTCGACCTACTTCATTAGCACTGCTCTCCAAGGATCTGCTCCAACCCATTTTTACAGTCAGGATTTGGTCGTGGAAGGCTCCAACTCCACCTGTAATTTCTATTAAACTCTGTAATAATCCTAGATTTGCCCACATTCCCTGACTCCATAAGGGAAGCTGCATCCAGAGCATGTGTGTGCTGCAGTGTCCTGCACAATACACAGGAGCTGGCCATCAGCGAGCTAACCTGGAGACCAGCAAGAATTCAACAGCTGCAGCACAGAGCTCTCTGTGGCTGAATTGACCATGTGTCACCAGCTACATCAGCAGGTATTTATATCCAAATCAGATTCCCCATGCATCTGAAAACATGACACCTTGTACAAAAAAATTCAGTTTACTTGCTTTCCTGGGGGTAAAAAAAGCCAACAAAAGAAACAAACAAAAAAATCTCAAAACAAACAACACCCTCACCCCCCACCCTTCCATGAAGACAACTAAACCAGGACAAAAGGAAAGGACTGATTAATGCATGAAGACTTACAAGAAATTCTACCGTCCCTTAACTTTCAATTAGTAGCAATAAGTACAAATTTTATTTTGCAAATAAGCGGCAGGATAATGCAATGATAATGATTCTGCAAGAGCATCTATTGTATCCTGACAAATGACTTCCCAACTGTTCCACATTATTATGATGTTCAAATTAACTCCTCTGGCAAAGCAAAACCAAACCAGACCATAGTTATGTTTTTTCAAGACAAAACTGCAAATGTTTCAGTGGCAAACACGGGCTATTACTTGGGTGCTCAGAGCAGCATTTTATCTCCTATAAATCCTGCAGCTCTCGAGACCTGAATCTGCCTGTGCCACAAGGAGCAGGAATGTACCAGAAGTGACGCCTGCTGGACAAAGGGCTCTGCTCTACCCACAGCAAGTGGGAGGAGTGGCAGCTCCACTTTTTGTACAATCTCTCAATAAGAGCTTCATGTTTCCTTCTTAGAAATAATTTAAGTTTCAACATTGAGAAAACATGCCTGTGTGGCAAACAGAGATGGATCTGACTGACAACAAACCCAACCAGCACTGGCTCGAGGGAATAATTCTAATCACAGCAGGACACTGCCCCCAAAGGTTCCACCAAACTTACTTCTGCAGAAGGGGTAGGTGATAAAGTCCTTGGAGACTGCAAAGACATAAAAAATAAGGTTATGAAATATCATTGCATATGCTGGGCCAGAAGATGATAATCTAAACATTGCTGCAGATACTCTGACATATGACAGTGTAAAGTGGCAATGCAGAAATTACTGAGACCATTCCAGCACTGGAATCTGCTTTTCCCACATGGCTCAGGGACTGGTCCATAAATCCATAAACGTTTGAAGTTTTGGGGAGAATCTTTATAAGCGTGATTAATTCAGTCAAGTACCATGCAAGATCATCTTAGCCATCTAATCTTGTGGTAATTAAAACATAGCTGTAAAGATCAAAATCAGAAAGAGTTATTAATTTAACAACCATGCCTGTCATGAAGAAATCTTTTAAATGGAAATCAAAAGTAAATAAACTTAACTCAGAGCTTTGCATGGAAAATCAAAATACAGAGTATCTTTCAGGATGAAGCATGTTTTCCCTGCAACACACACACACTGGCAAAAATGTGCTTCTCCCCAAGGCCTTACATTTCATACCCATGCAAAGGAGCACATAGTTGTCATCAACATTTCTTTGATATGACCTCCTTTAAATCTCTGTGTTCCTCCACAGTTACGTAAGGAGAACAGACAGGAATTACAAGCATGTGTATTGAAAGAACTGCACAAAGGCCAGTGGGCAGAAACATGCACAATATTATGAAAAGTTTCTGTGACACAGATAGGGAAACTGAGGCAAGAAATACCTTTAGAAGAAACATATGATTATGCATATACTGATGGTACAAACAAGAACAAAGGCTATTTGTAATTACCAGTTATGTGCTCATCAACCACCAGACAATTTGAAGCTGGGAGATGAGGATTTAATTATTTCCTTTGTGCACAAAACTTCAATATTATTTGTCATAGTAAACTGGGTAAGCCATTATGCTTTTAAATAAGAGCACAATTATAGAATGATATAGCTATTAAGACAATATCTCAGAAGTAAAATTGCTGATTCTGGTCCAACTACTACACTAATGTACAACAGCAGTAGTGTAAAAGGTATGCAGAGTTTCTGGTAATATACATCCAGCTGGTAACTATCCATAAATTTTGGATTGAGAGACCATTCTCTCTCATGGAGCTGGTGACACTGGGAATGCTAAGTATCCAAAAAAAGAGCAAAGTTTTTTTATTGGATACAGGACATCTCTTTTTCAGCAAGTTTCCACAAAGCTGTTAAAGACTGCTTTTACTACTTCCCATCAAAGCCTTGAAAATCTTTTATATTCATATTTTCCTAATTCCTATCATCTAACAGCAGCAGCTGTAAAAACCTTGCTCCACATGGAACATGCCATACACAGTGCTTTGGAACAACACTCTCTACAAAAACTGAGAGACAACCTAAAACTTTCAATATGAATGAAAAAGCACATGTTGTGAGGTGCATTCCCACATTTTTCCACTAGCAATTCATGTGTTACTCTAAATAAATGCATTTCTATCATCTGCTGGATGCTGAGGTAATGGCTGCAGTAAAAGGCAGTCCCAGGAGTCTAAGACTGGGAAGGCAGTGCAGAAATTAGCAAGCTGAATCCAGGTATTTTTCCTTTCATGTATTTTGACTCCATCACTAGCTGACATCATGTCATTGCTTTTTGGGAAATGGAACCTCACTCTGCAGCAAAGTTAGTGTTTCATCATGCACAGGTGAACTGTCGGGTCTCAAACTCTGAGGCTGCCAAGGAATGTTTGGTTCTCCAGGTCGTTCAAAACCTGGTCTGTCACAGAAGTGATGCCCTATGATCAGTTTGAAACACACTGTGCAGGTGAGTGAGAAAAGCAGCTCCCCTCCAGAACAGCCAGCCAGTGGATATAGAGTGATGGCTCCAGGTGAGGAAGGGGAAGAGAAAGAGGAAGGGGAAGATGGCTTGTTCTGACCAAACTTACATAAAAATTTCTACTGCAACAGGCTCAATTCTCTATTGCTTTAAGATCTGAGAGTCTGCTCTTACACCTGAAGCCACACAGGTAGTTTTGTCGTCTGGGACATTTCTGTTAATTTTTACAGGTGTCATTCTGCAACACAAGTTCCAGCATTTCACATTGATGCCATTTGAGCTGTCTTTTAACTCAGCTACCAGGTGGGATCTCTGCTCCATTTTGAAGCATCTATCATGTTAGAAAAAAATTATTTTTTCGTTTTATGTCTGTTTGTTTAGTGAAAGGTGTTTCAGAGCATTTAGTGCTTTCAACAAACAGAATACTTGAAATAAAGACATAGAAGTGAAGTGCTGCATCTCAATATATAGCCAACAAAACCTGCAGCTGAGAAAAGACGGCTTCCGTGCTCACCAGGTTGCTGCCTGCAAGGCAGAAGTGACAGGTCCTGAAGAACCTGAACACCCGGCAGTTTCTGGGAACTTTCTCATCGGTAGCAGACAATTAATTTCCCATCTGGTTTGTGTTTCTAAGGGCGGTGACAGGCGGAGCCAGCCCGCGCTCCCCGCGAGAGGGCGCCGGGACAGCGCGGGATGGAGCGAGCGAGGGAGGGAGCGCGGCTGGGAACGCGCCCGGCCCTGCTGTGCCCGGCTCTGCCCTTCCCTGTCCCGGGAGCGCGGCTGGGAACGCGCCCGGCCCTGCTGTGCCCGGCCCTGCTGTGCCCTGTCCCGGGAGCGCGGCTGGGAACGCGCCCGGCCCTGCTGTGCCCGGCCCTGCTGTGCCCGGCTCTGCCCTTCCCTGTCCCGGGAGCACGGCTGGGAACGCGCCCGGCCCGGCTCTGCCCGGCCCTGCTGTGCCCTGTCCGGGAGCGCGGCTGGGAACGCGCCCGGCCCTGCTGTGCCCGGCCCTGCTGTGCCCGGCTCTGCCCTTCCCTGTCCCGGGAGCGCGGCTGGGAACGCGCCCGGCCCTGCCCTGCTCGGCCCTGCTGTGCCCGGCTCTGCTCTGCCCTGCCTCGGGAGCGCGGCTGGAACCCGCCCGGCCCGGCCCTGCCCTGCCCGACCCCACGCCGACTCTGCTCACTGCCATGGTGTTTTCTCCCATTCTGTGGCCAAAATGTATCGTTGTCTTGTAGCCTATTCCCCAGAATTAAGGTTTCTGTCCATCTCCGGATTAACTTTGGTGCCTCTTGCGCATCTCCCCTTATACACCCAAAAATCTTCCTCTGCTGAGACTGCTGATTTTCTTTTCATTTTATATCATGGTGGGGGGCATTTCTAGTGTACAAGCATAAACTGAAGGTCCCCTTTTATTTCACACTACCACACACACACCCTTTGCAAAGAGAATGCAGGACAAATCACTGCCTGCATGACTAAGCATGTCACCTTCTTTGCTTTTTAAAGACTATGGGGACTGATATATGTTATACCAAGATTGCTTCACTCGATTACCACAACACAGACAAAGGGTACGGGATCACTCCACCCCAATGGGCTTGTGCTCTCATTAGGGCAAGGGAAGGGATGAGAAACAGATACAAAGAGGTGAGGTAACTTGCCCAAGGTGACAGAAGTCAGCAGCAGCATTAGGTGAAAACCCGAGACTTTCTGAAAAGAAGGTGAGAGCCCCTTCTCTTTCCAGAACAAATTTCTGTAGTCACTAGAAACTAACTGAATTTAATGCTGGTGAAAATACGGTGTAAGAAAACCCCAAAGGTTTTTGCTTATTCCCAGAACAAGCATAAAAGCAGACAACTTACACCATATTGCTTTATCAGCTTCCAACATACTGCTTTGTCAGTAAGAAGCTCCCCTTTAAGGATTAACATACAGTTCACCTTCTCTGGTGAGATTAGTTCCCCCTGTGTGACTAACAAGAGACATGTGTTTGTAGCAGGTTTTGTGGAATGGGTCAGGCCTGTCAAACTGGTCAGAGGTCACCAATGCATCTCACAGTGGTTTTGAACCAGATGCCAGCTGGATTCACTACCAGCATAAACTGGAGGGGAGAAATTCTGTAATGTTCTGACCTGTTCATCTCTTATTTTATTCCTGAGCTGAATTTCCCATTCATGATTTAAAAAACTCTATAAAACATTAAAGAACAAAGGAGAAAAACGGATGCAGTTCTGACCTGCTGGTGGGCAGAACACTGATAAAAAAGCAGATTATTAGTCACACTGATCTGGTGATCTACAGAGCACTGGTGCCTGAATAATTTACTGTAATTCCTTCTTCTTCAACTTATCTTCACACTCAATTCAGTTACAGTCAGTAAGGTCACTGAGATTGCAGCAGTAAATCCATTTCCACATCCATTTAGATTTGCATTCAGGAAGTCTGATTCACAGACAGATGGTATTACATGACAAAGCCTGCTTCACAGACCGCACTGGAATCATGTAAATATTAACTGTAGCTATGGAAATTCACCTGAGGAAACTGGGGACCGACAATCTGAAGGATACCTTCACATACAAGTTTAGAAGAACAAATGACATAGCTTTTTCTTACTGCTGCATGATACAAGAACCTTTACTAAATGTCAGCAGGTTAAAATCTGAGGCAGGTATTTCTGTAACACAATTAACCTGCTTTCCCAGGTGGAAGAGCACCTCATCCTGACACAGTTTTATCCAGCATGTCTGGCAGAGTGCTCTGGTGATACATATTTCCCTTAGGCGTATCTGAGATAAGTATCCTGCTGCTCTTAGTCCAGAGAATATCCCAGTATTCCCCCCGCTCTCTTGTGAATATTGGTGCTCCACAGCACAACAGCACATGGGCTTTTGCCTCACGTTCTGGACCTTTCCCAAGGATGAGGACAGCCATGGGAGTTATGAGGAACGACACAGAGACAGCCTGCACACACACCTGGCCCAGTGTTAATGCAGGTGTCCCATCCTGCAGTTCCACACGTGAGTGTTCCCAGAACCCCAGATGAGACAGACACAAAGCAGTGTGAGCAGCAGCAGCAAGCACCTCCAGCAGTGCCCACAGGGAGAGAAGCAGGCTCTGGGTGCAGTGCACAGCAGAATGAGGTGCTGGGGGGTCATTACCTCTCCAAGACTCTGTCTCTCCTGTCTGTCCTCGTAGGCGGAGGTGTAGAATGGCTCATAAGTAATTAGGTCTGGACGCTCAATGTCATAAATGGCCTTGACTTTGGGAATGGCTGCTAAATCCTTGTAATCAAGGATTTCATTGTCTACTTTTGCCTAAAGGTCAAAGACAGAAGATAAATTAACTTACACAAATGCACTGGCAATTTCTGTTTTACACAATTCACGATTTTGTGTATTTGTTGTCACGCTGTTGCTATGGAAACCCCTTTTGGCACCCTACATGTGGAGTGAATGCTTCTTGTTCTTCTCCAGCAGACCTCCTCTGCAGCAGCTCACAGGATTTTTTCTCTTCTCTTAGGGAAGAAAGAACATGGCATATATAGATCTAGTTACAAAAGTTTTTTATCCCCAGTAGTGAGCTGTAAATTTCAGCTCTGTAAATGACTCATTTTGTGGCCTCAGGCAAGTATTTTCACCTTTCTGCTCTTGTTTTCCCATATGTAAAATGAGTGATAACATCAATTTAGTTTGCAGATTACAGAGATTACAAAAGGATTTCATGCTGAAGACCACAGACAAATACTCAATTTATAACTGTGCACACAAGAGGAAACAGAACTCATTGGAAGGAAATAAAAAGACAAGGAGGACTGTCAGGACTGGGTAGCCAAACTCCCAAATAAAATAATTACATTGCATTCATCACTCATCCTATGCCCAAGCTTCTGACTAAAGCATCCCCTCTTTACCAACTACATGATGAAGCATGGACTATTTTTTCCACTAAGACTGCAAGGAGATCTTGACTAGTTAAAAAACAGAAGCAGGAAATAAATTCCAAAGTCAGCTGCACTCATTAGAGGGAGACAGAAAGAGACCTTGCATTTAGTTTAGATAATTAATATAATTCTTTACGTACAGAAAGACTTTAAATAAATCATCATACATTTTTATCTACCTTACAGAAATACGTTTATGACTAAAACTGAAAGAGGATATTCAAATTCTTTTTCAACACTTCTAAAAGATACTTTATTCACAGTAGATTGCATGAGGAAACTCACATTCAGTTCTGTTCTGAGTGCTAGCACTTAGTAATTTCAGATTAATATGCATTTGCCTTCACAAGCTCTTTAACAACCACTGGTCTTGGTGGCTCTTAGGCAAAGCCTTAAACTAGAATACAAAACCTTTCTTGCTAGAGAAGCAAGGTTTGGAATATTTAGGACATTCACTCTCTACAGACAGACTCAAATCTGCTTAGCTTTTAATTACCAGATATAAAAAAATACCTTAAACCATTTTAATCCATACATATTTAGGTATATCAATATATGTTATTTCTGTAGTATTTTTACCAGTTTGTTAATAAGCTGCAAATATGTCTGGATGCTCTTAATCCAATGTAAATTATTACAGATATTTTCATAGACCCTGATCTAGGCTGCCATATTGCTCCACAGACAGTGATTTTGAGCAGCAATTAATTTTCATAAGCTACAGTTTATGAAGTTGATATTACCCACAGCATGGCAGTTCTCCAGGACATGCTTTGTCTTTTGATGCAGTGTCAACACTTTTCATATATCAGCTTATTTTTGTGGTTGTTGACATGCATAGAACTAGAGTTCAACTCAGGACGTGAGATTTGTAATTTTGTACATTTTTTCTTCATTATCACAAATGTAACTGCCCAATTTCCTTGGTTTACTCTACATTTTCATCTATATAATCTCAAGGTTATTGATAAAATCAGTGATTTAGCATTATGCTTATTAAATTTTTTTTTTCCTAAATTAAAACCACCTTTCCTTTCACAACCAAAAAAATCTGATTTCTGACTCGGAAGGTGTTGGATCAGCCAGGCTTCCTTCAGTGTAGCTGACCCTGCTCCCCACATTCCCTGAGTGCACAGAGCAGATCTCTCAAAAACTGTGCATCAAAGTGCAAAGATCTCCTTACAAAGTCGAGTGATCCCTCTGCCCTTTGTCCCTCTTCACACCACCAAGTGACATCAAAAGATTTACTGTACCTTTCCAAGAGAAACGTGACCTGGAAAATGCCTACCCTGCTCTTGAAATCTTGTAGCTATAAAAGCTACGTGGCGAAGGTTTTAACTTTAATTTAAGCACTAAAATAAAGCATCAGTAGAAAAGTGCTTTATTTCAGCATGAGTAGTTCATGTGTAAGCAAAGGCTCAGCAGCTTATTCATCAGAAGGAATACTTACATAGATAGTGTGGCCTGGAGAGCCAGGTATACTGGAACCTGGTCTGGAATAAATGCTTTCTGATGATGTTCTTGTAGGCTGAAAAACAAAAGGGAACTTTTGAGAGCAATCTGAAGCTATTAATGCTGGCAATTTTAAGTGAAGACATCTGCATATATCTTGAAAATAACTGAATTTAGGAAAAAATGTCAATGCAAATGCAAGCATTCTGGCAAATTCCACAATCTTGTGAGGCAAGTGGGCTTTTTTTTTTTTTTTTTTGGTAGGGGAAGGAGTGGTGTGAGAGGGGTAGAGGTTTTCTAAATCATACAGTGTAAAAGACTAGACTGACAACAATAATGAACAAAACCAAACAACAGCTGCCAGAGACACTGTAGGAGCCATACAAAGAGCCATCCAGGACAGCCCTGCTGGTCATTTTAGCAACACATTAGTTCACAAACCACTGTAGGGATCAGCAGTCCAGCAGACAAAACTTGTGAGGAGCACAGCACACAAGTAATCTCTTTCCAGGTGTTCAATCCCTGGATTTCCATCAGGAACGACATCATCAGAACTGAATTCAGCCTTCCTAAGTAAAAGGACCTGAAATCCTTTGTTTGGAGCTGTTCCCTACATCTGCAGCACAACCAAGATGAAGCAGGGAAGTCAAATGTTGGTAGCAGTGCCATGATTCCCCATACTGTAAAAGTCATGATGTTTAATGACAATGTCCTGCAAGCTGAAACTCATGAGAACACTCTCATCCCTACAGAGCCAGTGCTGCTACATTTAGTAGATTTTCCAACACTTTTTCAGGACTAAACAGACACTGATGATCTGGGGGAAGTTTTGTGAAAGGAGACAAAACAACTGATGACCAAGGTGTGGGGATCCTGAAAACCTGATGCATTTGAAAAGTATTCTATTTGATCAAAAGTCACCCTGGGTATTGTGATGGTTACTCCTAAACTTGGCATGCAGCAGACACACAAAGGTAGTCAAGTCAGCCATATCCCAACTACAACTGAGAAATCATGAACAATTTCTGCTCCCTAATTGACCACAAAGAACCAAATCTCACCACAAAACTTTGAGTCAGCACATGACTCTGATGACACCAGTGGGATAATTCAAAGTCACTTAAAATTAAATCCTGGAAAACAGTCCTTACCTCATCAGCTTGTGACATTAGGGCCCCTGGACTAAGGGACCTTCAGGCACACCTGAAGAGAAACAAGGCTTGACAGCCTGGCTTGCTGTTTCTTAGGAAACACTGGAGTGAACACAAAAAGGCTACTGGACCTATCTTACCTCTCAGCACACATTTCCTGAAGGAACCTTTCAACTGACCCCAGAGACTTTCTACTTTTAATTTCAGAGCCAGAGAAGCTATTGGAACCATCTGTATATAAAATACTGAAGACTAGTCATTGATTATATACATCACTTTTGAAAATTCAGTCACCACATTCAGGAAGGGTTAGAGAAACAAAAGGCTTTGAGTATGTTCACCAAAAAACCATAAGATTCAGATCAAACAGACAGCAGATGTAGCTGAGGACTGACAAAGTCACAAATCCTCTCCAGAGCATGTCTGAGAACACTGTCTCAGCTGGACCTTTACATGCTTCTTTTCTCTTCTTTCTGAGGCTGCAAATTCCTACATCTCAAAAGGGAACAGAATCTTCTCATCTGCCCTTAAGCTCCTCCCAAACCAAAAAAATCCCAACAACAAGCACTTGTTTCATGGAAATGTTACAAGAATTGAGCTGGAAAATCTGGCTGCTGTTGAGAAACACTTCATTCCCCCTTCCATTCTTCCATTTCACTCTGTTTGAGTGGAGACACACGCAACATGTTGCTGCAGTTACTATGGAAAACAATTGTTTTCATCACAACATAGGGAACAGCATTAAGTATTTGAGGTACTTTTAGGGGTGTCTCTGTTACCTTTGGCTTTTGGCAGACATACTTTAAGAGTTTTGTCTGCTCAATTTTCCCCGTTGTAGGAAAACAAGTGTTAGAGGCAATTATGGCTTATTCCCATTTGGCAGGCCCTTTGGATCTTTTATAATTGCCTCAAAAACAAGAAATTCTCAGTCCTCATTTCAGCTCCTTAGTTTCATCTCTCAGTGTCACAGCTAAAAACCTTTTCATTTAAGGAAAATTCACCTGCATTTATCACTTCAGTGAATTTACTAAATAAATCTAGACACCTTAAGAAGATAGTTTCAGCCATATCCTGCTAATAACTTTCTTAGGTGCTCTTAACACTGGAGTACAAGAGGAATTGTCAGATGGACTGGCAAGTTGTAGCACCTGTTCTTCATTTCCTCACTGTGTTTCTGTTCCAAGTTCCTCTTCACCATCCCATTAACAAGGCCACGAGCCAGAAATGACACCCTTTAAACCAGTTTTGTATATTCTGTGATTCTTTCAATTTTACCTTCTGCCTACTGCAAAGCTCCCCACTGCCTGGTCAGGACACCCTGCTGCCAGCCACAGCCTGAGCACACTCTGCTCCTCTCCTGAGCACACTCTGCTCCTTTCCTGAGGAGCTGAATCCAAGCAGACCTGCAACTCTGAGGCTCCTCTAGCAGCTCCCAGTCCTGTACCTTGCTAATGCCTAAACACACCCTTGAAGGCAGTGCACGAAAAAGGACTTGTACATCTATTCTCACCCTTCCTGCCTCACTTTGCCCTATTTCTTATTTTGACTTCCACAGGCTCTTTCCTTCACAGATGGCTCTTTCCTACCCTGCTTCTTCCCATATGGTCTGGAATCCTTCACAGCTCTGCACTTCCCCCTAAAGACAATTGCACTGCACTTAAAACCATTTATGTTCTTGCTTTAACAAACATAACAAAGATTCCTTGATATAAGCTGTTCCCTTGGCATATTTTTAGTTGCTGTGGTTGGCTCCTCTCCTAAGAGTCCCATAAAAGCTCCTGTCTGAAAAACCTGTGACCTGGTATGGCTTTTATTAGAGTGGATGTTCCACTTTGATCCCTGACCCTGTGGAACACCATTGTGGCTCTCTGCACTGGGGTGTAAATTCCATCTCAGAGGGGAGCTGATCAGAGCACAGCTAAGACAGGAACAGGGCTGGCCCTAAGTAACCTTTAACATTGGAGATGTGGAGATAACACAGGTGCATCTCTTTCACACATTATTCAAAGAAAGCAGATGAAGAAAGAGGACACAATCTTTAATATGAATGCAATAATTTAGAGGTATTTAGTTCCATCACAGTAGTCCTGTGACACTTGTTCTACGCTCCCAGCAACAAAACAAGTTAAGCTGCCTTACTTCTTCTACAAAGAGGTCTGAAACATCTTTTATATGATTGCTCTTTTCCTTGAAGGATTCAAATACAGCCTTTTATAAAGCCACCTTTGTGTAGAGAAATTTAAAGGACATTTCTGTGAAGAGCTAATCTTCTTTTTCTTTTCTGGTGGTACATGGCTCCTCCACATTTTCTGAGAGTAGGAGAGTAATCTTTTTTCCTTTCCTCTTCCACACAAATGGATGTAACAGTAGTAAATATATAGGATGTCTGTACCAAATACAGAAAGTCTATGAAGTATATGAAAAAAAATCAAAAGAAATTAAGTCAAGAAAAATTCATGCATGTCATTAAAGGAGCCAAAAGAAAAAACAGATCACAAAGCATCTAAAGTATATGCAAGACTTCTCAATACTTCCCACTTTATCACAGACTTCTTATTTTTATGTTTTTGTTCTTCATTCCATGCATTTCCCTTCAACACAAAAGTTCTTTACCAGTTTCATTTGCAGACTGATAGAGAGAATACCAACTGTCATGCTCATCCTCTATGGTTCATCGTGAATCGAGTGTTCAATTATCAGATCACCCATGCAGATGCCCCAAACTGATTAACTTGATATTTCAGCATTAGACTACAAGCTTAAGGTGTTCATCTTCATTTACCCCTGTTTGTTATGTCACCATGCAGGGTATATCATCTAAACAAATAATTTCTTAAAAAAAAACATCCCCACTAGAGCCATTCACATCATCCAGGTGCTGCTACAATGTGGTGGCTCTGGCATTCTCAAGTACAGATGTTCAGCATCATGCTCTGTAAAAACTTACAGGTGCAGGCAACCAGATCAAAACTGATCCCAAGAACATCTGGCCAAATGGATGCACTATGGTTTTACAAAGGCATCGTCACCATTTACAGTACCTGCCTTAATTTTTTGATAGAGTTCATTATGCAAGGCGGTGATAATAGCTGCAGAAGAATGAATATGTTTTCACTTAATAATATTTAACATTACAGCTTAAGCAAATTCTCTAAACCTCAGAAGCTACTTTAAGTGAAGCATATTTTAAATAAACTAATAGAAGATTAGGATGAAATTTCTTGTCCTGGGCAGACTTAGCAACATTAAGAGATTTGACTTTCTCAGTACAACAGTTTTTACACTGACTACCTGCTCTATCAATTGCAAGGTTTTACAGTTTATTAGGATTTGGAACCAGAGCTCATAAAATATGGATTTCCTATGGATTTCTGTAATTTTCAATGGCTATACAAGACCAACAAAGTCCCTCAATGTCAGCATTCTTTGTGTCTCTCTGCTGGTTTAACTGTACCCTTCTCCTTACAAGAGTGTTTCCTTCAAATGCATGCATTCCTTATTTCTCTACACTAAATATGCATCAAGACAAAACTAGTTTAGTCTAGGTTTAGTTCAAACTCACACAGACACAGACATTAATAGGTTAACTAATTTTTCTTTCCTTTCTGGACATAAAGGCCAGAAGGGAGAAAGAATTTTCAGCATGTAATCACTGAAGGTATGTTGGTACCAAACAAACTTCTACAATACTACTCATGCAAACTTAGCCTTCATCAAGAGTAAGTTAAGTGGGAAGAACAAGAAAATAAAGGGAGAAGTCCAGAACATACTGAATTCAACACAGGCTTTCAGAGAATTCTGAGGATTTCACCCTACCATTTTCTAACTACAATTTTCATGTAGATTCAAGCCTTTGGCCCACTTTTATAGCAACAGCAATGACAGCACCTTTGTGTCTACTCTGTAGAAAATGACTGGAAGCCAAAATCTGCCTTAAGTTACACTCTGTAGAATCACCATGTAAACCTAAACAGAATCTAATACCAACCAAATTTACACAAGAGGATATTAATCTCTCCTTAAGATATTTGTATCCTACACAATCTACAAAGCAAGAAGAAGAACACATCTTTATTTTAACATGGGCTGCTCCTATTTTGCCTTGCATATTTTCCTAATACATTGAATAGGATTTGGGGTTTTAATCCTGAAGCTCCTGGATTTCAACACTGGAAACTCAGAATTGTGTGCACTAAGCCAAATGCACTGGCCTAAAAGATGAGTGAAATGGTCCCACAGTTTGCTGTTCTCAGACTCCAAGATTTTATTCTGTAAAGCTTAGGACTGAAGAGACCCTGCTCTCCTTAGGAACACTGATAACACATCTTTATGCTGCATTTTCTTGATACACAGACCTGTAGCTAACAGACAGAGAGGTGTTCAATAGTAGTTAAGCAACCAAACCACTGTGCAGGACAAAGGGAGAGGGCTGGCATTAACCCCCACTGGATCACAGAATTGGATTCCACTGCCCAACCCCATCCTGCAAGCTGGATCTCACACAGACACCCTGCCCTGGCTGACACTGACTGCATCTGCTCTGCAATGAGAGATGTGAGGGCTGCACAAACCAACACCAAGGAAATCCAGTGGCATGGACCCTCAGGCTGCTGCCAGCCTGTGCCAGGTCCGCACCAGAGCGCTCTGACTTCAGCACCAGCTGAAAACTACCTCAGGTGCACCTGCATCAGCACAGCCACACGTCCCACAGCAGACACTGCCAACAAATAAACACTGCCCTGAAGGACAAGAAGTGGAATTGGGTGGTGTCTGTAGGTGCAAAGCCAACTCAGTAAAATCTGAAAGCACACAGCTGCTCCAGAGTCAGGAGGACAGAGAGGACCCCGCAACTCAGATGTGAATGTGCACCAGACTAGAGAGGCAAATGCTCTCAGGCAGCACACAGAATATATCCAAACCTGGGGTTTGTAAGCATTTTCTCAACTAAAGTATTCGTGGGTAGTTGGTCAATATATATAAAAAAAGGAAGCAACTTAACGGATAGCTTTTTTTTCCCTTAAAAACGTAAGTCATCGTTCATGGAAAACTATTTCTTTTTAACCATTGCTTTAAAGTCAGATGTTTTTCACCATTTTCATTTGCTTCATATTTGCACTCTAAGTTTTTGTTTCAGAAGGAAAACTTTCTGAAATACTGAAAGACCAATACTACAGATCCCAAAAGCTCATCTGAATCTAAAATTAAAAAGTTAATTTTAAGCATTTCATTAAACAAAATAAAAAATGGTGAGAATTAACAAGCAACACTGAAACAAGTGATGCAAAATACAGCGTCAGTGCCCATGGTGGCAAGTGATAGCAGGAAAGCTGTGTGGCAGGAGTAGTAGCAAGCTCAGCAAATGACAGTAATGAAGAATCTTCTCAGTAAAGAAGATCATTATCAACACTATGCAAACACAACAGCAAACCTCTGCAGAGCGTGGCCTGCGCAGAACCAGACTCTTTGGATAAAAGAACTCAGATGAGGAATGCTGTCATGGAACACAAAAGGGAAAAATGAGTGAAAAGGAAAGCAGTTTCCCCAGTTCAGTGGTTAAGTTCTTTTTTCAATCAAGTTATTATCATCTGCTTGTGTTATAGTATCTGTTACTTACTGATTGCTGCAGAACCATAACAGCCAGACAGTTGTAAATAAACACCAAACAATAAATATTTTTGTAACACGCATATGGTTGCTTTGTTTTCTGCTTGTTTTGTCCTTTTAAACTTTCACAAATATCCACAGGGAAAAGATCTAAAGCAACCATTGCTTTTATGAACTCCCTCTCAGATCCTGACCAGCTCAAATGCTGATTAGTTTATATCACAATTCAGTTACTGAGAGAAAACAGAACTTGCTGAAAACTTCTGAAGTTACTTCAGTGATAGAGAGGTTTTAGTTTTGTTTTGTTCTATAGAGAAAGAAAACCCAGCAAGCAAATACGCAATGGCACTGGCTTTTTGCAGAACCACCAGAAAATCTAGGCCTGACCTTGAATAAAAAACTGAAATTCAATCAAAGTACGTATCCCAATTTAGTGCTGACATGCTCAAATAGCACATAGTTCCCCCAGTTTTGTTTGTTTCTGTACCTACCTGTTTGCTACTGCCTTCATTTGGGTCAACAGGATGAAGCACATGTCAAAGTCATCAAAGTGAACTCCAGCTGATATTACAATAAGGTTCTGACTTTGCCCCAGAGTAGGCAATCTGTGATGCACCACAGAAGCTAAAAACGGTGCATCTCAGCCAGCTTCAGTATGTGCATTTATCAATGCCTTTTAAGGACCTACCAAACCTCTGCACAGAAGGTCTCCTCCAGGAGCATGGTGCTGCTGGACAGCTGTGCTGTCACATTGTTCAGATGCTCCCTCCATTTGCCTTCTTCAGTTTCACTTCCCCTTCCTGCAAGAACTCACTTAGGCAATGCCTTGCAGGTGAGTGAATCCATTTACTTTGCTCGCTTCAATTAAAACTGGCTGAGGGAGGAGAATACTGACAAAAAGGGAAATACTTGAAGAGGACTACAGCCATTTCTATGGGGAATGGAAAGAAGCAAACTGATTTATAAGGTCAGCTGGAGAAGGCTAGTAAGGGCCACAGTGTAGTCAGGAGTGCTTTGATAAAACTCCTGGGTCCAAGTGAAAGGGAGGCATTGTACTGCAACCAAGTACTACAAGGCAAAAGCATTCTGACACTTAAGCATGGCCAAAATACTGTCTTACATTCAAACGGTTAAACGAGGAAGAAAATCCAGTCTGGCATCCATTTTCTTACAAAAAGTCAGGACAGAACAACGTGTGAATGCTGGATGGTACCTGCACTGAGGTCTGGCCATTCTAGACCACATGCCCATCTAGGGCCAGTTATGTTTTTGCCTACACTACCATGAACTCTGCTCAACAGGAATTTATCTGCACATTACCTATGACCATACTAAATTCTCTGTGGGGGATGCTTTACAGACCAGTGTACTGGAGTAAATGCTAAAGGATGTGGCTTCCTGTGAATGAGACCCACAGAGAATACAACCCACAGGATGTCATAGGTATCTTCGTACCAGTACCTCTTAGTTTCCTTACCTGAAAGACAATTTATTCATATGCAGTCTCTAATATTCATATCCTGAGAAATTAGCAAAATTCAAGGCACCAACTGAGACATCAAAAAGAGAAAATTGTCCAGAGGACCAATCAGTGAATAAGGGCTTAGAATTGCCTGGTTCATGCAAAAAGCCAGGCTCTAGCATTTATAAGTGCAGCATTATTTTCACGGAGGATTTGACCCAGAAAGTTTGTCTGAATATGCTGATGTAACTCCAAGGGTAACTGTAGCTCTTTTGGCATTCAAATCAGGATCACTTTAGGTTGAGGCTTACTTGGATGGCAAAGAAAGAAGAGTTCATCTTGTCTAAATGCTGCAAATAACCACGCAGAACAGGGGATAACTATAGAGCAAGTACACAGATGTGCAAAACCACTAAAATATATGATAGCATTTGTCCTGTTCATATCTTCTCCTTAAGAGTCTCTCTCACAACAATTGAGATATGAAATGAAGTGTCTTAGATACTTGGCCACGTCTGTATGTCAGTAAATGACACTATCTTTAAGGCAGTGCACTGAGACAGGTATGTGAAGGTGGTAAGCCTAAAAATCAGAGCAATACCTCTGAAGTGCCTCCACTGTATATTCTGCCAGAGTTGTGACAGCTATGCGAAAAAAACATGGAAAAAGTCACTCTTTTAAAAACAACATTCAATTATTGTGTGTGCAAAATGTATGGTGTGTCATTGAGCCATGAATTCAGCTTACCCGGAGCTTCTCTTCAGTCTTAGTGGATTGCTTACAGTCGGGATGCCAGACAGTGGAACCTGAGGGAGCAGAAACACATCTTTATGCAGAGCAAAGCAGATGACTTCTGCTCATGACAAGCCAGTTATTAAAGAGAATCTCTTCACTGCATCAGATGCTGAATCTGTATGAACTATGAGAGTAATTCACATTAAAGTCTAGCTCATGGGAAATACAAGGGAAACAAAAAAAATATTCAAATCCTTGGTGTATCTACAGCAGCTTTGTCCTGAGGCTGTCAAAGCACTTCGCACACATTCTTAATTAAAACTCAAGCAGCCTCAAGCAGCAACAGAGTCAGCAAGCACCAGCTGGAGGAATTGAAAGAGAGAGGATTTCTCTGGCATGTTGGAGGGTAAGAGCAAAGGAACTGGGCCACAAATTACCTGATCTGTTCTCCCCTTATGTACTGCCCTGCACTTAAAAAGGAAGTCCTGATTTTAAGTCCATTGAGAAACAGGTGTCATACTCAGTTACTGTAAAGTACTACTCAGATCACATCTTCCCTCATGCAAAATGCAAAAGGAAAAGCGAAATTTAAAAATTCACAGTGCAAGAGCCAGGGCTGTGTGTGACCCATGGGTGAGAGGCCAGGATGACAGGTGGTGCACAGCTGCACATGAGGGAGCCTGTCCCTGGATCCCAGCACACTGTACCTGCCATTGGCACACACAGCACTATCCTGTGCTCTGGTGTGGGCACTGGTGCTTCCCCTTGGCATATTCCAGCTATATATGTAATATATATATATAAAATGCTATATAAAATAAAGCATTTTATATATATATAAAATGTCAAGTCCTCTGCTGTTTGTTTCCCAAATGTGAGATTTTCTTATGCCATAAAGTAGAAATATCCTGCTGTCCTCAAGGACTGAGTGATGTCAGGGGCAAGAAGCATTTCCATCCCATTTCAGCTGTCCTTTGAAACACAGCATAAACTGTGGTCACTGCTGGAAAGCTGCTGGAAGGTATTGGCCAAGATGAAACAGAGCAGGAACTAACACTGATTTTTAACACTCACTGCAATCAAATTCATTCTTCATTCCAAACACCACAAAGCCAATCCAGAGCCCTGACTGTCTGCAGGGGGGAACATCATCTCTTCACTCTGTCCACAAAGAAACCAAACAGAGCCAAGTCCAGGTCTCCTGCTGGTGACTATTAGCTCAAAAGCAGCCAGAGGAAACCCCACCCTCAGAGGACAGGAGAAGGATGGGTCAGGGCCCCTGGAAACTTTCCTCTAACAGGCCCTTACATGGCCTGGTGCAGAAGTGAAGAGCAGCAGGAACTATTTCACTTCCCAGCAGTACACAGCACAGTCACCATCAGGAGACAGGAGAGAACGCTGTGACCCTGGAGCAGGGCTCTGACATGTCTGGCTGTGAGTCTAAGCCGAGGAAGAAGAAACTGTGCACTTGGCAGAGGGAGACCGTCAGACAACAGGGAGAAGGGCACCGAGAGCCCTCTCTGTAAACAAGCAGCAGCCTCAGAGCCAGGACCCCACAGAGCCCGCGAGATCCGGAGGGAGCCGTGCCCTGTCCATGCAGGAGGAAGAGAGTTCAGGTTATAAGGCTGTAAGTTCATGTTAAAAGAAATAATCTGAGTAATACTCCTATGAATATGACACCTATTGCTCAAGGATGAACGAAGATGATTTTAGTTCAAATCTCAAATCCAGCTGTGAGCTTCCTTCCTGTGTGGCCCTGAGAAAAATGATCCTATTCCTCTGTATCTCACTGTTAGATTAATGGCAGGACTTGATGATCTTAGGGATCTTCCCAACCTTAACAATTCTGTGATTCTTTTCTGTTAAACTTTCTCTAGCATCAAGGAGAAAGCCGTCACTGCATTTTGGGCAGTGTTTATCACAAACTGGCACAGTTGAGGGACACCCTGTGAGAATGCTGAAAGTGAACAAGAAATGCAGGAACCTGGATGTCATTTTCATGCTGGAACCTAGCTAAGGGCTGTGGGGTTTCTTTCACAAAATGATTAAGAGGTTTGAAAGATGTGACATTTAAAAATCCAAATCAGACAGAGCGGGCTTAAGAAGTTAAATGTACATATTTTTTGTGATCTTGAACTCTGAGCCACCTACATTTTGTAGATACTATTAATCCAAATATGCCAATCTATTTTCAAATACTTGCAAGGGTGCAAATTCCCAAGCTGCATCACTCCTCTCTTTTACTGCTGGAAACAGTTCAGCAAATTGTGATTATTTCCATTCTTAACAAATGTTTGTTTGCTCACCTGGCAAACACCAACCAGCACACTCATTTATTCAGCTTTAAATTTTGCACATACCATTATTTCAACATCAGCATCCCTATAAAAACTGGGCAATCCTAGCTCAGCAACAGCCTTGTGGGGCAGCCCATAAAATAATGTATTACCAGGAAGTCAATGGGAAAGAGACAGTTTCTGGTGCTGCTTCTTTTTCATTCTCATGTGTTGGAGCAATGCCAAGCCAGAGTGCTTCTGCTAGCATGATTCCAACCATCCTTAACACAGAAAGCCCCAAGACAGACAGCTTGTTTGTCCATGTTCTTCTTCTGCCAGCTTCCCAACATTTCTAATACAAATTTCTACCACAATCCTGCCAGGCTTCTCTATCATACAAAGCAATACCAAGACAGTGCTTTCATATTCTAGGGAGAGGACAATTAGAAGTGAGAAGCCACCTACTTTTGTGTATTTTATCAACAATGTGATTTTTGTTCTAGCTTTATTGTTGTGGTGTTGTATTTCTATTTCAGAGAAATGCCTGGAATGCTGTTATTCTGCACCCTAGGGTCAGTGATTTGGATGGAGTCAGGATATGCATTTCAGCTGAGCTTTGCACAGGAAAGGCTTTTAGGTCCTCACACTTACAAGCACGCTGAATTCAGCAAGGAAATCTTTGGCAGGACAGTCTGGAGCACACTCAGGAATTACATTATTTAGTCAGAAAACATCTTGTGAACAATAAAGCAGTGCAATTTGAGGTGCTTCTCCCCTGAGACAGACAGCACAAGGAACACTGACTCATAACCACAGAAGGAGAGATACACTAAGCAGAGAACAGCAGATCAAGCTGCTGCCAGGTTTCTCTCCTCTCCCCTATCACCTGAACTTGTCCAGGACAAACTCCAGCCTAGTTTAAGTAAAAGTGATACCTTCTTATTTTGATATGCAGAAATTTACACCAAAGCCTGCTCAATCAACCCCAAGTCCCACTCTCTGCTAGACTGCAAATGGCACCAATAATGGTTGTTATTCATTACTGACAGCAAAGGACAATCTGATGCTCATTTTGGACCCTGCTGTACTTTATCACACCATCCTGTGAGGAAACTAAGATTTGGCAGATGCTGTAACTGCTGCTTTCAAGTTAGTTTTTCCAATTTGCCATCAGAAAGCAGCACCTCTCACCCAGCCCTCTCCCAGCCTCTCCTTGCTCCTGCCAAGCAGAGCTGCTACACCATTTCACATCCTGTTCTGGGCACAGCTGGAATAAGAGGACTGAGGTATAAGGTCGGGAGAGGGACTGCAAGAAAGGACAAACTACAAAATAAAACGAGCTAGCTTCAAAGGAATACTTAGACAATATTATCTTATTTTGGAACTCCTCCAGCAAGAACCTCTCCTCAGGATTTCAAGAAATGGTTGTGACCACACTTTCATATTTTTTTCACTATTCTTCTACATTCCTTTCAAGTACATCAAGTTTTCTAACCTAAATGCAATGCATAAAATCCCAAAATGTATCTGCCTTTTCCACTTTCATTTCTGGCTTACATAAATGGGTATTATACATCCTTCTACCCACAGTAATACTACAGCAAGCAATAAAAGTAACTTATTTGTTAGTAGACCACCCTCTCAGAGAGTAGTGGTGTATCCCTGGTGGGATTCATATCAAAAATACTTTTCAACCAAAAAAAGAGCATATTCTTTTTTATGTGAAAAAAAATCACAAAGAAACTAACTTGGCAACAACTGGGAGTACGAGACTCTTAACAAGAAAGGGGAGATGAAAATAAACATACAAGAAAGAGGTGGTGATAGAAAGATACAAAAATAAAGTACATGGGAATAGAAAGAGAGATGTGACCAGGTAAAAGGGAGGTAGGCAAGGGAAGCAGTAATTAAGAACTGGAGGAGAGACTCTGTCAATGTGCATGAGGAATGAGGTCTACACGGTTCAAAACAAATTCACTGCAGTTTCTGGAAGATTTTCCCTTGCCTTTTACAGTTTGGAGTGTGGTCCAGAATAGCACAGAAATTGATCATCAGAAATCAGGGGAAATCCCTTCACTTTTCACTTTCTGGGGCTAAACTATCTGTAAGATGTCAAATTCAGAGGCAGCCTAATAAATTTCATTTTTTAGCAAGCACAGGCTGCCTCAGCAAGGGTGCAGAGTCCCTGCAAAGTCACAGTAATGGACACCTAATAGAGCCAAAGGGTATCAAGTGAAAAAATACGAGAACGCTATTGAGGACAGGGTAACTATAGCCCTTCTTGGACATATGACATGGGGATGGTTTATAAATTCCTGAGGTCTGCGACAGAAAAATCACAATGTCTGATTTCTTGTTTTGGAATGGAGACATCCTTACCTTGAAGATACATTTCTTCTCCTTCTGTGAACATTTGGTTGCATCTGCTGCATCGTGCACAGCTTGGATGATAATGCTTGTCACCTGCCTGAACAAAAACAAAAAAGGAACATGAGGGACAAATGCATTGCACTGCTTTCTGAGCACTCATCATTTGCTGGCTGACCATTGCCCTTTTTCTTCTAGTTCACCTGTTCTGATACAACACTGCCCTCATGATGTGAGAGTGTGACTGACAATGTGAGCTCTGCCACTGCTCCAGCCCTGAGGTCTATCCTGTCCTCAGCAGAGACCAGCAGTGACTGCTTGGGAAAAAGTCTGTTTGAGAAAAGACAGCACAGAACAGCCTTTCCTCTTCACATCTTCCCATTCAAGTAATCAGTGTCCTCCTGGCTAGCAGCTACATCATAAGGCACCTGTTCTCCATGACTTGAAAAACATCTTTTTAAATCTTCATTTATCTAACAGTCCAACGAATGTCACACTGCAGTTAATCTGTGTAAACCTGCTGCCTCCTCATTTTGCCAATGAATGAGTTTTCAACCTGCCATTTCATTCCTTGGCCTTCTTCCCTGCACTGCTGATATGGGTATTAGTAAAGAGAGCTTCCTAGAGCCACTTCTGGGACCATTAATTTAATCCCCAGATGCCTGACTTCAGAAGCTACACCAGCACAGACAGCCTGAGCTGAACTTGAACTACTGATGTAAAGGTCCTAAATACCCTAGATCCTGTTACCCAAATCCAAATCCACTGAGTCATTCAGTCTCTTAAATACATTGATACCCTTAATAGGTAAAGCTGATCAGATTTCAGGCCTCTAAGGACAGGAAAAATCAAGGCATAAATATTAATGTGATTTCTTCTCTTTAGGAGACCAAAGCAATCAATACATTAGCTTCCTCACATCATAAACTAAGGACAAAATGTCCACATCAGGCTTTTAAACAGAAAAATTCTTAATGCTAGGAAATGACCCTTCATAGTGACAAGGAAAGAGTTCTAAAAGTCTTTGAATTTATACCTGGCTTTCCAAACAAATCAACCTCAAGTCCTTTTTCACAAATATTCCCCATCCACTCAGATGCTATTTGCACAAAATATCTGTTTACTCTACAGACTCAAAAAAAGTCATAAAAACCATCTCCTACCTCATCATACTTAAGACAATAATATTACTAAATCTAACCTTTCATTTTGTCTATTGAGAAGAATAACAACATATTTTTGGTTCATATATGACATTCACTACACAGGCTTTTTATTTAAACATATATATATTAGATGATTAAGTACATGGATTAAAGTACCTGACAGCTACCAGAAAATCAGCTCTACCAGCCAGCTCTTCTACAGCTAAAGTTTCACTATTCAATTTTAATAACTCCCATCCAGGAACTCCAGCAATACAAGGCCAGAGAAGAGGACTCAGTGTGCTGTTAGTTTAGTTATACATTTTACTGTTCAGTTACAAAATGCCTGCACTTCTCTTAATCAGATCCTGCATTTACTGTTGATTCTTGCACTTTAGGGGCAAAATTCACCAAACAGAGAGTAATGGGATTTAGGTGTTTTTAGTAAAGCAGATTTAGAGCTATCAGGCAAAACAGGGAAACTGAGAAGTCACCATAAAATTTGCTTATTCAAGGAAGAAAAGCTAATGAGGGAGAAAACACAGAACTGATGTTTGACTTGCAGCAACAAAGCAAATACTGAACTGAGAGAGAAAACACAGTTAACACTCATTCTCTATCATTTTCACTAATGGCTGCCTTCTTCATCTCTGACTCTCCCTAGAAATTATTTACCCTCTGAGGTGTCCCACTAGTTTCATCCAAGCCTGGAATTTATAGGATAAAGAAATTCAGAATTGGTCACATTATTATGCGTAGACCTGTTGCCTCTCTGAAGTTTTTGTTTTCCAGGAAAAACTTCTGTTAAGCTACTGTCAAGGGAATATAGTTCAAACCATGTACGCCTGCCTCTTCCAAACAGTCAAAGGGATCAATTTCAAGTTTATCAGGTCTTCCCCCAAGACTGAAACAACTGGCTAAATTTCAGCCTGGTGTGAGTGACGAAGAATGAGCACCACGCCCCAGATAACACAACCCTGCAAGTCCAAGTGAGAACACACCCTGCACTGGAGAGGTTTTGGGGCAGTGACACACCAGAGCAGCTGCAGTTGTTGTTGTTAAACACTTCCAAAACAGTTTCAGGAGTTTTGTGCCTCTGTAATGTTTCTACAGCTCATGAGTGGGTTCCTTCCTACAGCAGGTATTTGCTGGAGACCATTCTGAATCTCAACTAATTCAGGACTCATCTTGCTATGCCTGACTTGCTGTGATCATCTGGGAAAACGGTGCCTAAAAATCAGTCATTTATAATGTAATAGGACAAACTTTTGCATCTACAAGCCAATGAAATATTCACACCTTCTGGACATCTATTTTTGCCCTTTTAGGGCTACTAAACCCTCATTTATTGTGTTCAGTGTGCAGCTTTCTGGGATCTCATGCTACTGTGCTGTGCATTAAAAGGTTTGCATCTCAATCCCCATGGCAGGAACAGGAAACACTGATTAAGTGCACATTTGCCCCAAATATTCTTCAGTCAAGGTGAGAGAGGGTTAAAGGCTATGTCTTCTCCTTCTGCTGAGTTCTCCTTGCCCCTTATCAAGTTCACTTCCAGAAATCCTTTGCAGTTTTCTGTGCTATGCAGACACTGGGATTTGATCTATCATTCTGCTTTTGGTCCCTTCTGAATGATTTCACTTTGCTTGAGTCGTCAGGACTATCCAAACCACCAAGCATGAACTGTGACCCATATCTTAGAGGACTGTCTGTAAAATAAGACGGAGTAAGCTAAATTAATTGCTGCAAAAACACTAATGCTTGTGAAGGACAGTTGAAGGCTCAGTGACAAGGATTCGTGGATGATAGACTACACAGGGGAGCTGGATGTGTTTATTCTGCAGAGGACACGTCCCAAGTATCATGAGCAAAAGTACAAACTCTATTATGTATTATAACAATACCAAGACCTATAATAATAGTTGAAAATGAGAAACCAAATTTTTCAGACCAGATTTTTCACAGATCACCTTTCAGACTCAGAAGCTACACATTTCCTGCCTTTGCCCAGCATGCTATTCTCCCAAATGATTTCAACTTAGATGCTACAAATCCTCCTTAGCTAAGAGCCTCTGTGGACTGGTTACAGAGAGCTTTGAAGGCTCCCTCCAACGGGGTGGGGTAATGACCCTGCACACTTGTCCAGAGGGAGAGAGGTGGCAGAACAGAGGCACTGGCTTACACAGTGTGCACCCAGCTTAGAGACCTGTGCCAGTTTAAAAGGTAAGCTAAGGGTCAGGAGGTATACTTGAAGCACCAGTTGAACACCACTCTGTGAGCTGCTGTACAACCTCCTCACCCTGCTGATGCTCCAACCTGTTCACAACACCCACAGTGCTCATCTGCCTTCACTTTATAAACTTTGCTTCTTTGGGGGCCTCCTGAAGACTAGAATGTACTGTCACTCCTGTCAGGGAAGGCACTGGTGGGTATTGCAAGAATTATTCCAACCCAGGAGCTACAAATACACCTGCAGACAAGCTGACACAACATGTCCCAAAAATCCAGCTGAAATAGTACCTGCACTGAGCTCACGCACAGCGTTAACCCCGGGGTTAACTTCAAAAGCCAGGGACTATTTTCTGAGTCCAACCCTTCTGCCCCCACTTCCCACAAGACTAAATTTTATTCTCTGAGTGCTTGTAAAGCTCTAGGCTGATTAAATAAATGTTTTCCTCTTTGGTGAACATGAGAGCTTAAGATTTCCTATTACTCATGCCTTCAGCTCTGTCCTTCCTTCCAGAACAACAGCGAACAAGAGCCAGAGAGAACAATAACAAGAATCACACTAGGAGAGCTCACATGCCAGTGGGTCTGGTAGAGGAAGAACTAATTACCAACAGACATGTTCTGCTGGCCAAAGGACACAATTAAGTGCATATTTGTTGTGTTACATTTGCACAGCTGCACTCATTCACTCTCCTTTCAGAGATAACTTAGCAGTCACCTGACAGAGAATTATTAAACATATAAAAAGCTTTACTGTTCTCTTTAAATACTACCAAAACTATAATGCAGTTGAAAGAGTACATCTGAGAGTAAAAGCACTTCCTTTTATTCCTTTTTTTTTTAGATTTTATGAACAGTTTTTATATGCCCATTTGAAAGACAATCCTATCCAATATCTGTTCCTACCATGACTCTGAGGAGAATTGATTTCTTAACTCTCCTGAGGACTTTGGAGCAGCACAAAGAATAATTGAGACTCATCTTTTAAATCCCTTAAGGAATGTCATGAATTGTAAAACAGGAACTGTGGCAGTAGCCCATCATTTTCCAGTGAAGCTTTATTTTAATTACTTGCAGAGGTCACAGAACCTTCAACCCTGTTTGATGTTTGGTGTAACATCAAATTCCATTGTTTCCTTCTCTGCAGGTTTCTGTGATCTCACGAGCGGCTGGAACAGCATAAACACTATGAAGACCAAAATTTGCTTCTAATAACATCCTGACCCAAACTGTCCACTCATTTTTCCCAGGCTCTTATCTGTTGAGCAAGTCACTACAAATATCTGTGCTCAGAAAAAAACCCCAGAAGTGCAGTTTCTTTGCGTCCAAAGGATTTCAGAATCTACCCTAAGTTTCTTTATTACCACCAATGGATGGAAAGCGTATCAATTTTTTTTAAAAGATTCATCCTTGTCTAATAGGAAGCTTTAAAATTTGGACCTTCTAAAGCTGTTTTTTACACTACTGTCACAACATCTCAATAGATGCAGCTCTCAGCAGAGCCTCTGCCTCTGTTCAGCCTGCAGGAGGATGGAGCAGCAGGAAGCAGAGCTCACACTGGCAGCTCCCAAGCTGATGGAGCTGCAACAGACAAGACTGGGGAAAAGTGGGAAATGGAGCGTGAGGCTGTGACTGTAAATCTGAATGACAACATGCATGGAAGAGACATGGGAGACCCTCTGAGCCCACCACTGATTGCTGTGCTGCCCTGGGTGAGACAAAACCCCAGCTGCCCTGCTGTTATGAACACTTGCACTGTTAATTCATGCCCAGTGTCTGATTTTACACAAAAATACTTCCCAGCATTACAACAGTGAGTGACAATGTCATGCTAGTATATTCCTTAATGGATGGACCATAATAAACTTTGTAACTTATTAATGTTAATTCTGTCCACACACAATATTGTCATACCCATCAACTGCTGCTGACAGCAGTGCAATTATTCACTGCATGGAATACAGTTTTCCTTACAGCAGAGATGTGAGTAATCATCTAGGCTAAATCCCCAGCTGTGAAACTGCTCTACTGGCATGAAGAAACAGCCCTCGTGGCAACTGAATACCAACTGGACTAGGTTTAGGAAGATCCTAGAAGTTACTTGTGATTGCACTGTCAGCTCTCCTTAAGTTCTCACTTTCCTGCAACACCCAAAGTTGAGCAAGCTGCACACACAGGTGGGAGGTTCAGCTGTCAATTATGGACTTCATGGAGCTCTTCATTCTGTCTTTACAGGGCAAATCCTCCTGCTGCTACACACAGGACCAAAGCTGAGAATTCATGGTACTTAGCCAGTTAACAGCAGGTCAGTACAAGGAAGGGAATTCCACCCAGCTAAGAAATGAACCCACAGGAGCCCAAAGTGGCTGGCTAGAACCTTGTGGGCAGTACACAGGAGTAATGCAACTGCAAACACGGCTCTATTGCCTACTGCCAGGACTGCAGCACCATCTCTGTTAGGATCTTATGTTAGACTTATGCACAAGAAACCTAATCCCACTAACTGAATATGTAGCAAATCAGAAGCACTCCAGAAGAAATACATGTACTATATTTTTAATTTTCTTAAGTTTCATTTGTATCTAATTATAATACAAATCTATGAATTCACTGCCTTCATTACCCTTATTTTAGGTGCATATGAAGGCAAAATCCAGCACCCACCATTTAATTTTATTTTAATCTCCATTCATTGCAAAGATTATTCCTTTAATTCCGAACTTCTCAGCAGCAAGTGTCTGACACGAATCCCTTCTCTATTTCTCAACAATGCTGGAGCAGGTCCAGTTTATAAGCACAGGTGTGGGCTTTCCACATCTTCTGTAACCCTTAGACTTCACAAAGCGTTAGACAAGTAAATATTTTTTTATCTTGTATGCATTTTGTCCAGCATGATTTTTGACATGAAAAGATACTTCAGAAACTGAGGGACCTGCTTACAGCCCCATTCATATTGCTGGATTAGTTTGCAATTAGTATTAACCAGCGAAACCACTTTACAGTAACTCCACCATAGTGCCAAGGGCCTTTCCAGACACCCTATTTCTGGAATAACTGTAATTTTGACTCCAACAGCCAGAAAAAAACCCCTGTGCTGACTGCAAGAGTGCAGCGTAGGTGTGCTGAGCTGTACTGAGTGCCCCATGTCTGCAGCACGGTGTGAAAGCCACTCCAGCCCCAGCCTCCAGCCTGCTAGAGCAGAGCAAAGCCCTTGGCTTGGCTCAGTGGCACGAGTGGAGGGACAGCAGGGAGCCCTGGGAATGGATTTTGTACCGGATCCACAGGACATCCCACCTTCCGCAGCGCCGGGAACCTCCCGCCTTCCAAGTGCTCCTCGTGCTCTCTCTCATCAGGGGATGACAGAACCACTGAGCCATCAGGAATTTGGGGGCAGAGGGGTGAGACATGACCCTGTTTCTCCTTTTTAACTCTTTACATGAAGTGACTGTTGGTCCCTTTTTTCCCTCTCCTCGAATAACAGCGCTTGATGTTTGTGCATTAGCAGGTCACATCCCCTGCAGCTGCATTTGCAGTGCTGCAGCAATAGCTCTGAAATGGAACTTGAACTGGAAAGAACTCCCTCAGTCAGCAGAAATACAGCTGACTCCAACCTGCTGAAATTTAGCTAGGAAGTCAGCAACAAATCTCCTTTGTATCTTAAAAAATCTCAACAGAATTATTTCATAAATCAGAAAGTTTTGCATCTGACAGCAGGTAACAAATACTGGGCCTCATCCTAATACAAAAAGCTTTTTATCATTTTCAAAAATTAGCATATATCTCCAAACACGATTTGATTGCATGTATGGACAGTCAGAAATAGAGAGCAGTGTATATAATTATATGTATATATAATTATACATGCATGTGGCATTTGGAAGGAACATACACATTCCTAGATCTTAAAGTAACCATAAAAGGAAAACCAAACAATATTTAAGACATTCTTCTGCAGGTCCCAATCATAAGAACTGAGATAATATTAACTAGAGAGAGAAAAAAAGGCAATGACTAAGTAATTAAATTAGAAATAAATATAACTAATAGGAAAGATAAGTTTACCAAAGAAATAACTAGGAATAGTATGCTTAAAGACAATAAAGACCTTTATTACAGCATGATGTGAAAAACACCAAAAACAGATCAGGCAAAATTCCCTTGTGAGCTGTAGATGAAAAATGATGAAAATGACATGGCAAAGGCAGGTGTATTCAGGACATGTATCTTTAGGGTCTGTATTTGACAACACCAATTTCCTGTTTCATACTGTTTATTGAGCAAGATTTTTTTCTTAACAGTGTTTTTAAAGAATCAAGATTTACAAATTATTCAAGACCTGAATAATTTGAACTCAAAGAGGTTTAAGGAAAGCGTAGCAAGGCATTGCTCAGACAGATGGCTCTGATAGCAGGGGAGGCTCTGCTGAGCCAGATACCTCAGAGATCACTTCCTTCTGCCCACAGCATGAGGTGATGCTGGCCAAGGCAAGAATGCAAAACCTCCCCTGGTAAATCTGCTGCTGACTCACAGGCAATGCTTGTTTGAGCCATCTAAAGCAATGTTCTGACAGACTGATGTAAAATATCTGCAAATGGAGAAGGCAAGGCCCTGTGAGACTGAGAGCCACGGTCTGGGCAACAGCAACTGGCAGAGGCAGCTGGGGAACATCATTAAAATCTCCCAGAAATGCTGTCACAGAGTACCTGAAAGGGCCCGCTCTTCTGATCATTTAATGCGTACAAAGAATATAAAGGAAAAGCAGAAAAAATTGTACAACACTGGGTGGATCTGCAGAAGGGAAATCAGTGGAGAACCACCAGCACAAGGTGAGCCTTCAGCTGTGGTCCTGAAGGACTCAGAGGCAAATCATTGCTCAGATAAAGGCTTCAGAGGGGACCAGATCACAATGAAAGGCAATTAGAAGCAGAGAAAGGATGTAATAGCAGGAAAGAGCAGGAGCTTTTCAATCCCACTGAAAACTCCGTGACATCAAAAAGCTGGAATTAGACAAATTTAACCTCAAAACAAGGTGAAGTTTCGAAAAAGCAAAGGTAATTTAAGCAGCATGAGGGAAACTTTTTGGCCTTGCAATTGTTCTGCAGCTTTCATGACTGGGTAATTTCCCAAAAGATAAGCTTTCATTTGGTTTCTAGGGAAAAGCTCTGATTTTGAAAAGAGAAGGTCAAGCAAGATGACTTGAGCAGTGCTTCTGACCTTAAAATCCATTCCAACGGGCATTTCATAGAGAAAAGATTTTACAAATGCATCAGGCATCTCCTAGGGAGCACAGGTCACACTGGAAAAATTTCCAAGAGAGTTAAATCAGTTCAGTGAGACCTGTCTTGGCTAAACAGCAAAATCCCTGCTGCAGCAGGGGCCTTGCAGCTAGAATTCAGCTTTGGCTGATCTGACTTGTGGCTCACTGAGACAGTTCAGCTGCAAGGCCAGGAGAAGTTCTGGGGTTGGGTGAGCTGCATCAGCCCCAAAATTGTCACTGAGCCTGAGAGCTCAGCACTGTGACAGGGCTCTGTGCCCTGGGGAAGGCTGAGAGAGCAGCTCGAGGGAAAACTCACGTTAAACTGTTCAGTGGGCAAGTGCAAACCACCTTCTGACTGGGGAAGGAAGTGAGAGCTTGGGAGTTTAAGCAACTCACCCAGGATCAAAATTAATGCGTGCAGCAGAGCCAGGCAGAGAAAAATTCTCAGAATCTCAGCCCTGGACAGCACTAGACCTAAGTAACTGTAGGCAATTTCTTGTCCATCTCACACAGAAGTGCCTTTCCAGCTGTCTGTCAAAAGGCTGATTCAGGAAGGATTCAAGCTTTGGTGTGTGATTCAGCAGAGCCTGGGCTCCATTCTGATATCTGCACTCACTTCACAGGGAGTGTCCCAAAAACAACAGAGAAACGAGAGCTGCCAAAGGAGGGGAGTAAGCAACTAAGCATGAGGTCAGGCTCAATAGAGCCACAGAAAACAACCAGAGAATATAAAACAAAAGTAGCCTGTAAGAAACAAAGTAGACAAGCAACGTGCAATTTATGCCAATTTGTACCACGGAGACTGATGGATTGTTCTGACAGGGAAACATCTTCTGTGGGAATTAAGCAGGGAATATTCTTTCTATTAGTGACCAGAGCCTGCTCTTGTAGGAAACTGATATTATTGCAACGTGTCTGATCTGATAATGCTTTAAAAAGTCTAAAGAATGGGGTTTTATCCTTGATTAACTGCAATGCTACCTACTACCTTTGGAAATCTGTTACAGCAAGAGGTCACAACAAACAACAGATGACAACCTAAGGAAAGGACAAATTTACTTCCAATATTTTTCTTCCCAGTCATTTCACAATCAATCATCCATATCAGTTATGAGTCCGTATTTGACAACAGACATTCCTCCAGGAATATTTCTCCATATCCAGACATTTCTCAGGAATCCTTGTTTTGTAATTCTGGCCAAAGTGTTAATGTTACACTAAATTTAAAATGGAAATAAGAAAGGACATCAGGATAACCAGTGGATAGTTAGTGCAGAGAAACAGTTGACTCTTTTTCATAAAGGACAACTTTGAATAAATGTCAGACCACCAACATGTACTCTGCTAGAAGCAGAGCCTTTTCTTTTTGGCACAAGTCCTACTCTATTTGTCAGTCTTCTAACTGCTGATATACATGATTTCCAATTACAGTTGCAAAACTATACATGTACATTTCTGAATCCTTGCTGGCAGAAATATCCAGAGTATGCATGCTGGAGCCAAGACACAGTGGGGCTTTACTCCCTATCTTGTTTACTTCAGCTTCATATAAAAATCAAGATTTCTATTCCCCACAGAAAAATTATTCCCACATATTACTGTAGTGATGAACAGGAAAGAGCTGATGGCCATAAAGCAGAAAGGGATATTTAACAGCATTTGCTGCCATTTGATCTTCAACTGACTACAACATCTCCATCATTTTGCCTCAACAGCAGTAGTTCAAGGATGTTGGTGAGATAAATCTGCTTAAAGTTTCTTACTGCCTCAGTTTTCACTCTCCTCACTCCTAGGAAAAAAGTTTTCAGTCAAGATGCAACTGCTTACAGTCTAAGCAACAGCAAATCCATCTTCATGCATAACAAATCTCTCTCTCCAAATCCCACATGTAAAAGTCAATTTCTTAAAGTTATACTCAAAGGATTTACAAGAGTTATTTCCTTGACCTCTGCAAACCACAAAAAATCCCAAACTAGTTTAACAGACAGTTTAAATGCCAGAGTATCTGCATTACTGGTGATGAAAAGATGCATCTCTTACTGTGTGCTATTTTCCCTCTTAAAAAGAAAAAGGCTTCTAATAAATGTCACACATCCCAGATATCTATCCAAAGAGCTTTTAAACCTGTATGATCTTCTAATGTAGCATAAGCATGTAATTAAAATCTACTCATCTCGTACTTCAGGTGGTCATTTCAAACATTTGATCACCCATAAAATACTCCCATGGTCATACTTCTTCATCTGTAAAACCACCTGCTCAACAAAGACAGGTGTTATTTCTGTGAACTTCGAAGTCCCTAGAGATTCCAAACATATCTTTTGGGTTAGTATTTGTTTTTCTGAACTTTTTTTCTTCCCCCAGGAGAACACCCTGACAAAGCAGACAAAAGAGAGAGGTGACTGAGTCCTGGTGAAGTGAATGCTGAGCACAATACCCGGATGGAGCCTGTTACCAGCAGGTGACAGATACAGACTTGCCCCAACAGGCTCTTCTCCACTTCTCAAATTTCAAGCACGTTGTTGCTGCATTCTTCCCAACAATTATTTTTTATGGGAGATAGGTGTAAGTTCTACCCTAGTTTTATCTTCCCTAGGAAGGCTTAAAGGAATAGGATAGGAAGGAATTAAAAATGAAACATCAGACTCCTACAAAAAGTATTTCACCACTTAATCCATTTTTCACAGTGATCTCAGTCCAGGAGAAACAAAAAGTTACTGAAATAATTTCACATTGCTGCAGAGTGCACAGCCACGTTACCCTGGCACCACATCCCAACTTCCAGTGGGGCTGCAGGAACTTCTGGTTCAGTCTAAACACCTTGGTGCAGGGATCGTGATTTGTTTTTTATCTCCTGTGGGTGATTTTGGCAGGTAGGACCAGCACAATGCAAGGGTTTAAAAGATGGGCAGAAGCAGCAATGGGGGTCACAAAACAAAAAAAGAGTATTATGTTTTCCCTAGAGGAGTCTGCTCCCAGAGAACAAGATGTGTTCTGCAGTACAACCAAGGCACTGAATTCTTAATACAGTTAGCTAACACAAATAATACATTCACCCAGGTAAGTTACTCTTCTGCTAAAAGCTGCTATTTGTTTTGTGCACCTCTAAGACATGAAAAAGCTACTTATTTTGTCTGATCCATGCTACTGGAATACCTGCAGTGGCTATTTGTCACAAAGGCTGCATATAAATGCCTCTACTGAAATGTCATCTTAAAGAATTCTGATCAGACTGCTTACGTTTTTAAGTAATATTCAGTACAAGAAACACACTAGAGATTATTTAACTAAATCAACAAGGTAGACACTAAAGATGCTTTGCCAGGATATATAGATCCTAATCAGCAACACTGTACCCATAAAAGCAACTTATAAAGATAAGCCGTAATTTTATAAGCACCTGAGAGATTTCACAAATCCCTTTGTGGCAATAAGAGAGCTTTAATTGGTTATTTTTTCCAATTACTTGTTACAACCTGCTCTTATTATTCATCATCTTTACATCCTCTTAACATTCCTCCCCTTCCTATTGATGTTCAAATTGATTGAAGGATGGTTTCCAAACCACTGCTGAGAAGTTAATGCCTTGTGATTATGCTGCCATAGCAACTGAACTTCTGTTAGGGCTCTGTCAACTTCAGATACTTTTTTGTCATATTTATAAATCAAGTATTTCCCAACTACAGATACCCTTCCTGCCAAATTCAATCTTTTGATTGGGGAATCACTAAAATCCTGTTAGAAAGATTTTTACATCAAGCAATTTATATTATTTTTCTACAGGTATATTTATTCTAGATTTTTGATCTTGTGCCTGGTGTGGTGTTCTCAGTGATTACAACAGGGTATTTTTCATCAGGGAAGGGTAGTCTAAGTTAAATCTATGCTGCTACTCAGCTAAATAGGCAACCTGTTTGAACCATTTACCCATATTCTGAGCTATTATTAAACTTTTAATTTCCCTGCTTTTATCCAAACAATGACACATTAAGAAAAAAAAATCAGCGTTCCACATTAACTGATAAAACACATTTCTCAGCAAAAACTCAGGGGAACTACAAACAAATGCTAACCTTATTTCTATGCAAAAAATCTCCAAAGTGATCAAAAGAGCCAAGAAACTCTATCAAGAATTATTTAAGATAGAGAATGGCATTGCTCCTCCATAGAGCAGCAATCAGCTACAATCAGAAACAGCCCAAGCTCTGTGCCATTCTCCTCTTTTCCTGGCAGTTTAAAAACACGTGTAGCTGCACTCTCTTTACCTAAACCACAGAATTACACACAGCATTTAAAAAAATGCACAGGAACAAAAGTACTTCTGGTGCACAGGAACAAAAGTACAAGTACCCTATTACGATTAAGCTATTCAGTCCCATCAGAAAGCTGCGCCCCCTTCCCTCCCGCAGGAAAGCCACGACCCTTTGCAGTCCAGCTCCCGTTTCACAGCAAGGGAAGGGTTTGTTTACCTTCGGAGTGGGATTTTCACTCCAAGTCCATGTCCTGCTCAGCTCCGCGGCGGCTCAGGCAGGAGCACAGCGCGGCGCCGCCGGTTCTGCGCTCCCGAGCCCGGAGCTGCACCCAGCGCGGAGCCTCAGCCCTCCTCCTCCTCCTCCTCCTCCCTCAGCCCTCCTGCACACACCCACCAAAAGCAGAATAACCCTCCCTGCAGGCTAAACCCACTCGGGCTGCAGCTCTGGAGAAGGCGAAGGGGCAGAGCTGCGGCCCAGGCAGGGCCCGAGCATTCCTCAGCATCGTGTGTGTCGCTGCTCGATGCCGACACAGCTCACGACATTGCTGCCTGCTGACCGTGAACGCGGCGCTCTGCTCCTCTGGAAGTTAGTAAATGTTACTTCCACAGCTTCTGAAGAATTTACACAGCCTCCTGGGTGTTAGTCTAGCTCTGTTACAAACACTCTTTTCACTGAGATTGTATTCTAGCCCAATTCACGCGGATGCAGCCCGAGTGCTGGGGGGGCACGTCCCACACTGGTACCTGTACCCTGCATGTTTGCACATTTTGGGGTGAGATCATGCTTCAGTCACACTCTAGGAACACTGGGTGAGTTTTCAATGGCCTCTGTGCTCTGACCCCAACTGATCTCTCCCAGGCATTTTCCATAATCAAAAAGATCCTGTGCTCTGCAGTACACACCTGACTGAGAGGGCAAATGACCACACATGTGCTTCTGCTTTTGTCAGCATTTACCTGGGACGTTCAAGCAACATGGTCACGTTTTCTCCTTTACTCTAAAGGCAGTAAAATTAAACACAAAGCAAATCACAGAACTAGCAAACACTAAATAGACTACACTAATACACTAAACTGCTGCCTCTCATACGCTCTGTGGCCTTTTTCCCTGGATTATTTTGGTGTGTGTAGATGACAGCAGTGACTGGGAGATACTCATTGAGAGCAAAGTTTCTCCCGAGTCTGTAAGACACCTAAAGCAGAAGATACCTAATGCTATGAAATCAGAATGGTAGTGCAATCTTCAAGGATATTTTATTTCCACAACTTTAACATACCACCAAACCTGTTTGGATCCATCCTATCATCAGTCTCTGTTCAGTTCATCAATTGTTAAATTTATAAAAGTGTTTGAACTTTTACTTCACATCAACCTGTATCATCAGTACAGGATGCATCATTAAAATCCAGTAAATTAAATATTTTGTGATACTTCCTGCATTATTGCTATAGGAAGGAAACAGCCTTGCCACATATTTTATTTGGCAGAAGAATATATGCCACTTTTTCATTTAACATTTCTGAACAGAATTGAAATAAATCTCAGCTTAAGAGAGTCTTTACATGGCTCCACCATCTAGAAGGTGTTTAAGAACACAGGACCAGATACATGACTGTACTGAAGTATGCAGCTAAACTTTGTGCACAGATCTTTGCAGAGAAGGGTGATGTTTTCAAATGAGCTATGAGCCTAAGTCTCCTTAGAATAGATTGCTTAAACATGCAGTCTGCTGAGTGTCTCTGAAAGTCAATCAACTGAAGCATCTGAATGCTAATACTCACGTGAGCAGAGCTGCTGACACGGGTGAGTGTTTGCAGGAGGCAACACTTCAACAGCATAGACAGGCATTGTTCAAATAATTCATTTACAGTTCGGATGGGAAGCAGCAAGGTTGTTCTGGGATCATAGTTATTTGTTTGTTTATTTACTATTTAGAACAGATTCATTCATGTCTAAGGAATCAGCAGAAACTTCTGTGAACCCCTCACAGCACAGGTTTCTAAATCTAGCTCTGAAAACAACATCTGAAGAAACTTACATGCTCTTCTGGGTCACATTCTTTGCCTCTTAAATACAGATATTATTTTCTGAGACAAATGTAGCAGCTTTCGGAGTTTGTTTTTCCCCTTGCATAATTAGTTATTTCCTTCTCACTTCAGAAGTCAAGGTGTGTCAGAACTGACATCTTTCAGAATTAGTTACAGCACAGATGAGACATCTTAAAATTCTGGCAATTTAAGTAACAATATTTACAAATACTAAACTTCATTCATGTTAGATACCACATCTTAAATTATTACTCCTCTTTAAAATCAAGGGCAGCTCAGCATAAATTACAGTATCACAAACATATTTAGAACTTGACCTGACCTTGCAGTCTGAAATCCAGGGAACCTTCTGGTGGCCTGGACTCTTTTCAGGTCCATCTGTGAAAATGGCACTGTGCCACTGCTTACAAGGTGGGGTGCAAGATTCAACAGTGCACAGGAAGCAAACCCAGGGCAGGCAGCAGCCCCTCGAACAGGAACTAGCCAGGAGAAATCACACAATAGCCTCTCTTTTTTTTTTCCCAATTAATATTAAGCAAAAAGCATTATTAAAAAAAATGTATGGAGTAGCAAGATGGTCAGTGCACTTGTGAGCAGATATATACATCCCTGTGTCTAGATCAGGACATCAAATCCTGTTCATATCAGTTACAGCTGGAAAAGGTGAAAATTGTAAAAACTCCATCTTATTCTCTTTTCATGCAAAATATCCACCTTTTTCTGCCCTAAAGTCTTCATTTGCAGAGCTAAAAGAATACTGCTTAGAAGTGTTTAAGACATTTTATATAAGCAGAGATGGAATACATGGGTGATCCACCATTCTCTGAAGTCAGCTGGAAGCTTCTCAATGATCTAACATATTTTGAATGAAGCCCTGGAGTAGTAGTTACAGTGTGTATGAAAAACACATTAGACAAAAATCATTTAGGTTGGCATCTTTCAGATGGCTAAATACATGGTCAAGTTTACTTCGATTTGTGGAGTTGCACAGAAATTTGCAGGTTTAGGATAAGACAGGCATCTTTCAAGAGGCAAGCCCTGAGGCTATGAAAACCATTGCTCAGTGGAAAGTCTGTGTAGAAGTCCTCACTCTCACTATGCTGTTATTGTCTGCTAAAAACGTTTTTTTACCAGAGTTAATGGGAAATGAGTAATTTTTCATAACTAAAGATTCGTTTCTGCTAGAGAAATCCAAGGAAGAGCAGTGATCTCTGTTGCCTTGACAACATTTCCTGAAACACTCAAGGATTAAAGTATCCAGTATGCTCAAGAAAGTTGCAGTATCCATTTCATATTGGGCATTTACCACATTTATTGTGTTGGCATGCACTCATCTATCATCTGTGTTTGTCACAGAAAGCAATGTGCCAAATAATACCTCACAAATATCTGAGCTGACTTAAATGCACATGGTATTTTTCTTGCATATTTCCATGGCTACTGAAAGTTGTTACATCTATGACCTAGGAAAAAAAGAGCATTCTTCCATGATTTGTGGATATTAGCAAAATAAGTCCTGTTTTTCTCCTAATGAATTTCTTAACTGAGCAAAGGGATCACCTTTACAGAGTGGCTGGAGGGAGTCTGTCCTCGAATCTCAGTCTGAACCCAAACCTTGGCTTTTCTGAGGGGCTTTTTGGAGGGTGCTCCAGGGTCACAGCATAGCTGCTTCTAGATGGAGACTCTCAGGTCCACATGAGGAGTGGTTGTCTCTCCTGCTGGCTGTTCATTGTAGGAAGCTGAAAAATCTGACTTTCTCAGAAGTGCTAAAGCCATAATGAGGGACAAAATAAGCAGAGGTTGCAAGTCTGAAATGTTGCAAAGAATCTCTATTTCTCTTTCTAAATAAAAATAAATAAATAAGTTAAATAGGCTTGTATGGGTAAAACAGACAGCACCAGCCTCTGTGAACCCAAAGCTAACTTTCATGTTTTCATCTCCCTTCAGTTTTTCTACAGACTGCCCTGGACGTAATAAGAATAAGCAGAAACTAAAGCAGCACCAAATGGCTTGCTGCTAATCACTTCTGATCCATTAGAGGGAAGTGTTTGTACACAATGTACCATATAATTCCCTTCAATTGCTTCTAATAATTTCTTTAGATGAAGATGAGGAGATAGCATGCTCCGCTTCTAACATAATGAATTATTTTATTGACAAATAAAATGAAATGTAGTTATCACTATATTTACTACAGGACATTTGCTACAATCATTTTTATTAATGAAGGCAAAATACGAAGTGTTTTGGGTTTTTGTCCAACTGCATGTTAGTAGGCATAATTTGGGCTGGGCAGACATAACCTCTACCTAGACAATTCCTGTAAGTGTGCTACTTCACACCAAGAATATGGTTTCCTTCTCAAGAGGGAAACAGCAGAACAAGAGACAACCCACACGATATAAATCATCAAAAATACCCCAAATTTTCCAAAGAAACATTGCCAAAGAAAACAAAGAGGGAAGACAGTAATCCTCCTGTGAAGATATCAAGCTTCATCTAAATAAAAACTTCAGGTGAACTGAAAGGCTGTGGGTGATTTCCAGTACAGGATAAGGAGATTGTTAATTGTCCTGCCTCAAACAGGTCTGCAGCCCTCTCTGAACTGTGGCTTCCTGTTCTGTGAATTATCTCCTGTGGCTGCTTCCCATCTCTCATCTCTGTTATTACCAGAGGATTTATGTCATGCTCTGACCCCATCCTTCAGACGACCTCTCCTGCCCAAAGGGGACACACGTGCTGACACATGATTTTCTCATGCTAGCTTTTGACTTACTAGTTCCTTGACTCATATTTAGAGGCAGTATTTGGAACTTCCCCTTTGGAACTGTGCATCTCTGACAGTGGTGAGCCACAAAACAAGCCCACAGTTCTGATCAACTGCTCTGACTGTTCAACAGCAGCTGCTCACCTGTATCTTCCAAACCCTTCCAGCACCACTTAAAAAGACACAGAGTGTCTGAATGTCTGTCCAGCATCTGCATTCCCAGATGATACTTGGAGAACTTTAATCATGGACTGTCCAAGCTGCAATTCAGTTAAGCCAGTATCTGAATGGCTTCCCTGGCTAGACAATGCTATTTTTTTTTGTGAAAATTTCTAACGACTTGGCCAGCCTACACCTTACAGACAGCAGTCAGAGCAACACAGCTTCTACAGGCCTTCAAGTTTGGTCTCATTTATGTATTAAGAATCACTGCTGCCCTCTGCTGCAGTATTTTGGGTTGTGTCTCTGATAACCAGTGAGAGGCACAAATATACAAGTAAAATTTCTAGTCTTAACCAGAACTTAGCACGCTTAATGTTTCCATTACTGAGAAGATCACTCGAAAGCTCTGTTTCTAATTCATCAGAAAGTCTGATGCTGCAGGGGCCAGGTTAAATAGAAAAAAAATTTAAAATTATCTTTTTGATCTGATTTTGACTCTTAGAAGAGGGACACCCTTGCAAGAGTTTGGACATGCTTCCCTTCTGCAGCAAATGCTGTCTCATCTTCTGATAATAAATAGCCATAGAAGAATAAGAACTACAAAGTGAGAATCTAACCTTGGGGCCAAAATGAGCACCAAGGTTCTGGGATACAGTCCTGAATGTTAGCTTAAATTATGATGGACAGCCAAGTTCTAGGTCAATTGAACTAATCTTTCCTGAGTCTCAATTTATCCAGGTCTGATGGGATACAGCTCATGACCCCCAAACCCCTCACTGATGCTTGGAAGAGTAACATGAGTGCAACCTTGCTATATTCACAGCTACTTCACAAAATGCTGCAGACAGAAAGAGTTAATTTATCCCCAGCCCTCCACAGACTCCAACAGCCCTCTCTTTTGTCATTTTCATCTGAATAGGTTGCATTGCTTGTAGGTGAGAGCAACTGTCATGGATGTCTAAAATAATTTTAGAATTATTTTATGTTTCCCAGTCTCACAAATCCAATTACTTCTCTCCTGCAGTGCTTCCCTCACAGCATTGCAACTTCAGTGTCTCTAATTCATAATGCTTAATTGCAAAAACTCATCAGTAGACAGGAATAGATAAGCAGATGGTGGCAGGCAGAAGAAGAAAGCCAGAGACACAGCCTTCCCACTTAGGGGAAAACCCAGGCTGTTCTCAGTAATTATCTGTGCAGGTCTCCAAAGGAATTAGATCCACATTTCAAAGGAGGCAGGCTAAGAGTCTGGCTAATGAAAGAACTGTACATCCTTCCAGTGCATCCTTCCAAGTGCTCAGGGTGTCCACACGAGCTCTGAGTCCCTCGTGGTGCCTGGTTAATATTCTGAAAGCTGAACCAGAGAAACCTGCACAACTAAAACCACAACACCATCTTATGTCAAACCTGAAACTTCTTACAATAGGGCTGACACAAGAAGGGAACCTGTAACACACTTTCACCTGCAACTTCCAGTTGTTTTTATTTTTTAATAAAACTTTTATTTTTTAATACAACTTTCAGGTTTATTTTCAGTTATTCACTGAAAAACATACACTCCAGCTCCTCACCTGAGCTCAAGGCTTAGGTTCTTTCCACTGAGCAGAGTTTGCTACAGGGACAGGAGTTAAGTTTTGCTTCTCATATCTCGATGACAAGGAAGGTCCTCTGTGTTTTGGCCCCTTAAACAATTCAGTCATGACACACAGGAATCCAAGCACAGTTCAAGGATTCCAGCTCAAAGGGGACTTACCAGAGCCTTGACAGATGGAGGCTGGTACTGACACCTCTAAAAAGATTTGCCTGGTTTCAATGAGAACACTGAGGACTCCAAATAAGAGTCAGCAAAGGAGATTATTCAGATGGTTTCTGCCTTCTCATTTCTGAACACATAATTTACCTCTCCAGCACATTTCTGCCTCTCACCTTCTCAGCATCATTCAGATCATGTGTAAATCTCATGTGGTAAGTTCTGACAAACTTATGGTTGCCAAAAGCACTTAAATTACTTCTGTAAATATATAAAATCTGACAGGGAATAAGCAGTGCAATGTGCTTTGCAGATCACCATGAAGAGAGAAAAACAGAAACCACAGATCCATAGAAATGAGTGCAACTAATTCTATATCTCAGACTTTTCCTGATGACTGCAAAACTAAAGCACGAAAAAGAATTCTGAAAATCAGCAACTTTGCTCTAGAACCAGCAGGAAGCCTTTCTATGAGAATTTTTGTATTCTCTGCAGTTACATGAGGCCATAATGGGTGCCTCAATTCTTCATAAACTCTAGTTCATGAAACACCTACCTCTAGGACTTTCCCAGTAATGAACTGGTGACATGCTTCACACTTGACTCCAAAAAGAACTTGGTAGTCCTTTTCACAGTAAGGAGCACCATCTCTGAAAAAGAAAATTCACGAATTACAAACCACTGCTTATTAAACAGGTTACAGCATGACTTACTCTCTTAATTTGTCTTCAGTTTGGAACTCCTACACACAGACCCAGGTAAACAGGGAGAGTTCAATGGAAACACTTTGTAGTACAAGAAACAAAAATCATATTCTCACTAATGCCTCTTAGAATTATTCCTTAAATTTCCATCAAGAGAAGGCATCCAGGACAAACTACTGAAGAAAACCTCCTTCTTTAGAGCAGACTCTCTACACCTACAGGTGGTGCAGTTCCAGGGAATCAGTGTAACTGTCTCTGGGGTTGAGAGGAAATCACAGTCTATCACAAGCAGACAGTTTTTGTTCACTTCAGGAAAAAAAAACCTTTGCCAGGCTGCAAGACTAAAAGCAGTTACTTTTAGGTGTAAGGTAATGTAGTATTTTAGTGTGAACAAGGAACATCCAGAGAAGTGGAAACACTAGTCAGCCTAGGAGCATTTCTCAGACACCAGATTTTTTTTTGAGAAATTATAAATGCTACTTCGAATAAATATTATACCCAGCTGAATGACAGGTCTGTAAAATGTACATGGCTTCCTTATTTTTCCTCTTTGCTGTATGCTTGAAGGGGGGGAAAAGAAATTGTATCTTCACTTCCTCTCTTTTATAATTTCTCTATTCTCTTCCTCTACACCTTCTTCCACTCAAACCCCTCTTCATTAGTTTCTTATATGGAGATGAGAAATACAATGTCACGTCAATCACACCATCATATCTACTCTATTATGTAGCAAAGGTAAGAAATGGACAAATTCCTACTTTTTTTTCCTCAAAATCACGCGTGTTGGAAAGCTAAATGACACAATGCTTTGTCTGGCTACTACAGAAAACATATGCAACAATCCCCCTAATTCTCTAAGGGAATGTGGAATTATACCTCTTTCATACTGGTATTATTAATGCTAACCTTTCAGTTGCACTTTGCACTTCACTTTCCCAGCTCAGTTCTCACTGAGAGCAAAGACTTTGGTGTATATGAAAAGGTGGCTAAAACAGGACTTGCAGATGTGAATTTTGCTGCAAGCTCTTCTCTGCTAGCAGCTCAAAGTGTGCCAGGAGTTCAGAAGAGAAGCAGAGGTTACTCACTTGCTGATGTATTCCCCAGTTAGGACCTTCCCACAGGCCTTGCACTTAAAGCACCCCAGGTGCCACTGCTTATCCAGGGCTAGCAGTGCTTGTCCATTCTTGATGTCTCTTCCACAGCCAGCACAATCTGCAGACAAGCAAACAGATGCATTTGTTGTCAGCTATTGGTTCATTAACCCTAATTAACTGCCCACCTGGCACAACATGTGGTAGCCAAAGGGATGAACGACACAGCAGTGCAAGGCCCATCTTCCTTTCCTTAAACCCTCCCTGGGTGCTGTACAAAGACTCAATCTTTCTCATCACAGACATTCTCAGTACAAGAGGGAAAGCACTTCTGTTTTTCATGATGTTTATAATTCAAAGACCACCTGGCAAGCTCTGTACGAACTTCAGATTCAGCCAGGAACGAGCTACAAAGAAGTGCTCGCTGCAGAAAGTTCCTGTCTTCCACAGCAGCCAGGGGCTGGTTTTGCTTTTAGCGAGACCCTGAGCGCTCACGGAGCTGAGCGAGCAGCGCCAGGACTCGCCCTGTCCCCGTTGGGTGGCAGCAGAGCCCCGCGTGTGGCACAGCGCCCAGGGCACACACCTTCCCTAGGGACAGCCCAGGGGACACACACATCTTCCATAGGGACAGCCCAGGGCACACACACACCTTCCCTAGGGACAGCCTCCAGGGGACACACACATCTTCCATAGGGACAGCCCAGGGGACACACACACCTTCCATAGGGACAGCCAGGGCAGGGCTGACAGCCCTGTCACTGCGGTGGGGGCTGCAGGGAGGGTGTGTTGCCCTCCACCCACAGCTATGGGAAACTGAAGCTCTCCTGGTCTCTAATCTGCAAAAGGACCCTGGCTCAGGAGTTTTGGTGCTTTCCTGGTAGTCACTTTCCACTGCAGTCCTGGAGGACCCTGCTGGCAGAAAGGAAACCAGAAGCCAGGAGCACTCTGTCCCAGGGGGTGCTATGATATCTCATGTTACATCAGAAATCTCTAGCTCAGCCCCAAGCTTCCATTCCTCTCCCTTCAAACATAAAATACTCAGGAAGATTTCCTGTTGAGGGGCAGCCCAGCACATGGGAAGATCTGAAGAGACTGATGTGGCAGGCAGCACTGAACTGCAAGGGTTGTGCTTCTGTGCCCAGCCTCAGGGGACAGAGGGACTGAAGGAGGGGAGGGCCTGGAAGCCCAGTGAAGTGGAAAGGGAATGCCCATCAGCTGAGGCACTCATGGAAGCCACAGAGACAGCCTGGAACAAAAGATTTTCCAGATAGTAATATCTCCAGACTTGGTGTTCCTTTGGTGAATGCCTGAAACATCAACAAATGACAACAAATGGAGACAAACAGAACTGAGCAATGTGAGCTGTGAGCCCAGGCAGCAGGGAAAACATCACTCTGGCTCCAATGCTCAAACTGACTGAGCAAGACAGCCCAAAAACCTTCATCTCCTCTTGGGTTTAAGGCCAGGCAACACCATGCCTTGCAAAAGGGCAAGTCTAAGTTTAATATCACAACTGATAAGGAGAGCAGAGTCAGTCCTTTTGACTAAAGGGCATGACTTTTGTTTGTTGGACAACAGGCCAAAAGAACCTCAAATATGTGCTGCACATTCCTGCTATCCAGGAATCCACCTTTGCATGTCCCTCTTCCTATCAGCATTCTTCTTCTTCTCAAATCCCTTTAAAAAGGATGGGAGGGGGACTAAGCACAGTGGTATCTTGTGACAAAATGCAAGACACAGACTTTTGACACAACTTGGACTTGAAAAGCAGCCCTGAGATGTCCTAATACCAGGACTTTGCTCTAGAGGACATAAGTTACAAGCTGAAATCATGAAATGACAAGGAGTGACACCATGTAATGTATCCCTCTGCTCTGCCATGACAGCTGAAGGCTCTATGCCAGTCTGTGATGACAGCACAGGCTGGAACAGGTCACCAAAGGAGGCTCTGGAATTTCCAGCACAGGGCTGAGGAAGGGACAAACACGTGTCAGAGTGGCTTTGGCATGCTGATCTTGCCTTTGGTTTGGGGAGGATACTACATCATCTCTTGAGGTCCCTTCCAGCCCTCATTTTCCTAAGCTAAATCTAAACTATGCAACATGACTTTGACTGTGAGAGCAAATGAGATCCTCCCCCTAGTCCCAGTGTGTGCTGAACTGCAGTTTTAAAGCAGCACCCATTTCCCAGCTCCCTAGCACTAGTGCTTCCTCCTAGAGTGCCAGCTTCCACAGCCAACCTGGGGCCTGGCACACTGTGATGCATTCCCTGCTGTATTTTCCATATTGTTCATTTTTGTCTGGGAAACTTCAGTGAAGCTGAAATTTTCATGAAGCTGGAATTTCTCAGAAATGGAATCAATAAAGAGATTTTTAAAACACTTCATTTCCGAGGCAGTAGGAATAGAGAAACTGCCTTACACAAAAGGTCTACCTAGTCCAGCATCTTTACTGATGCCAAAACCAGGTACATGGGGGAAGTAGGGATCCATGAAGTACCTCTGACTGTTTAATTGCTTCTTTGTAAGCCAAAGTCACAGTAAGTCTGAGCACCAGACTTAGTATTGTGCTCATGTTTAATACAAGGGGTTGCCAACATCCTTTTATTATTCTATAGCACCAATGACATCTACACTTTTTCTGGGTTCCTTGAAGTGTTTTGCAAAAGGAAATTAACATCATTTTCCATTCTCCTAATACAAAACACACTGAATGTCTAGAAGCAAAGTAACCTATAGCCCTGTACTGTTGTATTAGGCTGAGATGGCTTTTAAATAAATCTGATTTTAATTCTGACAAAACTGTTGGGTATATACATGAAAAGCTTGCAATTATCATTATCTCCTAAAATAGAAAGTGAATAGGGCTGGGCTAAGAAAAGACCATTTGTTCATCCAAATTCTGCAAATAAAAGCCATTATGATCTCAGGCCTGCATGAGGCACATTTAAGCCCTTGGCTGAATGTCATCAGTGTATACAGGCAGGATCTCAGTATCACATTAAGCACAATCTGTATCTGTCTAACCTATAACTAGCACCTGCTGCAAATAAAAGGGCTGTGAGGTAAGAATAGTGGTCCACAACCATATGCCAGAGCAGACTGAAAAATCTGACAATCCTTCCCCAATTTGTGTACAATGGTTCCCACCATGGTGCTCTCTGGTTTCACACCTGGGTCTAACAGACTGCACCCCTTGAATCTGAGCTTTCTTGCATTTTCTTTTTCCCATATCACCTGGATTCTTCCTTACTTGCACATCACACATTCAGCAGTGCCAAGATAACAGAGAGGAGGAGGCGGACAGTGCAGTTGAAATGCAGAGTGAGCAGTACAGCTCCCATATGCACTGAGATTTATGTCATATTTGACATGTCTGGGTGCAGAAGAAAATGCCTGGACAAAAGAACTGTGCTGTGGAGTCAGCCAGCCCAAAAGCATGGGAAAGTGGGGGGACAGGGCACATCACTATAATATAATATATGATTTAGACCTCCACCCTCCCACCACCTCTAGCAGCCCCACTAAAATACTCAGGTCAGGCTGAGCTGCCACCCATGACACCTTGCTTGTAAAGATAGGAGAAAATATGTTTCCCTTTTTAGAATCTGCACCACCCCAGACATCCAGGAGTGAAGCATCCTGCACAGCAAGCCATTTGTCACTGTCTAAATTAAGCAGTGGCTTTTCTGCCTTTGCCTCCCTCCCCTGCTCTCAGCCAATAGTGCACAGGTGAGCTCAGAGCTGATACAGCTGGATTAACCCTCAGCACACAGAGTAGGACCTTACCCACTCCCATGTGGATTGCTTTAAACATTGAATAGCAAATATATCTTTATCCCACATTCTCTGCTCATCCCATATCATCTATGAAAGAGAAACCATCTCTACATGCTTTTGTTCTAATAAAGAGGGTTATGCAAAGTCATGTGAATGATTTCACCAACTCTGCTCCATGCAGGGTTAGCTCTGTGAACAAAGCTAATAACAGTCTGATTTAATTAAGTCACCAACGAGTTCATTTCAGTCCTGATGGCCATCAGAAGCACATATCTAACAGGTAAAGTCTGAAGCTGCCACAACCCCCACAAGTCACAGGCATTTTGTACTCTTATTACACTCCTTTTGTAACTATTTCCCCTCCTTATAAAATACTGATACATGAGCTTTACAAAGACAGCACCAGCAGGCTTCTGTTCTGAAACAAGAAAAGCAGGGAAGAATTGGGGGGGGGGGAATTTTTGTTATTATTTTAATAATTAAAAGAAACAATAAGTTTTCATTGGACTTACACAGAAATACATTGTCAAACATAGCTGGACCTAAAGAGCGAGTGATTTGGAAGTGATGAAAGAGGCAAATATTATCACTGGAGTCAAGGTCAAGAAATCTCTAAGTATAAATAGCTCTTAGTCACCTTGAAAAACAACTTATATCCCAGTAATTCTTCTGTGGCAATTTGAAGGTTGTGCAATTACAATTTCTCATAGAGGTGGGGAGACCAGAAGTTTTTTTTCAGTCACCCTTTAACAACAGATCAGGCAACGCCTTCTAAAGCCTTGCTCTAAAATTGAAAGGTTTGATGATATCATGCAGGCTTTTCCAGATCTTCAAGATATTTCTGTCAAAGCTAAAAATACAAACTCACTATGCTCACAGCATGACAAGCATTTTCAAAGTTTAAAGCATAACCATTTGGTCATTGAGGCTGTGATAAGTTCTGGAAGTCAGAGAAGGACCTACAATATTGGGAATTTTACATGCAGGATTTGAATCTGAGCATGTAACTCAGGAAATCTGCTGCCAACCCCCTTCTCTTTGCCACTGCAAGGATGGGAAATGTTTGTCAGAACAAATTCACTATTGCCCTTTTGCTGCAGGCAAAACAAACCCACATAGGCAGCCTTGTACTCCTGAAATCTAACAATAAGAGGCTGGGCGCATACAATGGAGGGAAAAGAATTTCCCATGGGAAGTGCAGTATAGCTTTGACAGTTTATTATAAATGGCAAGTTGGGAAAAACTGGTATTTTCAAAACAAGTAGTTAAAAAAAATAAAACTATTTTAGTTTATTAAATAGGGAAAGAAATCCCAATGGCATGAACTGGCATTCTTTGCTTGCAGCACAAGTCCCCAGAACCATCTGAGTGCCCAACACTGACTTGTCTTTTTCAGAAACACATTACTGTACATCTTGGGTGTATCATTAGACCAGTCACTAGGGCTGTCCCCCAGGGACCAGTATGGGGCCCAGTCCTGTTTAATATCTTTATTCATGATCTAAACTGCACCAGGGGAGGTTTATGTTGGACATTAGGAAGAAATTCCTCAGAGAAAGTGTGATTAGACATTGCCCAGGGAGGTGCTGGAGTCGCCATCCCTGGAGCTGTTTAAGGAAAGCCTGGATGTGTCACTCAGTGTCATGGTCTGGTTGACACAGTGGTATTGGGGCATAAGCTGGACTCACTATCCCAGAGATCTTTTCCAACCTAAATGATTCTGTGATTACTGTAAATTGCTGTTTCATCACCTGATTAAATTTGAAGTGATTGGGAAGGTTGAATGCTCTTCTCCAAGTCCAGCTGGGTCTGTATTGATTTGAGTTAAATGTTTAACAGAGAAAGGCAATTCCTTATTTCCACGTCTTTCTACTCCTCATTCCCAGAGGAGACCAAACCAAATGACCTTCTGACACATTACTCCAGCAAACTGTCCCTGAAAAATCGTATCACCAAGTTAACCTTTTTCCACTACATCAATCCCAATTCCTTCTTCAACCCAATCTTTCACAATCTGAACTGAGAATAAGAGGGTGGATGAAATAGGAGGAGGAAGAAAGAGCAAACATAGTACAGACAATGGAAGAGAAGAGTTTTTCATTGTCCTATAAAAGAAAGATGAAGTTTTTGGGTTTCTTCCCTTCCCAGCACCCCCAGAGCCCCACCTGTAAAACTACTCTAAAGGATAAACCAGGGCCAGGTACATATAAGCTGAGGTCAGACTTCTGTCCCATCATTTCTTTTACCACATTTCAGTACTCAGGTAGCTCCAGCTGAACTCAAAGTCACAATTCCCACTCATAGCACCCCGAGGGAACTGCACCATTATCTCAGAACTTCATTGTTTAATACCCAGTTCATGGATAGCACATTGTGTCTTCACTTGCAGATTATTTTGGATAATTTTCAATTGTTACTCTTGAAAAACAAGCAACTCCAACAGGGTGCAAACTCCCCAAAATAGGGATGAAACTTATGACAACCTTTAGGAAGGTTTTTATGCCTGGATAATATATGGCAAACTAAGGTCTAGCTAACAGCTAATTCACTTTTCACATTCTTTTGAAGTGACCTCTGATTCCTGACTTACTACCTGGCAGGCTCTCTGAACATGACAATTCCCAGATACTCCTGTCCCCGGGGATCTCCTCTGTACTTGTGTTCTCCAAGCCAGTGATCCCTCCTCATACAAGCCCCATTTACTGAGGAATTCCTGGCACCTCCCCCAGAACTTCCTTTGGAATTAGCTTTGGAGTAGCACTCTTCCAGTAAAACCTAAGGAGATGGATGTGTTTTGATTCCCAAGTTCAAGATGGGGTTACACTCAGGCAAATAAGAACTGACACATATTTAGTACTGTCCAATTTACTGTAACACAAAAGCATCCAAAAGAAATGGGGAAACTGGACTGCAAACACCTTCCTGAAGAACAGGTATTTTTTGAAAGGAATTTTCTGACAGAAAAACTCATAAATCAGAAACTTCCTGCCCTGCCACAACTACATTTTAAATACAGTTGCTGCTCCATCACCCAGAAGTTAAGTTCCTAACAAAGCTTCTATACTCCAGAGAAGGACCTAACACAATTTATAAAGCAGCATTAAAATACCACTCCTTATAAACCAGGAAACAGCCAAGCAAATGGAGGCTACGTGAGTAATTTACCCATTTTTCTGAGTGAGGACAAAGTGAGGACTAAAATTAATCCTAGAAAGTAATGCAAATTATGAAAATGCCTCAAAAACTGCAAGCATTCTTCAAAATAATAAATCATCTTGAAACAATCATACAAATTGGCTGGTGTCATTAAAAGAATTCCATATTCTTAGGCACAACCTAATGGCTTTTGCCAGAAAGGAACTCTGCTTGGGTTTGCATAATTTCTTTAAACTTTTATCATGTCATGAATGTTGATTTGCTTCTTTTATTCTTAAAAGGGGGGATGGGGTAAAATTTTAGACCCACTGTATGCTGTATTAAGCCATAAATGTAGCTGCCCTGCAATTACAATCAAATTCAGGCTAAAGAAATGGAGAATTAAATAGTGACATTTAAAAAATGAAGGCTTGTATATAAAATCTGAATTTAAAGTTTTAATTAAATCAAAGTTAAAAGTGGGATCTGAAAACATAGGGAATAAGCTTGCTTCCCTTTTCCTGTTTCTGAGTAAAATTAGGTATATAAGATGTGCCACTCAATTTTTAAGATGATGATGATGCAAAGTAAATAGTTTTATAAGCTACAGAATCTTGAAAAATACGAATTCCAAAACTGAAATATATTTTAAAGCATTTACATGCTTCATGTGTCTAGCAAATTTCTGAAAGTAAAAAATATTCACAGATACTTTATGCATTCTAAATAAAATTTCAACTTTCATTCAAATAGAGTTTGACAACTCCTTAGCAAAACAGTTTTAGGGAAAAATATAGATGTTAAATAATATAATGACTTTATGCAGAGCTGTATTAGTTTAAGTAGATGTGTACAGATATGAAGCACCCTCATGTTTATCAATTAGTATTTTATAATTAAAAATCTAAATGTAATCCAAGGTTACAATCAGTCAGTCTAATCAAAGTTTCCTGGGTTATTTAACAAACCGTGATTAAAATCAATTATTTAAATCACAGTGTTTGAAATCAATCAACAATGATGTCCATAGTATGCTTTTATTCTATGGTACAGTAAAAAAAAAAAAAAAAAAAAAAAAAAAAAAAAAAGAGATACAGAGATATGTGTGCCCCTTCTGCCAAGTTCCCCAAACCCTCAACTGAATCTCCAGTAGCTAAACACAGGCTTGAATGTCACAGAGATATGAGAGTTTCTGCTTCTGTAAGCAGACAAGCCAAGAATGAAATGAGAAAAATTTTGTTACAGCACACAAAAAATATTAAATGCTTAAGTCTCAAAATTTTAAAAATTAAAAATTGAAAAATGCATGTTCACAACCAGAACTGTTGGGCCTCTCTAAGTTCCCTAGGGCACTCACTGAAGTTATGGATATTGTGGGTGAATATTCCTTAAGCCAAACTGAGCTCAGTGTCTCACACAAGGCCCAGCTCCATCTGTGCCAAGTACCTGTGCAGCTTTGACACAGTGTGAAATTGGAGAATATTTCCTAAGAATAAGCTCAAAATCATCTGTTGGATGTTGCTCAGCACCTTTTAAAGCCAAAACTCACTGCAGAGACTTTGCTTAGAAACAGTCAGCCAACTTTCACCTTCACTTTTGAATTCTCTATGGAATTGAAGGAGTTTTCAGAGAGCTCCAGAAAAAAATTATAAAGAACAAAATAATGAAAAATTAGTCAAATGTGGCCAAACAGTTACAAATCCAAGCTGCAGACTTTTCCCAAGAACTATGATTAAAAGGAATTTTGCATCCATTTTAGCTAAGTTCTAATGGAGAAGTTTGTGATGCTTATACATCAGCTCTGGCATTACTTTTGAATAGTGGCAGCAATCACTAATATTTGTATCTAATGAAAGGCAGTTATATCCTGACTGTAGGACTGCATTAAGAATTAAAGGGCCTTTAAAGGAAGACTGCAAAGTAAATTTGCTTCTCCATTTTGATGCTCTGTTGTTTCAAATACAAGCTCACTTTCCTGCCACTTTCTGGCCAGGGAGGAAAAAGGTGACTCTTGTTTTTTCCTCCCCACCTCCTCCTCCTTCAGCAGGTATGGTATGCTGGCTCTGCTTTACTTCAGCATTACCAGAACCTTGGTGGAAGTTTCAGTTATTTACTGGGAACTTCACTGCCTGCATCTTTTTCAAAGAGATAAGGCTATTGACTAATTAACAAAGATACCTTTTTCCCACAAGTTCATTAAGCTTATTATTTAAATCACAATAGAGCAAAGATCCCCAGTTGCGAGGCAAAATCCAGCCCTGTTAGACTCTGTACTGACAGGCATGAAAGCATTTGTCCCAAAGAGCTGACATTCTTTGGGCCAGAACATAATGTGCACAACAGACAAGGACAGACACACAAAACATGATGTGAAATCTCCACGTGGATGCTGGCTGGGGGGAACAGCTGCACCAGGGATTATTCAGGCACATGGAACACTTTGTTGGCCAGTTGGAAAACTCTGGTCCATGCCTTGGCTGTACTGCAATGCTCTTAACTCACAGGAGAGACCCTTACAAAGAAAGGGAAGTTGAAATATCTTCCCTCTGCTCCTTTCCAAACTGTATCACCACTGGTGTCTTGGCATTTATAGGACACAAATATCTGTTTCACTGAGAAGAAAAAATGGTGAAAGGCTTTGTCACTATTTTGAAGGTTATTTTTTCAAAATTGAAACTCCTGTTAGACAATTGTAATGCTTCAGTTTCTTTTGGATAGGGAGGTTTGTCCCAGAAAACACACTTTTCACTTGAAATTCAATTTCTTAGCTAGTTCATGTACATCACTAAAATGATCCAACCTTTCAGCAAAAAGATAATCAGAAATAACTAAAACTTCCAGAACAGCCCCCAGATAAGGAAGCAACAGAGAAAGGGCTCAACCTCAGGTAGAAAATAACACAGCATTCTTATAACTGAAGTGCTTTACTGTGGAAATAGTGAATTTCCCAAGGGAAAAAAAAAAAAAAACCTCTGCTTGAGGAAGAGGGACTAAGCTATGTTCAAAGACATGTAGTCTCTCCTGGATTCCAAAGATGACACCTGGGCCAGAAGAGTGCTGGCTGGAGCTCCACAGCCTGCTGGCACCACCTCCTGTGCCTGTCCCTTGGGGGGATCTCTGTGGAGCTGCTCTGCTCCCAGCTGGACCTCTCACAACTCCTCTGTGTGTTCATGAAGAAATGGAAGCTGAAGGGCTGACTAAACTGGAGACTTTTGTTTTCAAAGTCTGCATCAGTTCATTTAGCAGCTGCCTTAGGGAGAATTCACTGAAAAAATGCCCTAATGGAAGGCATTTAATGCAACTATGCAACTGCAGTTACCGTTTTGCCCAAAATTTAGAAATAACAGGTGCCTGCACAAGTGAGGCAATGTGGGCCTTAAACACAGTGTGCCACCATGAGCCAGAACACAACAGAGTAGAAAGGACTAAAGACAGTACAAGCCAGGCAATCATGACACTGAACATAAAACCTGGGCACTGTTTAAAACATCAACAGCAGTTACTGGGATACATTATTGCACAACTCATTTATTGGGCCCCAAAGAAAAAAACTTCATGTCTTTGACAGAATCTTGAAAACCCTGAACTATCCAAGGCACCAACACCTCACTTTTAGTCAGTGTTATCTACTTGTCCCCTGTTTCTGTGCTGCTCTACATCTGTCCCAGTCACTTTGCTTTATGGTTCACATGCCATTTATCAAGCTGTCATATGAAATAAAACGATAACAAAACCAAACACCACTCATTTCATTTTCTGGCAAAGTTATTTACAGGTCTTTGTTATTAGATTTCCTGCTGAATGAATGAAGATCCCAAAGTTAGTGCACTGTGTATTTCTAGCAGTAGCCAAGGAATAGGATTGATTAAATTATAAATTATGATTACTCTACAGCATCTGAATACTGAAGGAGACTTTTAAAAATTTAGAATAAAAATGGAGTCACTAAATTGGTTCTTCAAGACAATAGCTGTAATTTCGGGTAACACATGTGCAGTGAAAGAAATATATTACTAATATCAATAAGGTAAATAAGTACTATGGACCCAACTAATACTAAAAAAAAAAGAAAGAAAATTAATTATTTAGTATTCTCCCATCAGATTTTCACTGCTGTGCACAACAACAGAGTGTAACAATATTCAGGTTCATGTTATTCAAGATGTTAACCCCTGTACTCAGATACATTTGATTTTCCTTGAAATCATCCAAGCAAAGCTGCCAGCAATTTTCATTTGTGTGAAGTAACAGACACAGGAAAATGGCATGTCAGCATTAATGCAGACATTCTGGGACAGAAGGCTTCCCTGCACGTTACACAAAGCAATCAAACCTGAAACATTTGGAGTCTACTGAATTCCCTCAAACTTTCTTTGTTTTAAGCAAAGTCTCCTCTAGTGACCTGCTTGAAAGCAATCATGGGAAGCTGACAGCAGTATAAGATATAAAACAGATGCATAGTGTGAATCAGAGACTCTCCTAGAAGAACTTGTACTTAAAAAATCCTTTAAAAAATGGCAAAGTATTTGAAAAAAAAAAAGTGTGTATTAGCTAGCAGGAGAAACCTGGAAGTAATCGTAAATATTTTACAATATTTGGTGCCAGCAAGATACTTTGCTATCAGTATCTGAGTCAACTTTTGCACAAAGCTAAAGCAGCAACTGGCATATCCTTGCAGGCAGAGAATGCTTCATTGATATTTTAAAAAATTGATTAGTTCTGAACGTGTAACATAAGCTGCTCTCATATTTGTTTGTCTGTTTTGGAGAGTTTTGCAGTAAAATAACCTGAAACTCTGTACTACACATTTCTGCAAGTCTTTGTCCATAAAAAACCAAGATGCTCCATGCCCACAGATTTCAAAGTGGTGCACTCTAAGCACTTGGGAGCAGGAGCTCTCTTGCTGTGTGTACTGGCAAACCAGTTTGTCAGCAGGACACAATTATGACTAAAAACCCCAATAAATCTCATCGCAAGTCACACAAAATGATGTTTTATAATCCTTGCTCCCTATGGCTTCAGTGTGGAAGCCAAGAAGCAATTCCAGTAGAGATCATGGCTGTGGGGAAGTGACTGCCCAGCTCTGTGGCCTGCTCAGTACCAGACAAGGTTAACCTGTCATTTTCCAGGGGCATTCTGGCACCTGGAGTCAGGCATGTGGCAAGTGCCACACTGCTGGACAGGTGTGCCACCTTTGGAGAGCCAGATCCAGACTCTTCTATGCACTGGCATGCTTAGAAAAATAATGTCAGTACTGTCCAAGGTCCCCGTGCCCTGCAGTTCTTTGCCAATTATGCCTCTTAAATATCAATTTACACATCATTCCTCTGTCTCAGAAGGATTCTCTGGGTGCCTGAAGTCCCTAATAAATTTTTATGTTGTTTTTTAAGTCTTGTAAGCCTTTTTGCAGGTTCCTAAATTCTTCTTTAACTGATTAGGTCTGTGCATTTTCAGCTGCAAATCTACAATTATAGTGGAAAAGCATCACTTCCCAGACAGAGAGGTATGATAACAAAAAAAGTCTCTCATTTTCCCTTTGTCTAAGGTTTGGTTACATGTTCTCAGGCAAATCAGATATCCCAAGATTCATTTGACTCATCCACTCAGCACAAACATTATCCATCTTTGTCCTTCCATAGCATTTTATAATCCCAGGATCTCAAAGCCAAGTACCAGGAGAAAATACACAGTTTCTCCCTGAAGGAAAACCACCCTGTGTCACAAGGAAAGCTGTAGCCATTTTAATTTACAAAACTACACTGGGTGAGTGCTGAGTACAATCCAGCAGTCAGAGAAAGAAACCCTCAAAGATTAAAAAAAAAACAAACTACCAGAGGCAGAGATTAATATCAGTAATTTACAAATTATCTTTTAGAAGTGTTAAAACCCAACAGCAAGCCAACTAAACTTCCCTCCCAAACTTTCTTTATTCTCTGTCTTTCCCTTTAATTTGCTTCCTGTGTCTTTTATAATGGTTTCCTGAGGTTCTGATCACAGTATCATTGTGGCACCAGTCTACTGGAAGCATAATCCTGGAGATACTCCTTTTAAAGGATAATTTAATTGAATTCTTAAATAGGAGAAGAAAATTAATTTCCTCTGACTTCATGAATACTTAAACTTGCAGAATCATACATTAAAGAAATAGAATCTATCGACTTTGAAACCTCAGGTTTTATCACTTAGATACTTTTCTGGTGCCTATCAAAGCAAAATTGAAAAAAACCCAACTTTTTAAAAATCCAGCCACTGGGGAAAAGTCATTTTTTCACATTGAAATGTTTAAGTGTCTCTTCCCATCTGTAGTAACAGGCACTTAATGAAGAGGAAAAAAAAAGGACACAGAAATTCCCAGAGATAGTTCACTTTTGTAAACGTGAATAAAAATAAAAACACCAAAAGATTGCATTAAGTTAGTTTCAATCAAAGGCTGATGAGCCTGGAAAAGTGAGAGGCTTCAGAAATGAGGTGGCAACTTACTGCTTGAGGCAGACAGCTCTCTTGGGCTGGGGGACATCGGCTGAGCGCACATCTGGCAGAGACAGTCCCTTCCATTAAAGGTAACTCGATCTCCTGGTGGAAATGGACGCCTGGAAAGTTCAAGAGAAAAATGTATTTTTGCAAAGGTTACATCAGAAATTTTCCTCTGCTCCCCATGCCTTGAGTTTTCTGCCTTCCTCCAGCGCAATCAATATTTTACAGAAACTCGGGCCAAATAGTTTCTGCAATGTGGCCTTGGCAAAGCCAGGCACTGGAAGAAATCCAATCCATGGGTGCAAGCAGAGCAGAGGTTAGACTTGCCTTGTATTTTCATTTTAAAAAGATTATCAAACATATTTTATCTGAATAGTAGAGACAGTGAAATCTGCTAAGACACAACAGTGACATTTATGATGGTCTCGGCGTGATGTTGTGGACAGCAAATGATAGAGAAGAGAACTTGAATCAGAACTGTTCTTGAGATTGGTGAAGGAATGTGGAGCTAGTCACTCATAAATGTTAAGAATGTGTGTTAGGCAGAAGTTGACATTGCTGTTAACTCTTATTTGGTGCCTAAAGCAGAGGATGAAAAACATTTAATAACTCCCAAACTTTAATAAGGAGTGCTAACTGCTGAGTGCAGACCCCCACTACATCCCACCTCACTCCAAAACTGCTTAGCAAATCAGCTGCTGATTTCAACATAACAAAATGTTTCAGGCGTTGTTTCCTCTCCACTGCCATCTCTAAGTGGGCTAAAAATAGACCAGCAGCAATTCTGAATTTCATTAATCTATTTCAAAGACTCATCTTTTGTTCATTCAACATAAAACAATCGATGCAAGTCAATGTACAGAAAATTGATGTCATGTTTCACACTGTCCCTGGGAAATAAAACTGCAATGTATACATTATATGATTACCAAAATGCAGAAAATTCACACACTATTTAAAAACAGAAAACAATCAAAATTCTTTCAATAGAAAAGGGCTTGAAAAATGTACCAGGCTAAAGGACAAAGTACTTCAAGTACTTATCAGAGATAGGAGTTTAAAATGCCACCTCTCTGCCATCCACAGAGCCTTAGCTAACTCCTTCTCCTGCTGCAGAATTGAAGACTGATTCTCTTACTGGGGACAAGAAAGGGTATTTGGGAAGGGGGAGAACCCCAGTAGTCCCAAAGCCACATGCTCTTATATGATTGATTGACTGTCCTCAGAGCTCAAATGTAGCATCCGGAATTTTGCTTCACTTCATTTCTCCCTCCAAGCTGGGAATATCACCTCAACTCAACTCAACTCATGTCCATTATCCCAGTGTGTAAGCCCAACACTTAATTCTTTCAGACATGACAGTAACTTTCTGAGAACAAGGAACTACATGTCATACAAAAGCTGTGTCCCCCATATAAATGGGGGACACATATATTTTCAAGACTTTTCAAGTCAGACCTGCAGCAGATCTTTTATAACAAAATAAATGCACCCTCCAGAGAAATCTGTCTTGAGACTTGTGTCTGATGGCAATACCCCTCCTTGTGTTTTCCTTGAACTGGGTTCCTGCCACGCTATTTGAAAGGATGACTTACTTGCAGACAGTACAGGCAAAGCAGCTTGGATGGTAAGTTTTCCCCAGAGCTGTCACTACTTCACCTTCCACAAACTCCCCACAGCCGTTGCAGCGGGTGCCGTACATGCGCTGGTAGTCCAAGGTGCAGAGATATTCTCCATTCTTAATGAAAAAGCCTCCTTGTGCCAGGTCACAGCCACACACTGGGAGAAAAAAACAAACCACACAGATTAGAAAAATATCACTGCTAAGGAAATTAGCTGCTCAATTGTATCAGTAAAAGGGTGAAGAGGCAGTCAAGGATTTCTGTGACTCGGCAGTTTTTCCAGTGTAAAATGCCTATTCACTCAAACCAGAACAAATCACAACCAGGTGCCTGTTTTGCTTTGAAAAAATATTCAGAGTCCTACATTAGCATTTCTGGTCAACACAGAGAAAGCAATCCTACCTTTAACAGCCAAACCCCATGAACAGAAAGTGCCATGGGAGATTGAATTTCACACTGTGCTTTAGCTTGGATTGAACAAAGAATTCGAAACTACCTATTTAGTGTTCCCCTGTATCACCAAAAATTTATACCCAGCTGCTCCCAGGCACTTTGGTTTCTGGCACTCCTCCTGCTGCTCTGTATATTGCTGTAGCTGTGTAATTCAGTCAGAGAAACCACTCTTCACAGCAGTCTAGCATGTTAACTTAACTCTGCAAGGAATTCCATCTCATCCCCCTTCATAAGAGTCAAGATTCAGATCAAATATCAGAAATATTCAATATCAGAGATTCTGAGTATTAAGGAAAAATAAATAAGAAGCACACTAGGTCCTTGCAGTTACACAATCCTTGAAAAATTAAAATACTGAATACTGAAAGATTATCAGGGGGACTAGGTTCAATTCCTCTTTCTGCCACAAGTTCCAAGGACAATACTGTACTCAACATTCATTCTCAGTGCTGTTATAATGGGCTAGTATCTTATTAGCTACCTGCCTTGAAAATTAAAATTGCAAGGCATTTAGGGCAGGGATTGCAAATTTTCTTTGCCCTGGAGGTCTAATAACTGCTACTGTAACAATAATTAATAGAACAACAATAAACAGTACTAAAATGCAGCTTAGAAGGAAAGCAGTGTCAGTACCAGCATTTTTCCAGTTTCACATTTCTGGACAGAACAATGATAATATTCCATGTGCAAACAAATTGCATTTCCTGATGGCATTAAATCCACGAGCAGCTAAAACTCAATTATCAGTGACTGAGAAGAATTACAAAGAACTAGTGTTAAGGCTCTGTTAAAATGCTGCAAAATGTTCCAAGCTGGTTTTTTAGGTACACCTCCAGAAAAAAAAAAAAAAAAACAACCCACTTTTAGTCCTTTTTCTTCTATTGATCTCCATTTTGTTTAAAATATTATTTTCAAACTAACAGTAAAATATCCTGTTAGGCAGAAAATACAGGTAACCTCTACATCACAGCACCTTAGATCCTTCCTGGGTTGGGGACCATATAGTATTTTCCACTGGAGATCCAGAGGTGAAACTTCAGCCTACTTACAATAGGTTTGCTTCTCTAAGTTACTTTGGGCAGATCCTTACCATTAAATAATGTAGAAATTGAGAATTCTCCTTTAATGTTTAAAAGATGCTTTAGAAGCTGCTCAATTTCATGAAGTGCTATGGAGTACTCATGTGTCTGTGTGATTATTTAAATTGTAGTTTGTAATTTACGTTGTAGCTTTAACATTCAGGTATGTCTGTTTTTCAACATCAAGCTAAAAGTGCTCAGAGTGCAGCTGGGTCTGCCTCAGAAGCTGCAGGTATGAACTCTCTGGCTCTTTACTGTGATCCCCAGTTCTATCAAAGAGTCACTTTTTGAAGAACTCATTTGATCATTGCAGCCCCCTTTACCTGCCTAGGCAAGGATCTAAGTAACTTTCAATACCACCTCTGTTCTAGCTCCTTCTGAAAACCCAGCTACAGCATCATAAAGAGGTGGCAGATCATTGTTTGCAGAAACTAAGACAAACTTGGAAGGCAGAGACAGTCCCTTCCATTAAAGGGAAGGGTTCATGCACTCACAGTTATTGGGCTCTGCCCCTTGGCATGCGTGGCCACAGGGATTCAAGCCTATTGATGAAAATGGGGGCTAAATATTTCACCAGTCTTTTAGAGACAGCAATTGCTATTGTCAAAAAGAAGCCCCTTCTACTGCCCTTTTCCTTATGAAGTCTTCTTTCTACCCAATGTCTAACTCATTTTGTAAACAACTCAGAATGTCTGAGTTAAATTCTCTCACACTGGCAAGCCATGGATTCAGGCCCAAGCAGAAGAGCTCATGATGTGAGCCCCCAGCAGATTCATCGTCTTTGGCACACCCACAGCAGACAGAACACACAATCTGCAACAATCAGAAACAAGCCCTGGCTACCCCACATTACAAGGGAGTTTTGCAGTCAATTTAGCACATGTGTTCCTAGCACTAATCACAGCTTTAAGCTACATGGGAAAAGCAAGGGTCACCCAGACTGTTAACATCCATGGTTGGAAAAATGCTATTCCAGCCGGCTGCTTTCACTGTGAGTCAGAGATCAAATCAGAAAGGACAAACATGACTGTGCCCACACTCGATGTACAGTGTGGTGTCTAACAGGGAAGGGACTGGAGCACCTCGTTTTTCTTCTTTTTTCTGCTTTTTGCAACTGTGCAGAAGTTGTGGCTCTGACAATGTATCCCCTCAACCTGACACACATTGCCTTAGCACACATATTTATGACTACTATAGAAAAACCACAAAAAAGGGATGAATTGCAATTATCTTTTATTAAAAAGACAGACCATATGCCCACCACTGTTCATGCCTCAAGCAGCAGAGGCAGTGAAGAGAAATCAGCTGTGAACTCCACATATGTACAGTTCACTCTGATGGTGTGATCTAAGCAACTGCTGTGGTACACATATTTCATCAAAGAAAAATTTATACCTAAATGATGGCAGTTAACTGTAAACATGGAACTATTTTTTCTCTATACTGTTGGGAAAAATGACTTTAAAATAATTACTTTGTGGAGTCAATAGTGATGCACAAATTCTATTTGAGAAGGCAAAAAGCAAGAGGCATTCTGTAAAAATCCATCACACAGAAATAATTCTACAGAAGAAAAACATTTCCCCAAGATCCTTCCTGCTCAGTATGATGGGAGAAATTCTGTTTCTCATTACCAAAACCCTCATTCTGAAACAGGAGACTCTGGGGAGCATTTCTTTTCCCTAAGGTACCACAAGCATAGAGACAAAAAAGAGCCAGCATTTTTCTTTAAATGAAAAAAGAAACCATTATCTTCAAATGCTCTTGGAGGAACTCAGAATTTCATATTCCAAACAAATCATCCTGCCTCTCTTGTGAATGGAATAAGCTGGAATACAGTTCTACCTCCCACTGTAGGGAAAGCACCCACCCACTAGCTTTTTCTGTCTTCAGCTACTCTCTGGAGCTACTCTTTTGCATCCTTGGAGCACAAAAAATGTTGGAGATACTATCAGGGCTGCTCTCAGCTCCCAAAGCTTCAGAGTTTGTTATGGAAATCTGAGCTGGTCAAGAGCAATCCAGCTGCCTCTGGCTCCAGGGACCTGGACCATTCTTAAGGTGAGTCACTTCCAAGTTTTAATGGTGATAATAAAAATGAAGAGATCAGTTTTTCAAAGAGAACAAAAGCAGGATTTGATCCTACTGAGCATTATTTAGGATTTCCATAGCCTAATTGTCAGGGAGAGTTGAACTACATGTTGATGTTAAGTAAAAAATGTTTCAGCACAGAAGAAAAAAAAAAAACCCACAAGGAGAGTCTATGAATGTGGGCTCTCAGTCTGCAGAAATGAATGCTATTCATTAAGAAAAGTCTAATGATCTGCTTTGTTACTGTGCATTAAATAAGGTGCAAATTCAATTTCCTGTTGGGGTTTTATTTCTTTCTTGTATTTTTCTGCTTCATGGAATAATGGTGCAGGGAAATAGTCATACAACAGTTATTCTTAGGACACAATGGATCTCTTGTGTGAAGGTAGAAAGGAATTTGGAAGTGTTTCAGTTTATCACCTACATCCAAAAAAATACACAAGGAAAATCTGGGTTTTTTTCACGTAAGAGTTTAACAAATCCCACATTGATGAAAGCAAGGTTCAAGTTCTTACTAAAGTTTCTGCATTTCAAATGAACCAAGTCTCCTTCTGCCTTTTACTCCTCTTACCAACACTTTTCTTGATGGCATAAGTCATTTAAAGAATGAATATACATCCAAGCACCATCAGAAGAGCACATAAGAACAGTAAATCTCAGAAGCTGTGCTGCAGCACTACCCTGGCAGGGAGATTGCAAGGCACCAGTAAGAAATGCATCCAGCAGTTTGCAAAAGCTGTAACAGAGATCCCAATGACCATTTGTCACACTCCTGCCACTGGAGATTGTTTTCTGTCATACTCTGATGGGATGCATTTTGATTGAAGCTATTTGGAACTGTGTCCAGCTCTCCCAGTGGTTCTGGAATCTCTGCTCATTTCAGCAGACTGACATTAGAAACAATGCTGGGAAGTCAAAGCACATAAACATGCAACAAATACAGGTGACCTTAAAATCTGCTTTGATAACTTGGCATCAGGTAGAAGAAAGGTTTAGCAGCTAAAACACCTCCTGAGCAAAAGACAAGATTGCATTTCTCCCCTCTTCTCCTAAACTGGTCTGAGATCTCCCTTGGGAAGCATCCTCTAGCCTCCAGTCAAGCCCTTCTCCTCTTGCCATGAAAACCCTGACACTCCACTCCAAGCATCCTGCCTGCACCCCTCCTGAGTGCTGCTGTCACTGTGACACAAGCAATCCTCAGTGGGGCACCTGATTGAAACCCCTGGGCATTCAATGCAAGCATTCACTCAGCTGAAACCAAAAGTGAATTCTGAGTCTCAGACAAGCTCAGTTTTAACTTGATCAACTTCCCAATCAATGCCATGACCCTGCCTTCAGTTCTACAACACTGGAGACACAGATAATGCTGCACTGGGAGTTGTTCCTGTCTGCATCTGACTTGCACAAATTTCAGTCTTTCTAGCAATCCAACAGCCAACAGCTCATACCTGAGCTCAAGAGCAAGCAAACAGCAGCTGTATGTAATGTAGCTATGTGACAACTTTCTCCTTCCTCACTGAAATACCAGTGGTTTGTGCACCAGGATGGAAACAATGGCAGGAATCATCCAACCATTTAAAACACCTTTCACATTAAACTAAACACGAGGTTGAGATCAAAGTCATTTACAGGTCTGTGGGAAATGAACCTTGAAGAAAAGGCAATCAGTGGAAAAATGTCAAAGTTTAGCCTCAGATCACTTGACTGTAACTATCTAGAGGAAACATCTCTCTAAAAAGATTTTATATAAGCAAACCAGGAATTTAAGGATAGAACAAACCCAAACCTCATCCAAGCCAGGCAAACGATGGAGGTACTGACCACAAAGCCAAGAAACTTTCTGTAATCTTGTAAGGATGCTCTGCCCTGCTCATCAGGCACCTGTTCAGCATCCTGCTGCTCCTCAACTTCCAAAGGGATCCAGCAGCTTTTTAAAATCTGACATGGCATCTGTCAGCATTCATCGGCATCAGCCAAGTAGTGCAATTAATTTAATTTCCTGTCAAATGTTTGGTCCCTGAAGAGACCTCAAGCCCAACTAAACTAAGTTTGGTATCAATCACTTGTCATTAATAGTATTCTAACCTAAACAGCAAAGTAAAGATCCACTCCAGAACGGGAGGATACTGAACTTGAAGTGAAATGCCAGTTGGGATCACTGCAAGAAGAACAGTCTTCAAGACACAGCAGCTAAGATATATAAATGCAGAAATGGCAATTATTCTCACAGCTGCAATGAGGTTTGATTTCAAACCTGAATGCATGAATTCACATCTGAACTACATTCTCTGGCATGGGAGAAATTTTAACCTCTGTTAGCTTCCCAGAAACAACAGATTCCCATTTCTACCCAGATCTTGGTTCAGTGACTCAGAGCTGAAGGAGCACATTCTACCCACACGTGTGTTATCACATCCACACATCAGTTTCTGTTCCAGAAGATTTGTGAATGTGCAGAGATCTTTTCAAACACTGCGCTGGACATCTACTGCAAGAACTGCCTCATCTTTAAACTTTCCATCCACTGACACTGAACTGTTTATAGCACTACCCAGCAGTCTGTTTGCAGCCTCCTCCTGCTGCCACTGAAGGAATCTGATGACAGATCAAAGGTCAAAGAACTAATGATTTAAAACACATTCCAACCTGTTGATATAGTGTCTGCTTACATGACCCTGACTTCTCCCCAGTTCTTCAAGGGAGGAGGATCCAGTTCCAAGTCAAAGGATTACAGAGCATCCCAAAATCTAAACATAGGAAGCCTCTCCCCTCCCTGTCAGGCTCAGTGAACTGCAGATGATGTAGCCTTTTATGTCATCACATAAAAAACCCAGACCTGTGCCTGGAACCTAAACACACCACAGAGGATTCTGCAAGTTAAGCTTGAGAGACATCTAACTGAAGAGAAGAAAATTACCACATAATTAAGAAACTGCTTTATGCTGATTTATAACAACATTTTAATATAAGCTTTTTTTTTTTTTTTGGTCTGTGGAATACTCTAGGTTTGTGGAATGCTTCCTGGATGCCAAGACTTGGCTTTGCCTTATAATTAGCAAGATTATTAGCAGGTAATTGCTTTTTGATATTTGATATCACTATAGCATGTGAAACATTGATACACAGTGAAACATTTTCACCTGACCTTTATGCCACGTAATTGTGGCTGTCCCATTCCTGGAAGTGTTCAAGGCTAGGGCTTTGGGCAACCTGGTCTAGTGATTTGGCCACCTGGCCCATGGCAGAGGGGCTGGAACTCCATGATTTTAAAGTCTCTTCCACCCCAAAACATTCCATGACTCTGTGACAGTGAGGACTAAAAAACTTAAAGATACCATCCATTTTCTTATGGCAGGATTGCTTATTTATGAGATTAAATTTTTGTTTAGTCTACATTACTGCTAAAAAAACCCCTAAGTTTTCCAATTCATATTTGGCATCACAAATCTACTATTTGAAACACTCCTACCACAAACACTACACTGTCTTGCTAAGATAATTCAGGCAATCTCTACACGTACCAAACTAAGCTATGTAAACTTTTACATTGTTACTATGAAAGCTTAAAGGTTTTTCTGTTAAGCAATACAGTGTATTGAAACCAGCCTTTCCCTCTAACCCAAAAGATGAATCACAGGCTTAATAATAAAGCCTTATTATAGCAATTTTGCTAGCCTCCAAGTTTCTTCTGCTAGTACATGCAATAGGGTAAAGTGAACTGTTATCAACTGACAATGGTAGAAAATTACCATTTGCATCAGATCACAATTTAAATTGAGATATTAAAATCTCTGCTCATGCACATTGTAATTTAGGGTCTGATCCCACACGCATTTACATATGGATTGCATTGCAGTGAGCAGTCTTCATTTTTCCAGAAAAGTTATTCATGTACATAGATGCTTACAAGGAAAACTTTTACTTCTCCATAAGCCACTAATTAATTCTTGTTAATGGTAATGTTTATTTGAGACAAATCCAATGATGTCTCCAGCTCAACATTCTCATCTAACCTTTCCTCCTCTCAGCCTGCTGCTTCCATTGCCTCATAAAGATTAACAATTTGGTATGGTAAGAGTAGTGTACTCCTGCTAAAACAGACCTTAAAGCTTATTTATTACACCTGGAGGTAATGCAGAATTCTATTAAATTTGTATTTGTAACACAAACCAGTGTAATTCCCTGGCAAGGTAAGGGAATTTGTTATGAAACAGCCAAAGATGACTGCTCTGCATGGTGTCCCTGGAGCTGCACTCCTAGATGTCTCTTATTCCTCCTCTGTCCATCATTCCCCTGTTAACTCCAGCTCCCTGTCAGCTGCTGCCTGCCTGAAATTCTTTGCCTATCAGGAGGATGGCAGAGCTCACCTTCCTAGGGACAGCCACACCATTTTCAGCTTTTTGTTTTCCTGTCAGCTCTTATCGGGAGCCCCAAATAGAAGCGGCCAGCCCTGGCAGGCAGATAGGACACAGCAGCTGGAGACACGTGGCTCTCCAAGGCACAGTCCCAGCCAGCTCCATCTTATCATGGGGCACAGGAACGTGTCACTCAGTGGAGGTTTTACTTGTCATCTTTGGCAGGAAGCAGCTCCTCTGTCCTTAGAAAGATTCCAGAGATGGCCAGAGCACCAAACTCCTGGGGAGGACGAATGTCTGATCGCATTGCGTGACGCATGAGCACGTCCTGAGCTGGCTGATGCACATGGAGACATAAGTCACCGTGCTCCTGCAGTGCCACAGCCACCACTGACACACATGCCAAGCAGTCGTAGAGTGCCTAAGAGCCTCTGACACAACCTAGGGAAGCAGGACCACAAGTGTATCAAATACACTTAACAGTACGATGTAAAAACAAAGTTGAGAGTGTGGATGGCAATAATAGAAAGGAATCTCATAGAGAGCAAAGAACAGGATCCCACAGAAACTCTGTGACTGCAGAACTCGTGTGACAGCCTTGTCAAGAAATGGATTTTTTTCCACATCTTCTAAGTCTATGGGTAAAAGTCTAAATACTTTCAGCAGGTATGAAAACAGACAAATGTGAGCTTGTTCAAGTCTTTCATGCTATAGATGTGAGTTGCAGTCTCAAGAGCAAAGTTTAGTATACAAAAAATAAAAATATAACCAAGCCACCTGTAGATGCAGCTGATACATCCTGGTCCCAGTATCTGTTGGTTTTGCTGCCTAACAACATACTTGATAAACTGAGGGGGGTCTAACTCCACCTCCTGTAGAGTTGCAGTCATGTCATATTAAAAACCCATCAGACTAAGAGGGGAAAAAAGCCACTTACTTGAACAGCTGTGTCCCACTTGTATAAACCATATGGTCAGACAACATGCAATGTGAGTAAATAACTGTATGGCTTAAACAAAAGCTGCACTCACTTAAATAACAGAGGCTAACAATAAACAAGATCTGCAGCTCAGGTAAAAGATTCAAAACAGAACTTGGAGCAACCTCCCATACACACCCCTTTCCTTTATCTCTGTGAAGACAGAGGAACTCTAAAAAGATAATGCTTGCTGGCAAACCCAACTAATAAGGCACAGACTGAAGGAACAGCATGAGAAAAGCCTTTAACATTGAGCTCTGGCCCTCTCAGTTCAAACTGGATTTACTTTCCTCCATTTCCTTAACAAGCTAATGGTATAAATTATAGTTTCATTCCCCTCAGCAAGAATTATTTCTATAGCTCTCCCTTCTCTGATGATCTTCATGCAAGCACTCATAAGGTCAATATTATTATAGAAGCTTAAACTGTAATCAGGTTGGAAATATCTCCATAAACAGAAGCCACAATAAGTTTAGACATTCCTCTAGGGAAGGAAAGAACAAAAACAAAAAAAGTATACTAGTAAATCCAGTCTTGCAACAGAATAGTCAAAGCACAAAAGCAGTTTATGAGTAAGTAACTAAAACACAAGTTTAAGAAGAAAGCAGACCTCACCCCTCCTAAAAAAAGCAAGATTAATGTGGTGCATTCATCAGGACAACAATTTCAAAGCCCTGCTCCATCTGCCCCTTTCTTTATGAGATGGTCCTAAGGACACTGTTTGCTGCCTGGCCTGAATTGCCATTCTCCTTCGTGACTCAAAGGGTCTCAAGGTGGCCTGATGCTGAAAATCTCCTAATCCAGTATCTTCTGTACATTGAGACCATTGCTCACTATGGACAGGAACAAGAAAATAAACAGATAGTTGCTGGTTTTGAACTGCTCAGGGATTATATGGCATCAAGTACTGCTTGAAATACAGCAGCTGCAATAGAGAAAGAGATATGCATTTCCCCAAGCATTCCAGAAATAGGGCAGACAGTTCTCCACGCTGCCCTCTAGGATGGGCTGATGCCACTCCAGATTGGCACTGACAAAATATGTTAACATCTAGGTGAAAGGTAAACATTTTAGTTATCTAGCTGTATTTAACTAAAAACCACAGGTAAAAAACAGAATTTCTTGGATGGTAGACACTGATTTTTCAGCATACAAATAACTCAAGTGACCTTCTAAAAAAAACCCTTTAGTAACATAGGAAAACATCTATTTCTATTTTCTGCTATATTCCATATATTCAGGAAGCGGAAGAACAGAGCAACCACACAACTATTCCACCCACATTTGGAACATGAAAAATATAACTGAAATTCAGGAACTGGGCTGGAGACACTTTTCAAAGTCTGAATCTGCTAAATATGGACTTTCAGAAAAGATAATTTAATAGACGTGAAAAGCTATGTGGTATTGATCCTGCTGCTGTGTTTTAGACACCCAGTTACTCTGATTTATTCCAGCACCTTTCTCCATGTTTGCCACCAGCTCTGCCACGTTCACCTGGAGCCTGAATCCCTTGCTGTGCTGTATCTACCTGTGCTAAGCTGGGGCTGACTGGCAGACAATTGCACACAGACCTGGGTATTTCTCCTTATTCTCACCTTTCATCCTACGTTTTGTGGTTACTCAATTCAGCCAACTCTGCACTGCTGTTCATTAAACAGAAACTCTGTGAAGGAGCCAGGGCTGCCTCCTGCTCCACGGCACCCATCTTCAAAGGCAGTGAATTCACAAAGCATAGTTTTACAATTATTGAACGCTTCCTTAAACCTCTGTTTTGTAAAAAAACACAGTGAGTCTTTGTTGTGGTCACAGGGGGCTCAGTGGCATGAGCTGGAGTTGCCAAGAGCCCCTCAGGTCCTCTCCCTGTGGAATGGGCAGCACCATCCCCATTCCCAAGGCAGCTCCATGGCACAAAGCCTTAGAACACCTTTGCAGAACCTTTCTGGTGGGTTTTTTGAAAGCAGGTACTTTAAGCAGTCAATTGAGTACAAAGGACCTTAATTTTCATAACTATCCCTAATGAAAAACAGTTGTTGCTAAGAGTTTAAAAAAATTTTCCACATCCTTGAAAAAGCACTTAAGACCAAAAACTACAAAAAGATAGAATTTTCTTAAGTATCACCACCTTTCTTTACCCTTCCCACCTTCAAATCTTTCAGGTACTGAGCAAAGAGAGTATTTGCAATGAGTTGATGGCAAGAAGTACAACCTCCCAGCAGTGGTTCAAGGCACATTTGCACAAATGGAGTCATTTCTAACAGATGAATATCAAGGTTTTACCTTTGCAGGTGAAGCATTTGATGTGGAAGTGCCTGGCTTGAACACGGAGCACTTCACCTTTACAAGGCTCCCCACATTTGTGGCAGTGGATGACAGGCTTTTCAGAGGGGTGGTGGGGCTCCTGAGGATGGGCCACTGTAAAGCAAACAAACAAAAAACATTTCAACCCAAGCAAAAAGAGTATTTTCTCCTATACAAAACTCTGTGTTCTCAGACACTTTACATCATGATACAAATGTATCCGGTCACATTTTATGCTCATCTAAATGTTACCACCATTTTATTTAAATATAGTCTTTTCATAAACTAGTAATTTAAGACATTCACTTCAACTACTACTTCTTTCATTGAGGCTGCTACAGAAAGATGAGGAAAAACTCCCTCCACAGAGTCAGTGCCACAAAGTGTTTCAGAATGCCTGCCATCTTCTTTCCAAGAACATGAGTGTGTGCAAACCATTGGATGAGCACACAAGGAAAGTACAAACTAATTTAATCTAAGCAAAAAGGATTGAAGGAAAGCAATTCCAAACCAAGTTCTGGGAAACCAGATGAACCAGATAGTCTGTATGCAAATGACTACACTAAAAATAAACTACAAACATCTCCTTTTTGCTACAGCAGATACCAAATGCAGGGAAAGCACTCCTGAAGAGAGAAGAAGCCAATATTGTTTGTCTCTACTCCCATGAGTTCTAGCAGAAATTACCCTCTGCATGCAAATTAGAGATACTATGAATAGGCAGAAACTACCCACGTATTTGCAATATTGTCAGGGAGACACAATTCCAGGCAGTGGTAATCACAACCAGCAAGAGCAGAGCTTGGATTGGAGCAGGAAAAGTTTGTGCATTTCATTGTCGTAATAAAAGTTTAATTGCTCCACATTTGGCTTCTGTAAAACATGCTTAACTTTCTCTTCAGATGTGGCAGCTTGGGGCCCTAACAGAAGTGCACGGGTGTAAGCTGGAACAAGATTTAATCTCAACTGAACTGTTTGAAGTGGAAAGTATTACCCAGAATGTTCCCAAACAAACCTATGTTCCTTCAATTCTCCCTCCCACATCCCATTCTAGCAGTAAAAGCTTTCCTCCTTGTAATATTTTTCTCAAACTAGCGGTGCTCATCAGAACATTTCAGAGAAAACATACCTCTACCCACGCCTCTGTCTTTATACCACTGCTGTCCTACTTTTCCTGGCCTGCAAAGGACTGAGTGCTGATACATCACTCTCACTGTCATGGGAAACATCTTCATTATTTTATCTCAGAGTTTTCTTGAGATCTTTTCCTTTCTCGATCAGTTCCTGGCATCACCTCAGCCAGGACTATGCTGTTTTTCAAGCAATATAACAGATATCTTGCTCATAGTTACTGCACCAGATTCTTCCTCTTCTCCACTGGATTTCTAAGGGAAAAGCCTCATCCCTCCATAAAGTCCTTTTACATTACTCTCCTTTATAAATGCCTTACTGAAGAAGTGCTGCTATCATTTTGCATTGCATAAATACAAGATTAATAATAAAAAATCTGAACAGGTGATCAGGGGAGTAATAGCATCAAGGAAAGAGAATTAAAAATATTCTAAGCCATTTCTGTTCTAAGTCCAGCCAAACTAATATGGTAACTCTTATGCTCTTCTTCCTATCACCACTCACATCCCCAACACCAAGCTTCAAAGAAAATGGCTGAATTCTTCTACTCAAGCTCAAAGTTTTTAATACCTCCTTCTCTGGTAGCCTCACTTAAACTATTTCCCCTGAGCAGTTATTCAGCCCATCCTGGTGAACAGAATTCAGCTGGTAATGCCAACCAGTATTTCAATTAGCAGCTCCAGTGAAGTAAAAGCTCACTGAATGCCTTACCTTGAGTGAACCTCATCTAATAGTCTGCAATGCAAAACTGTTTCTGGAGTGGAAGTTATTATTCTTACAAACAAAACTATTCACTGGCAACCAAGGAAACATAGAAGAAAGAAGGAAAGAAAGAAGGAAACGAAAAAAGAATAAAAGACAAACATAGAGAAGACTGTTACCTAATTAAATTATTATAAGCAAAATTCCCTCTCAGATCCAGACAGCCTGAGATGGGCCTGATGAAAGCTGAAGTTAACAGTGTGGACTTTTAAAGCTGCTCACAAGAGGAAACTAATAAAGAATTTGGGAAAACGCTCCCTAAGGTTTACATGGTGCAATGTGAAATCTGTACCTGCAACATTCTGCTTATTCCACCTCACATGTGTAGGACACCCTGACATTGTGCACACCAGGTTCCAGATCTTCTGGTATTGATCTGAAACACAAGCCTCTGCTCTTCACAGGAGAGTACATAACTGTTTTCAAGGCAGGTCCAATGATGCAGCTTCTTTCCAGTTCTGCCTTCAAAGCCATTTAAATGAATACAAATACTGTTAGTTGCTATTTCCAGACTGATCTCTTAAGTGAAGCTAATTATGGTGCTTGTCTTACTGGCCTCCATTAGGCATTGTAGGTCAAAATTGAGTAATTGATTTTCACCCTTCTGTGGAATTGCTTGTAAGCTTTTTCCTCTGGATGTGTGCAATACACACAAGGCTTTTCAGGGCCAGAGGTGACCTTTCATAGTTACCAGTGAGGATAGAGCAGGGAATTAAAGAAAAAAGAGAGAGAAATACCTTTAAAAGAAATGTTTCTGACTGAAGTCCAGCCAGCTCACTGAACATGTCAGTTTTAAGCTGCTCCGGGTCTGAAAAGCTCAGAGTCAGGAGCTGGGTTCATCTCCTTGCAAGGATTCCACACCTTGAGAGAGTCCATATTTCAGGCTCTGCCTGCACCAACCCTCCCCACCACAACTACAGGATATCTTCTCAGGCATCACAGACTGCATCTGATGTAATAAGGCAACTCTAGATCATGTCTAAGACAATTACAACAGAATCCAGACAGTATAATCAGTGACAGCACATTAATTTAGAATCTGGAAAACCCAGATTCCAGCCCCTGCTCCACAGCAGGTATCTGGGCTCTTTGGATGACACCCCCTAAACCCTAAAGGAATAAAGCCATACAGTTAAGTTCAGCCAAGTCACTGAGCCTGGGACCTACCAGCTTAAAATGAAGTTACCTGAATGTTTTAGTCTGTGTCTTCAGTGTCTGGGACTGTAAACCAGGTGAACAGCACTGTTAACCTCAGCCTGCTGTGAGAATAAATCCCATGGCAAGGCTCCCAGGGACTGGGATGGAAGAACACAAGCTCCTAAGACAGCCAGTGACATTCTTGGCTCAGTAGCAGGGCCCACAATTGTCCCCACAGCACACGGTGCCCTCCCACAGCACAAACACAGGGTCAGGATGGGCCAGCTCCTGTGCAAGGATGTCAGCTCACACCTGTCTCCAAAGCTGTCACATCCCAGTTCAGACATCCAGCATGACAAGGTGCATGGGTGCTGCTGTGTAAGACTGCTGGGCACTGCCTGAAGAGTCTTTTTTATTAATGAATAAAACTTCTAGTCAGAGATACACAAAGAAAAACTTTTCAAGACAAGCTAGGTTGAGACTTCCACTACTCCTTTCAAGACCAGCTTAAATGAATAATCAATGAATAATTAATGCTTTCTTAAACTCATTTAGGTTTCAAATAAGACAAATCAATGTCCCATTAAATATCCAATTTACCCAGAGTAACACATACACTGGCTGGGACAACTGGGAAGTCTGGACTACATAATTTAAGTCATGGAGAAATAAAAAAGAATAGATAAAAATCAGTAGCACCTTCAGCTGTGAGGAAAACAGTCTTTGTCACTGGAGTGTTGCTTTGTGCTAACATCACTCTGCAGACATACCACCATAATTTCTGTCATTCCTTATTCTTCCTTGTGAATCAAGCAATGTTGATTTCATTACATTTTGCAACTGCACTATATGGATGTAAATTCAAAGCAGCTCTAACAGTTTGAGAGTACTTGTTATTGCATTTTATCTAAACATCTCAAAATAATCCCAGACCTGCAAAGAAATAATTAAAAACAAAAGGAGATACAAAAGACCACAACCCAATGTTCATAAGAGAAACCAAGGGCATTTTCTGAGCAAAATTAAAGACTTAATTCACTGTGCAAAGTTGAAAACTGTTCTGTTGTAGTGTTTTCTTTACAGCAGATCATTGTCTGAGCATTTAAAAACAATTATTTTTTGTTGCATCAGCTAGAAATTAGACCTCAGTATTCATAACAAACCTTTCTGAAATGGAAATTACAGCAACTACTTGAAGAGCATGCAGTTGAATAAAGAAATAAAGAAAACAATTAAAATAAATACTGCAGCTTTCTTTATTGATGATTCTCTGCGTGAACATAGAACTGTTAGGAAATCAAAGGCTCAAGCTAAGGGGTTCTTAGCTGCAGATTCTTGCTGGCAAGACTCCATATATCTGCTGCAAGCCAGGAAGTACCTTGGCTCTTAACTGGAAGTCAGAAAAGCTTCTGGGAAACACTTTGCTATGGGAATGCTGCAAGGTGGAGTCACAACAAAATATTTTTGTCCAGTTCTACTCTAAACTGTAATTTTAAAAAAAGAGCTTCCCCTAAATTTAAAGAAGATATTGGCTACTTATTTTTTAAAAGTGAATTTTTATAGTTTTTCCATTTGCATTGATACCTCCACAAATAAACCTGAAGCTGTGCTCAGTCAGCTCTACCCATGTTGTAGAACGTGTAACTTCAAGCTTTCTGCCAAGATAAAAATCTCTGTGACTTGTAGCTCCACAACCTCTGGGCTCTGTTGCACAGCACTGTGCACACTGCAGCATGGGCATTCTCACAATGTCACAGCTTTGTCATTTACAACTTAGGAGTGGCCTGACACAGACAGCATGTTCTCTGAAATGCTGACTTTCAGCTGCTGTGCTTTCTTGGCTGAAGACTGAACTATTAAGGAGAAAAAATAAAGCACAGATGTAACTGTGTGAAACTACTCCAAGTTTTTAATGGCCTGTTTTAAAATTTCCTCCTCACTCCTTTCTGCTTTCAGTAATAAAAGTAAAGGACTGTGCTTGAGATTGCCATGGCAGTAAATGCAACAAAAGCTTTCTACAGAACACTCTCTCTCTGCCCTCCATTTCTGTATTACCTGATATGGCCTTGGAGGCTATGATTTCTTAAAGTAATTTTGGATTTGCAGTTCAAAACTTGAAGGTGTAAAAATAAAATTCTTCCCGTGTTTGCTGCCAAGCAGCCCCACTGCTCATGCAGCTGGGCAGCCCCTTGCTTGGGGCAACTGAGTGAGGCAGGTGGGCACTGTGCACAGGATGACAAGCTGGGAAAAAATATTTTCTGAGCTGGAAGATGCCAGAGACACCAGAGAATTAAGTTCAAGAATGGAATCTGCCTTATCACTTCTTCTCCATGCTCTGTTGTAAAGAGAGAAGTAATTTTCTCCCATCTTTTGTGTTTCTTTCAGAGATAACTGCCTGTAACCCCTGGTTTGTAAAGCCTGTGTGTCTATAGTCCACACAGTCTCCAAGGAATTCCTCTTTTGTAAAAGCCCAGCACAGTGGAGACTCCAGGAGGTATTGAAATACCTATTTAAAAAAGGGGTGAAAAATGCAGTGTCATTTTGCTTATCTGCAGACTCAGTTCTCCAATCTCAAATCTGTAAGAATCCTATCAGGTAAGGTGACCAAGCAGTGGCTGAGAGGGAAATCAAACCTCCCAGCTGCCAGGGACTGATAAAGATATTACTGCAGTCATTAGCCACAGGTATCTGACAGGGATCTTCAGGAATTCCAGGAAATCCTGGAAGGAGGCACTCCCATGAAGAGATACTAGGAGCTGCTTGCCTACACTTGTATGAGAAAGCCTAAGGGAAAATCCTAGACTGTAGCTAGCTCATACTATTGCCATTCAAATCAGATCTGAAGAAGCATTTTAAAGCTCTTTCTTCCTGCAAATTTATCTGTATCACTCCTACAGTGTGCCAATTTGTCTTAAAATTATTTGTGCTGTCTATAGAATCCAGAGTACCTATTTTTAAAACAAGGCAGAAAAATGAAATCTTAAACTTGGTAGCTTTTTGCCACAGTTTTGTAATGTTTTCTCACATTTTCCATAGAAGTATTATTATTTTCCCCTTACAATTCATCTGCTGCTGAAAACAGCAGACGCAAAGGGGACCATGGCAGTGCAGCAGCTCCTTTTGCAGAAGCCAGTGCCCTGATCATGGTGAGATGTGGCACTCACACCTGACAGCACGAGGCTCCAGACACTCCTAACACCCCATTTTACCTGACACTCCTTTTTCTGGGGTGTTGGTGGGGTGGAAGCTACAGCTCAGGGCAGCACAGGGAAGAAGGATTAGGAGAGAAAGTCATGTACAGAGGGACAGCACAGCCTAAGTCTGCTCTGGTTTAGGTCCAGAAGGAATCACTGCCAATCTCCCAGTCCTCTGCCTCTGCTCTGACTCTCTACCCGTTTAACAAAGAGAAGACCTAGGAAAAACTGATGCTTTTCTTATGTGTCCAGTTCAATTCTGATCACAACCAATGCTTCTCAGCCTCAGTTCTTCAGCTACAACACACAAAGTACACCAGAGCTGTCTATCCCCAAAAGGGCATCTCATGGCCAGATGTGGGGCTGACTACAAGACAGCAATGAACAGACTGGTATCCATTCCCTCCACCCCATCCTCCACATCTCTTGGCAGCTTCTGCAGCAACTAAAAGATTTTCACAAAATGCTAAGCAGAAGACATGGCACATATCCAGTCTAGAAACTAGGTGCACTGCTTCCTTGAAAAATTTTTAAAAGCAATTTTTTAAAAGCAAAAATAACCTATAAAAGGATTTTTAAAAGCAAAAATAACCTATAAAGACATTTACGAGTTTAACTAGATAAATTAGAATGGTAAGTTAGGGTAGCTCCGAAAAAGAAGAAATTGAGAAAATTTTGTAAGGAAAGGTATCAACCATAGTGCATGAAAATAGGGTGTAAAGGCTTCAGTACCAGAAAGCAAATTTTAAAAATAGGAGATGAAACATACATTATTTTTGAGTAAGGAAACCAGTATTTAAATACTTCCCTATTTTTAGGTATACATAACCCATGGATAGACCTAATGCAGCTAAAAGAATGACATATAAAAATTCAGAGATATGAGTGCCAGGCAATAACCCAACATATTACCAACTGTAACTGTAAATCAGTGAGAGACAACTCCTACGTTATTTACAAAAAAGAAATAATATTTGTTTCAAAGTTTCAGAACACAAGTGCAAATATGCTTATTTTCTCTCTATTTTTCCTGCTGTTTCCTATCCTCCTCCCATGCCTCCTTCTATCCCAAGCTTTGATACTGCAATTAATTCCCCACAGAACAGCATACAAGATCAGGGCCTAAGGCCTCAGCCCTATAAAGATTTATGCATATGAATGGTTCAGTATTTAGTGAAATATTTAACACCAGCACCTGCTTGATCCTATCTGAAAAAATATCACCTTCTACAACATGCACAAAATAAAACAATGTAACTGTGATGGTTCTGTGACTTAAAGAGATGTTTGGTGGATCCAGTTTTCCTAGCCTTTGATAGTGACTGAGAGATAAAGAAAATTAGGCTGTGTTTATGTAGGGGTTATATCCTGATCTGGGCACTCTGGGGATTTCACCACAGGTTCTGACAGCCTTTAGTGTATATTTTTCACAGTTTCTCAGTGACAAAGCAGGAATGTGACTGGGCTGAACCCTTATGGCAGAACAGGAACCTCAGGATATCCAACTCTTGCTTTGGACCCACCAGGAGGCTGAATGCTCTCCCAGTTTGTCAGGGAGAAATGCACTCAAGTGCTAACTCAGCTCTGCACTCCATGAAACTGCAGCAGCTCTACTGATGCTCCTCTCACCACAAAAGCATCAGAGCCTATTCAGAACAGTTTGTCATTCTCTAAAACAGCAGCAAGGAGGAACTTCTGCCATGTCCACACATGTTTGCCTTTGATCACTTGGCAGGTGAATAAAAGCACATTCTAGAGCATCACCTATACTTAGCAGGAACAAAAGGACTTGACAAAATTATTACATTTATATTTGCTTAAGAAAAATTATAATCCTTTCAAGGAAGAGTCAAGAACAACTTCTTAAGTGAATATGGTCAGGAGTTGTTTTAAGCTCAAACAGAAAAAGCAATAGGGAGTTTTAAAACCATTTGCAGTAATGAAAAGGCACTAATCTTGCAATTCAGCAAACTAAGACATGCTGAGAAACAGATGATGATCAAACAAATGTTGACTAAGCCAAGCCAGTCTTTGAATCAAAACCTGCATTCCTGCTCTGCTTAACATGATTGTTAACAGATGGATTGCTGATTAGTGGCTAGCAAGCCAAAGGGGAGAAGCACAAAGTGAATTTATTCTGCCATATTTCTACATTAGTACAGAATAATTTTTCATAAGACAGATAACCATAAAAACCAGGTGATAAAGAGACAGTGAATCCAGACTCTCTTATTTGATGTTCTGGGAATGCCCTTCTTGATCTCCATCACATCCACAAAGGTTCTCTGCACTTGGTTCCACAAGCAACTTACTGAGGGGCAGTATTTCAAGATAACCAACCCACCCTTTGAAACTCCTTGCTGAAGGGCTGGAAGATCATGCTAAACATTTGTTTCACACACCAAACATCTGCAAGTCTCTAACAAGTAGTAACTATTTATAAGCCTTGTAAGTGGCAAAAAAAAAAAAAGAGTTATGCCTTCAACATATCTGATATACACAAGAGGATCATTCACTATTTCAAAAGAGTGATTTTTTTCTAACATAGGATAGAGGTAATTAGAAATTCAAGAGCTCCTCAGCATACTCTGAGCAACCATCTCACACACATCACTTGATGTCTCTATCTTAAAAAATATCACAAAATAGTCTGAGGTGGAAAGGACCCACAAGGATCATCAAGCCCAGTAACAAAACCTTACTCACAATAATGAATAAACACAAGTGTCAAATTATTCAGTGCAAATCCTTAAGGATCCTCAAGGCTACATGAAAGCAAGTTGCTGAAGTTAGCAGAAAAAACAATTGCTTTTTTCCAGACAGCATGGAAATTCCAGCTTACTGATGAGTGGTGGTTACCCATAATAGCACTCAAATGTCTATCAGGCCTCTCAGCTACCCAAACAGCATCCCACGTGGGGATTCTGGCAACAAACTCAGCACAGTTCCCCCATGCATCCTTTTTAGAGGCTGCATGAGTATTCCATGCAGTAAAACGAATTAATTTTCCTTCTGAAGTAAGCCAATATAAAAATGCTAATTTTAATAATCAATTCTCCCACGGTAAATCCTGAGGTTATCTAGGAAAAACACTGACCTACATAAGTCAGTGGTCTCCCAGATGCTTTCACAACAGAATCTGTAGTAAAATCTCCTGTCACTTACCACCAGGAACCTCCCCAGGGGTTTTTTCACAAGACCCTTGCAGAGATCTGTCCTCAGGCAACCCCTTTAAACCACAGAAGCTCTGTGCCCCGTGCTAACAAACTCTCCTTCAGTCAAGGATCTTGTACATGCCCATCATTCAGTACCACCCTCACTTCTGGCATTTCTAAGGACTGAGCTACACAGCCTCCAACTAAAACTAGACAGGCACAGAAATGTGCAACAGAAGCCTTCAAGGGGCTCCTAATGCCCAGGACAGTTTGCCACATACAGAGCTGATAAACCAGACATTCAGAAGCCCTGCCTTGTGCTTATTTGCCCGTGCTGGCACCCAGACCTGAAAAACATTGCAGCATAAAAGCCAGTTTCTGAGGTGTATTATTCCAAAGGTAAATAATTGTGCTCCTAAAGACCATCAAGTGCTAGCATTATATGGTAAATGGACTAGCACAGGGAAAGCACTGACCAATACAGCATCCCTGAACACAGCCCGTTCCTCTGGCTAGCACCTCCACTGCTGGATAGCAAGTAGACACCCTCAAATCCATCAAATCCTGTTTTGTGGTGCCTTTGGAGAAAAGAAAACACAAATGCAACTGCTTCTTTGTAGAAACAAGTAATTCATTGACTCTTGTTCGATCCAGCAGTAATAAAAAGTAACACTCAGTGTTCTGCAAGGCTAAATTTCTATTTGGATCACTTCTTCAATTTGATATCATTTTAAGATACTGCTTCTGAACCAGATCCTGAACTAAAACAAAGTTCCACAATGCTGCCATGCAGATTACAGTGACATGTGTGATGCTGAAGTGGTAATAACAGCAGTGGGAACTGGGGAGTTACCCACCCTGTAGAGAGTGTTTATAGAACCTTGCCTGTTCTTCTCTTGTGTAGCATAAGAGCAACAACATCTCACTTCTCAACAGCTGGTATTTATAATAAATCATGTACATGATTGATTGATACAAGGTTTCTATCATTTCTGGGTTTATATCACCTTATGATCAGTGCATATAAAATCCAGAATTATTTCTCTAGTTGTCTCTTACAACACAAAATGACCAACATTAATAAAACACATGATTTTTTTTTTTTTTTCAAAAATGTCACATAGCCTCTAAAAATTGGGTCCAACTTTGGGACAATACTGAAGCACTTAGCTTTAATTCCCAGTGATTCAATTAGACCCAACAAGACACTCTGCTGAACAGAACAGGCTTAAGACAATGCCTAAGACAGATCCTTAGACAGATCATAGTGAGCCTGAAAGTTATCCAGGCTCAACGAAGGCAAGGATTAATTATTCTTTTGGGGATACTGACTGTCCTCTAGGTGGAAAAGCAACTTTGTTATAAATAATCCTTTTTAAATTAGTTATGGATTGCCCCCAGAAAAAAAAAAATTCCTTTCCTGTTCCCTGGCTTCTCCCACCCAAAGGGCACAAGACATTTTGATTAGTGGAACTTGGTCTTTTCCCCTGGTACCCATTAATTTTGTACAAAAATAATTGACTCTCTTACAGTAGCAGGCCAAATTATCATCCCAACTTGTAAATTCTTTCCCACCAAGATTCCTACCTCCCCTTCAGAAAAATATTTTTCTGCCCTACCTTAATGTATTTTTAAACAATTTTACTATGCCAAGACTCTATCTATAGAAGTGCTGCCTTTTGAATTCTCATCCAAGGAAAGCAACCATATAATTTTTATTCCACTCAGTTGTATTCACCATAACCAGCAAGGCTTTGGTAGCGATGGTGTTGCAGTGGTGACTTGTGCAGGAGGTGGCCAAGGATGGGATTGTGCTGGTCACTGATGGCCCAACCAGTTCGGCAAATGGCAAAACTGAACCACTGCACATGGAAACAGAACCAGGGGAGCACAGAGAACCTCTGCACAAACACAGACATAGCAAAAGGACTAAGAGCAGGAGACAAGAGAGAGAGACCAGAGCACTTCACTGTGCACTGGCACAGACTGCCCAGAGGAGTCATGGAGTCTCTCTCTCTGGAGATACCCAAGAACCATCCAGGCACAATCCTGTGCCCTGTGCTCTGGGATGACCCTGCTTGAGCAGGGAGCTTGGACCAGATGAGCCACTGCAGTCCCTCCCAACCTGACCCAACTCTGGGATTCTGTGAGATACAGGAGACAATGCCAGGACAGAGAAGACACCAAAGCACAGGGAAGAGAGAAACAAAAATGATGCTGGGGCAGGAAAAATGCTGAGGCAAAGTAGCTGGCCCAGGTTTTGTACTCTCCCAAAGAGTCTTGGGAGGAGGTACAACTCCAAAAGGACTGGCCAGCAGAGGAATTCACATGGAAATAATTAAGGAAAAAGGAGCAACACAATGAAAGGAGCAGCAATGGCCTGGTAGCAGTGTCCTGCCCCACCCACGCCTCACCAGAGGCACTGAGGATAATGAGTGACATGGACTGGAAACCAGAAGTGCCCAGAGAGCACATGAGGTGTGTCCAGAGAGACATGCTCTGAGCATGTGTTGGCTTGCTTTTATCTTCTAAACCAGAATCAGCAATTAGAACTCTGTTAATTGTGAGAAAACGAAATTGATTGAACCCTCCTTTTTCAAAACTGGGGTTTTTTGGCTCACACCACTCACTGCTTCAGTTGGAGGAAGAGCTGCCTCTACCACCACCTGAACCTATGAACTCTGTGGTCTCAAATTTAATGACTAAACCCCCTAAGCCTCCCCTCCAGTGAGATCAATAGCAGAAGTTCTCCCATTTCTCAGTATAAAATATCTGTCATTGTATCTTCAGAGAGCTGGCTCCTACACACAGTTGGGATGCAAGGAATGTATGGAATTCCACTACTGGGAAACATGGAAGTGGTCAGGCATGGCAGGACTGCACACTGTGCTTGCCCAGCTCTTTGGATATGAGTATTTGCACCCTCATGTGAAATAAGTGCTATTAAAAAAAAAGAAATTAAAATCTCCAGTAAACATGCAGTGCCTGAGCTGGCATCTCCTTGGTTATTTTTGTTTCTCTGAGTATCAATGCTGCACACCAGAACTGCAATTTGAAACCCAATATTAAAAATAAATTTAGAAAGAGAAAGTACAGAAAAGCAATGCCGTAAATGTGCCAATAGAAACATAATTCCTTTACAATTGCATTGCCTTTTAAAAGTAATAAGATGTTTATAAGATAATCACATAGCACTGGATATTCTTCTTTTTTTTTTTTGTAGAAGTAGTGAAATCCCAACACTAAGACTGCCTTGTCACAGCTGTGAAGCAAGGTAAAAGAAACTCTCTGCTCCAAAGACCACTAATTCAAATAATCAAGGCAGACAAGAGGAATGTTCTTATCCTCATTTTACAGATTAACACAAGAGGAGATCAAATTACCTCTCCAAGGTCACCTTAAGAGCCTCTAACACAAAACTGTTCTATTCTTTAGTACTTTAACTACAAATGTATTTTTTCAACATCTTCTATTTTGAATATTTATAAAATGCCTTTCCTGTGGTTTGTACAAGGCAGCACATGCCCATAATTAAAAAAAAGCCCAAATGCCCAGCCCCAAAAGCAAACTGCCAAGCAGAACCGAATTTGAAACTAAGTAAACTGAAGCAAAAAGAAAATTAACTCCCCAATCCTCCTCCTGCCAATGTGTGATTGCATAATCTTGTCATGTGCTCCAAAAGCAACAAACTTGGAGACTTTCCCAGGTCACCTGGGGTTAAAAAGTTCCAAAGTCATGAGTTCAAATCAAAACTATATTTCATCAATGACCATGACACTGAGACAGTGTTAGCGCCCAGATCCCATTATTCAACATTTTCCTGATTAACACAAGGAATAAATGTTAAGCCTGCAAATACACAGAGCACTGGAGAGAAATCTCCCAAGAGAAAACACATTTAAATCAGCAGACAGGTAACATTTGCATACTCTTCAAGGAAAGTCCCATCTAAAGCAGTTACATTACAACTACAGAGAAAGACTAAAACTCCTTTGGGGGCTCACAGCTCTTGGGATTGGCAAATGGAAGAGAAGAAGGCTGGAGCTACTGCAAGCATAAAACCAGCCCTTCTTGGCCAAAACCTGAAGGGGTATTGCTAACATGCTCTATCAAAAGTATGAAGAAAAAACAACAGAGAACAAAATCTCTCTGCAAGACTGAACCAGACCATGGGCCAAACAACACAGGAAACATTACCAAATTACCATTTTGGTGACCTGCACCTTCTGTGTGGCTTCCTGGGAAAGCCAGCACCAGTGAGCACCTACAGAGAAGTTGTGAGAACATGGAAACGTGACCAAGCTCACTGCAACTCGGTACCCAGTAGGTGCCAGCACCTTCCCTTCAGCAGAATCAGTATATGAGGAACAGAAATCATTAAGCCTCTGTGCCTGCTTCTTTAATCCAAAAAATCTTCAGCCTCTCATATTTTCTCCTTTTATCCTTCCAAGCATGGCATGAGCAGTGACTAATCCACTTTCATAGGTTTGCCCATGGATGATCCTGCCCAAGATTTCATCAGGTATAAAGCTGATTACCAAAATGCTTTCACAGACTAGCGCTTGAATGCCAGGGCTGCCTTCTCATCAACTGCTCAAGAAATCAAGAATCAGGGCTAAATCCTCAGTTTATGTGAACTAATGGGTGTAAAAATGAAGCTACAACACTTGCATCACACAGAAACCTGGCTAGCAGGCTGCCAACCCACACACTGACCTCAACATAGAAGCAGCAAGAATGCAGATTATTCAATATGGGCTTTAAATTGCCAGAGAGAATTAATAACAAGACAAACGTGCACATGTAAACTTTCTTTCTGTTAAAGAGTAAGAAGAGAGAAAGCTGCCCTTGGATGCAGCACAGTGACAACAATTCAGCTGAGTAACCAGATAATAAGGGCTCATAACTGGAAATAGATAAGTACACAGAGATGAAAATGTGGGATCAGTCAGACATCATTTAGGAAGCGCCCTTTGGTGTCAGCAGAAAACACCCTGGCCTCAGGATTTTTTTTGTGTATGAACTAACCAGGCAGACACTGAAGTCATTCTACAATATGAGCATAATGAAGCATGTTAATTTGCTAAAAACTGTTACCAACCATTTTTCAATTCAGTGAATTGGAGTTGCATTTCTCCAGCTGAAGCCAGCCCCTCCAGTGCCTATTTAACATGTCTATGAAATGCCACTGGACTGAACTGCATTTTCAGCCTGCTCAAACCACAGCTCCAGCAGTGGCTGGAAGGGAGGGTACCAGCTGTACTGTACTGACTGCATTTTGCAGGAGTATCACTGTAGAGAGTGACATTTAGAGCAATAAATCCTGACCTTCTGACTAAAGCAGAGGAGAAAATAAAGAGAAAAAACAACCAAGACAAAAACCAAAAGAAACAAACAAAGCAACCAAAAAACCCCACCAACAAACAGAAAAAAGAAAACTGAGGCAGAAACAAAAGAGTAAAAAAAAATTGTTGGGGAAATGATTTGAAAGTAATGATGTATAAAACCAAAATATTTAACAGATACCATCCTTTCTCCTTCTGCAGCCATGAGATATGAAATATCAGTAACTGCACTCCAAAATTTAAGACAGCATTTAGTTATTATAGTCCATTATTTCTGTGAACAGGAAAAAAAATATTTATATCCAACATAAATATAAATAGCCATTTTTAATAATGCACTAAACTTGGTGGGGAGGGGGAAAGGAAGCAATTTAAACACAAGTCTTTTTCAAATTTTCAACCATTTATTGTCAACTTCTCCGGCTAGTCTGTGAAGCTTTTTCCCTCCCACTTTTTACAAAAATGATGGGCTTGTTTTAATTTTTTGTAGGTAAATGACAACTTTCAAGGTGCAAGATGCTGAAAGTGAATTTACAGAGTATTCCTCAGCTACACCTCCATGTAACACAGGGAATCCAACCAAGTGAACATCAGCTGGGGGAGGGGACAGAAACATATAAAAGGGCCAAATCTGAATGCTGCACATATTTTATGTCTACTTCAAGAAAACAAGCAGCCCTGTCTTAAAATGTATCTTACAAAACAAGCAACAGTTTTGATAAACTGAATGACAATACACTTATTTTTCTGAAAAGATGACTGACATAGTCCATTCAAATGATTCTGAAAGGTGCACTTTCCAGGATTTGGGGTGAAATTCCTATTTAATCCACCCCTGCTATTGCTCACTGATAGGGGTAGCAGGGCATCAGTTCATGACTGATATTATAAAAGTAATCCTGTAAATCTGAAATAAAGGATCCTAAAGCTACTAAGTAGCCAATAAAATTTATGCTAGGTCACTGGCTTTCATCAATAAAGATTATCAATAGACTGGATAATGGTTATTACCACGATCCTCCTGACACGTATGACACACTGTGGGCAGGCATTTGTCCTGCTCTCCTCAATCTACACATCTGTGAAGCTAATTGCACTCACTTTTTATTTACAACATTTTAAAAAGTCCTAGCACAGGTGTTCAAAGCTGCAAAACTGCTCACTCTTACTCAACTTTACTCCTCCTTATTGCTATTTCTGCCCTAGTCTGAATTTCTCCCACGTTATTTTTTACAGACTCCTCAAAAGTAAAGAACACAGACTCTCCTCTTCACAGAAGAGACTGAGTCTGAATCTGTGATAATGTATCTCACACCTTCGTAATACAATAAATTACACAGACCAGTATTACTGCAAGGAAACACCCCACAACCATTTCTAAATTCTTTAAACTAGCAAATACTTCTGTAGGAGGCTTAAAATGTTACTTATAGGTAACTGAAACTGAGAGCTAATTTACTGCTGCAAAATTCAAGCATTTTGCAAAATCCCATCTAATCCATTTATCCATTAAAATTTAAAATATACCCTCTCAAATCCAGATCTGAATACATCAATGTTTATCTTTAAATTTTTAAGCTAGCTGTTGCAGTGGTCAAAGCTACTTAAACTGTAGCAAATACAGGTAAAAAACTGTCAACGTGGGTTAAAACACAGAAAAAAACCGCCAAACAAACCTGTACACACAGAAGGGACCCTGCTGTGCAGACACACTAAATGAGATGTGTTCCATCTACCTTTATTAAAGCAGGTACAACGATAATCAATGCAATCCACTGCAGGGCTTCACACACCATTTTTACAGAAAGGAAAACAACAACTGCCAATCACAGCATGCTCATCTTAAATGTGAGGGTTTAAACCTCAGGTGACTGTGGCTGGCACATTAGGTTTCGGCTCCAGTCTATCAATAAAGATAATTACCTTTTTCTTTCACCATGGCAAACACTTTTTCTTCGTAGTGGAAGCAGCAAGAATTAGCTGAAGTAATTTAAACACAATCTCTTTTCCAGCAGTGTTTGGCTGAATTGGATTAAAAAAAAAAAAAAAAGGAAAAGAAAAAGAAAAAAGAAAATAAAGGTAAAAGGCAGCTTATTGCAGATAACAATCTCCCCTGGTCAGATTTCCTGCGAGGTTTTATCAGGTCCGAGCGCTCACGGCTGTCTCTTTCCCGGCTGTTTCTGCTATCTCTCCGCTCCGCGGTGTTTCCCAGGGCGCTGCAAGCTGCGGCAGCGCCCGGACAAACGGACAAACAGACAAACGGACAAACGGACAAACAGACAAACGGACAAACGCCGGCCCCAGCGTCCCCTCCGGCCCCGACACCGCCGCAGGCTGCTCCCAGCCACCGGCAAGGGCTGCCAGGGAGATGTGAGGGACAGCAGGGGAGCTGGTCCAACGCACACACAAAGCTAACGGCGTATTTAGGAGTTTTCTGTTATTTTATTTACTCAAACTCAGCCGGGATCAAGAAGGGAAACAAAGATGAGCACAGGCAAGTGGTGAAGCAGGCTGCAGCACAGTGGTTCTTCTATGGTGAGCAGTTTATCCACTCCTGGATTTAGCTTTAAAGCCATTATTGGACCACAAAACATGCTAATAAATGGTCTCTCAATGCCCAGTGACTGTAGAACAGATTAGAGTAACACACAACCTGTGCAAGATGGGAATACCTATCTATTCTCTACTTCAAACAACAACGAAAACAATAAAAATGAGAACTGTCACTGCTCAGTGAGCACCTGGGTTCTGAAGCCAGGCAGTGCTATACAAATGTTTCCTGGGGGTCAAAATAAGTGCTGTACTCTGGAATACCAAATAATTGGAAACAGTAACTCTTCCTAAGTTATTCCTTTGCAGATGACAGCCACAGGTACTCATGGAGCTGAGAAGACAGAAGTGTATTGAAACAGCAGCACTGAGACAGGAATTTCACTGCCCAACACATCCCCAACAAGACAAAGCACCAGTGTAGAATCTGGGCCTCAAACTGACCTGCCAATTTATGGTTTTCCAGGCACTAAACTCTACTGAGAAAGGACTGGTCAGTAAACTGATGCTGAAAAACAAACAAACTGACCCTTTAGAATACTGTCAAGTCTCATCATCATATACCAAGGTTCTGCTTCCTATTAAAAGATGCAGGTCAGAGTCAGGGGAAACAGCTTTTCTTTTACAAGCAAACTTTTATTCACAGTTATGAAGAAAACATTGGAAATATGACTAATCGAAATCCCCTTAAAAGCCACTTGTACTTTTTAAATATGTATATACTGCCAGCATCAAGATTTTGGAGAGCATCTCTCAGTACTAGTATCATCTAGCTCCTCATTTTAGCTAGCTACTAGTGACTTCCCCAAAATAAACCTATATCATTCATGCCTTTGCCTAAAGAGTAAATTTTAAATTTGTGGTTTAAAGGCAAAGAAAATGGCAAATGGAAATTTTATATTTGTGGTTTAAAGGCAAAGAAAATGGCAAATGGAAATGAACTCACTTGTCAAAGACAGAGGTGATCTCAGTAGCAGAGAACTGGGTCAAATATAAGATATTCTGGGCTAAATTATGGATAGATTCATGGAGCAAAAGCTTCAACTTGACCACAGCTCAGTGCAAAATGTGCTTTATGTTACATGAGAGAAGTGAAATTACATTCATACTGCACCCTACATTTACACTGCTCACACCTCCACAAGGGAATTCCTCCTCCATGCTACTCTACGTAGGGAGAGAGATATTAATGTAAAGAAACAAGCTGTAGGCATCAGCCAGACAGAGGAGCAGATGGCTGATACCTGCTGGAAAAAAATCACACCACACATACAGCGTTAAAAATATTTGCAGTAAACAAATTCTACATGTTCTGTCTAAATACTACCCAGAACAATAGAAATAAATTAAACAAGCCTGTTTGCCTCACCCAGAAGGTATTTCTTATTCAGTGACATTCTTTAATAATAAATCTCTGAGAGTGAGAGAGAGAAAGAGAGCCAGAGATACAAGCACATGCATGGAAAAAAATAGTTATTCTATTCTAACAAATCTAGGCTGGCTAGCTATTGTTAGCAGTCCAACATGTAAGAGCAGCACAGCACAGGCAGTCTGACATTCCTGCTTCTATGACTCAGTGTGTTACTATTAATAGCATTTGAGGCTCAAGTAAGTGGGGAGCTGGGCTGCACCCCACCAACACGGAGGCACAAGCCATGATGTCACATTTCTGACACATCAGAGATGTCTGGTTGTAACTCAACCTGGCCGTGTTCTTTTTCAAGCTGTATTTTGTAAACAGTTAGGGGACAGCCTCCTTCTGACCTTCATTCATAAATATTTCATTTGATGTGCAGAGTGCAGCCTATGGACACACACCCAAGGATGCTGTTAACCCCTTCCTGGCATCCTCAGACACCCTCAAAAGGCTTGCAGTGATGATCATTCATTTTTTTTGTTCCAGCAAGCTGCTGACATAGAAGCTGCTTATTGGTATGTGGACTTTCTGTTCTCTGAGTACATTCCTCCATTTTTCACATGTGCTAGAGATTAGCACTGCTGTACATGGTTCAGCCACGAGAGCTGCAGTGGTAGACTACAGCAGCATGCCCATAAAATGTAATTTAAAAGTACAAGCTGCAGTAAATTATGCTGGAGATTTCAGAGTAAAATGTAATCTATTCCAGAATAAAGGCATAAGAAGAGCAGACGTTAGTATTGTAAATAAAATCTCTTTACACCAGGATGGTTTTTGGTTTTAATCTCATTGTTCTAAGTCAAGGCTATAAGTTTTACCCTGCTGTACAACTCAGAATCAGCTCAGATACCCTAAACTAGAGATGAAAAGGAATAGAGAGCATTCTAGCAACAATCCCTTGGCACTTATTGTTATTTAGGAGAACCTATTTTAAAGGAAAGCAAAATAACTATTCTTCTTTAAATACCTTTTGCAAAGTACAAACTAAATAAAGTCTTCCTTGAACAGAGTGTGGGTGGAAGAGTCACAAAAAGTACACTACAGCTAAACAACATGCTCATGTTGCTGTTATTTTCTGGTGAAAAATATCTTGTGCCTTCAGAGAGAGGCATGAGACCACTACTGAGATCACTCCACAAGGGGAAAGAGTTATTTTTGCTATTTCTTGTACCTTGATAATATTGAAAAAGTATGAGTAAGATACTAAGAAGTTTAGCTATGATTTAAGGTTTGTTATTCTCATTTTAAAAGCTAGTGTTCATATTTTTATCTTGCACTCATTCTTCACAGATGAGATCATGGCTTCGAAGTATCAGCATACAGTTTTTGTACAATTTCTTCAAAACTGAACTGATACCTCTTGTCCACAAAGAAATGAGGGAAAAAGTCAGGTAGAAAACAGAAAAAGAAAGGTGAGAAGTTGTTCCACTAAATAATGCCCAGGAAAATATCATCTGTTTAATGTCTTGCTTCCAGCAAAAAGCCTGGAACAAAGTTTTGACAAAGGCTGCCACAGCTTAACCACTGTCCAACCTAGGCCAATTGAGAGCCATCACTTCTATGAAGTCTCCATTACAGCATTTTGCAAATTGCTCCCTTCTCCAGGAAGGAAATGCCACTCTCTCGTGACCCGCTCTCATTGTTATCCTGACTTACCCGTGCCTGCCAAGACAAAAACCAATAATGTCAATCTGGGATTTCTTCCAAAAGCCCCATGACCCAGCAGTGGTCCCGGTGCCCCAATGGACAAGCCGACCCTTCCCAGTTTCAGGATTCTCAAAAGCTACATATTAAGCATTTCTTATCTTCTATTTCTCCCAACCTCACCCTCCTGCAGCAACTGATGTCTGTCCCTCAGCCACTCGGACAGCTGGCCCATTTTCCATCTTCTGGAATCAGCTCCAGCAGCAGTGCTCCTGAAGGACTGCAGCAAAGAACCAGGCAGGCGACTGACTGGGAAAGCTGATGGTGCTGGGGGAGTTTCTGAGATTCACCAGAACTCAGTGAGCAGAATTCAGGCTGCACCTGACAGAAGTGATCCCCACACCAGGTGTACCCCAAGTCTCCCAAGGCTGCAGGCATTGTTACTCTGTGAGTCGTCCCAGCCTTTCCAAGCCTGCAGTTTTTGCTCTGTAACAGCTTCATCCTGCAGCTCGTGCAATGGTCTGAGGCTGCCAGGCCCTCCTCACCACACTGCCCTGTGGAACCAGCAGGAATTAAGGAGCTCTGAAGGCCCCACAGATTGACCTCCCCACCACAGACACTCTGGGTTGCCCTATCACAAGTTTTAAACACACAGAGGAGCACACACAGACTCAAAGAAATTGATTTCTTTCTGTGTTTGAGAGCACATACTGTGGTCCTGCCATCCCACACCTTGGGATCACATTGTCCCTATTGATAATATTGATCTACAAGCAAATAATGCCTGATGGCCTGCATTCTAACCACTTCCTTTCTGCTGTGCTGGGCTTTGCCCTGTACCTGTTTCATGCCACCTTCAACACGATCAGTCTGTAATACTGCTGTTCAGAATCACATGCCATCTTTCTTTCAGAGAAAACAAATTGAAAATTCAGCAAATACATCAATAACTTGATCCAGTAAAATGCATAGTGTAATCATTCTGATCTGCCAGGATTTGGGGGTTCAGTGCTTTTTTTAGAAATAGAATAATTTCATATTCTTTCAAATTAGACTCCTCAGGAATAAAACATTTGTGAGGTTTTAGTCTATTAAGAAATCTGAATCTCTTAAAGCAAAACCTGATTTTCTGAGATTCTTGAAAACAAGACTTTCTTAGTATGCTATTACTCAGTAGTAATAGTCTGCAAAATAGACTAAAGTCTAATCTGCTGCAAAACAAAATATGAATAAAGTACACCTGGCTTTGTTCTAAATATTAAGAAGTTTAATACACACACTTATGTAAAAAGCACCTGAAACCACCAGATTATCTTTAGAAAGAGATGAGAAAAGATGGTTACGTTATACTTCTTTGCCAGTATATATCATATAATATACTCCAAAAATATACAAGCTCACTAATGGGTAAATCTTCTGGCTGCAGGTATGTGCAAACATTTACCTCTGAGCATACTTTTATGTTATTGATGTAACAACTGGCTTCCAAACAGCTTATGCTATTGCTAATCCTTAGAAAGGAGATCATGCTTTCTTCTCACCTGTGTGACCTTTACAGTATGCACACACAGTTGGCACTAAATTGAGATGTGGTACAGCAATATGAGTAGAGACAGTGGTTTAAGTTTTGTAATTTTTTTAAGCTACCTTATAAAATCATCACTATTCACCTGCTACAAACTGAATTTATTGAGCTAATTCTTGAACACAATCAATACTGTCGCTGACAAAACGTAACAACCTTCACTGACAGTCACCACAGCTAATACCGAAAACTGCACCAAGGCAGGAATCCCCAACAGGAAAGCACACATGCCAGTGTCATCCTTTACTGTGCATGCCTAAGGTTAAGGAGATTTGATATTGAAAATCCACTTCAGAATTGGATTAACTGTGCAGAATAAACCCCACAGCCTGTCTTGGGAGTTTTTGGCTTAGTGAAATCAGCAGGAATGCTGTAAAGACTCTCTGGTCTAAAGAATTTCTCCCTGAGAGGTCCATGCAACACCAGATTGAAGCAGCTTCCTGCCAATCCATTAATTTGCAGAGTAAAGCAACAAGTTCTTAGTTCTGCAGTGCTGAGAGATGTGACAGTCTCTGCACTAAGCACTAACCTTTAGTGTGTGCCTCAACAACACAACATCCAGCAAAGCACTCCACAAGTCCATGGTGCCTGGAGAAGAGGCAACCCACCACGTGGACACTGAATACCAACCACCCTCAGATCAAGCTGGACTATTTAATTGTCACTGTGCCAAATGACAAATTCCTCCTCTTCTGATTCCACACTAAACTATAAATAGGACTCTTGAAAGAGGCACCTAAATCTGTCCTGCAAGTGTATCTCTCCCAACAAGCATTTGCCAGTCCAGTGTCCTATCAAATGAACCACAAAGGACCTCAAAGAAAGCTAAAAAGATGCTTTATACAATTTGGCTAAGTGTTGTAATATTAATATATTCAAACAAGATTTTACAGCAAATAAATTTTTATCACCTTACCCCAGGTTCTGGAATTTTTCTATTTGTGGCTGTGATTTTATCTGCTAGCTAGGGAGGTCAATTGTTTCAGCATGGAAAACCTTTACATATTTGAACCTTTTTCTTAAATGATTTGCTGCTATTTCAGTAGTAGGATCATCACAAAAGTATTAAGCAGACACACAACAAATTGAGAGTAGGCATAACTGATTCCAGCTTCTACATCAACGGGAATTTCTAAAAGGTAACTATAAAAGCTGTTTTGCTGCTGCTCCATAGTAAAGAGTCACATATTTTAAATCATTCTTCTTCTTAAAGAAGAGTTTTCCAACTTAAAAAATAAACAATATGGTAGATCTTCCAAGTACTGCTGTACACTGAGAAGCTAATTTGGTTTGTGTTTTTGCATTTTACAGTTTAATGTTTCTATGTTTTACATTGAAAACTGCACAAACAGCTGCACCATCTAATTCACATGGTAACAAACTAGTGACAAGCATCCCCTGGTACCACATGTTTCTGCATCCCACCATAAAGATTTGCTCTTTGAAGGAAAGTAACCAAAAACATCAAAAGCAGGATAATGCAAAAACTGTAAACACAATCATCCATTCTAACATTGTCTTGTTTCCCTCTCAGCTGCCCTGTGTCTGCATGACCCGGGTGAAGAACATTCCTGGTTCCCTTTCCTCTTTTCTCCTCCCATTAACTATTTCACCACAGATTCACCAAGCATCTCAAGCTAACAGCCACTTCTAAAGTCTATGCAAAAGTCTACCTAGTGACACCCCCACCTCACAGGCATAAAGGAGAAGAAGAAGCCAATAGCCATCATTACTCATCTTCTCCTTACCTGTGCCTGAGGGATGTATGGGAGCGGATGAAGCAAGGGAAGCCGGACACCAAGCCCTCTCTTAGTCCCATTCCACTCTGCCCATGCTGCAAAGTCAAAGCTGCAGTGAGTGAGAACATCCATTTCCTAAGCTTTTCTCTCTGCTCAGAAATTTTCCCACTATTTCACCTTTTGGATAAGCAGAGCAAGCCCAAGGAACAGATTTCAGACGAGAAGAAACAGCGATTTCTACCTCTCTTTTTCCCATCCCTGTGCCACCAATGTTTTATCCAGCCAGAAAGCCTGGAACCTCTCCAGCTTGGAAGCAGCTTCCATTTCAGATTTACCTGAATCTGTCCTGCCTGCAGGAGGCTGTGCTGGCTCTGAGCACCCCAGGCCACAGGAGGAGGGCACCCTGCTCTCCTGCCCCTTGCAGCTCTGGAGGGGAGCCACCCCTGCTGTCCTGCTGCAACCCTGCCCAGGAAGGGGACGGCATTTCTCCCGGGTTGTTTGATTAAAATACCAAGGTTATGCAACTGCAGATGACGGACACAAGAGAGGAAGTCTCCATCAGATACAGAACAAAAGCAGGGCTCCCTGTAAACAACACTGGGGGGAAGTAGCCAAAATGTGCCCTTTCCAGCCAGAGCACCCGTTGGCATGATGGAGTTACAGAGCAGGGGCGATCTTTGCCACAATTCCACTGAACAATCTTCACGCTGCTGCTATTGCCTATTTACATACCATAGAGGAAACCACAATATTTTCATTATTTTTTTGAATTTACAGCTGATTTAGATCATATTCCTTGCTGGCATCTACTGACAGTAGGAACTGCAATTTTGTTCTTGCTTATTGGATTACAGATAACAAAGAATTTAGGAGAAGGAGCAGTGAACCCTACAGTGGAATTCAGTTGCTCTAAATGATGCTACCTTAATGCAGATTAATGCTAAACCACTGATTTACTACTAAACCAATTAGCTTAGATTGATCCGAACATTGACAACCACTTGCCAGAATTCTGAAACAGGAAGCCAAGGGCTACAAAGCCATTAATTGTTCTAATATTTTAACTAAAAATATGTCAGTGACTAAACTGCAGTAGAGATATTGAAAATGGGCAAAGGATAAAGATGTGAGCCTATCTCATTACTTCTTCATTTCACACTTTATTAAAAATGAAAAAAAAATCAAGCTAACTCTTCATACTTTGAGAACTAAAGATTATTAAGAGCTAACACAGATGGAGCTTCACCTATATTTCTTACTCAACACAAAACCACTACCCAGTATTTTTCACAGGGATACTTCTCTGTGCTTCTCAGGACAATGCAGAACACATCTCCATTTGAGAATCCCTCACTCAGCTGAAGATTGTCTAAATCCCTCAATTATCACCACTCTTCTAGACTGAGCAAACCTAATTCCATTAATCTTTTCTCATAAGTCTTTTTTCCCTCATGATTTATCAGTATCTTTCAAAAATACAATGTCCAAACCTAGAGACAGTATCCAGCAGAGTCCTCTTCAATAACAGAGAAAAATTATCCAACTGCTGTATGTATCTCCTGCTAACACATTCCAGAAAAAGAATGGCAGCAGTATTATCAAGTCAATATATTTACCATACATTACACTTACATTAACTCTATAGTACAGTTAATCTATATTATGGTAAGTATAATTATTCTCTATGTGCTTTTCAGGATCATTGCATATTAGTTCCCACTTTTTATCTGTGCACTTTACACTTCCAGACAGTGAAATTCAGCTGCATAATTTCAAACCATATAGCTGACTTATCAGGACTATTCTGAATTATGACAGTCCTGCAGAAGAACGAAATAATGTTTCTAAACTTGGATTACCACAAATTTTAAAACCATTCTCCTGATTCAATAATTTAAAAATATATAGGGACTGAGGCCAGGAGACATTGCTCACTTGAAAGAATCAATTTGAAAAGCTATCAAAAAGATTATTTACCTTATCTGAAGGACAGGAGCAGTCTAATCAGCACCTTCCAGCATCTAAGGAGTACCTCCTACTACAATGCCAACAGAACCTGGATTTTCATCTCTCATATCACTGCTTGTCACTTCTGAGATTGCTTAGAATTTGAGATTGGACACCAGACAAGTTCACACAGCACCATTAAAATCCTATGGCCATAGGTCACATCAAGTATCCATTCTGTGGGGAGCTACCAGGAACACCATTAGCAGGTAAAACCCAAGATTAAAACAGGAATTTTCTTTTTTTCCGTTTTTCCTTCTTTCTTTACAAGTAGCAGCAGGGATTGGTGTTAAACAAACTGCAGCCTTCAGGGGGATCTTGGGCACTCCTTGGTACTAAGAATGGAAAATGGCAATGGGATATAAAGAGCTTGTTTCCCTAACTGGGGGCTCCACCTTTCTTGCCACAGCACAGCAAGAAAACCTTAGTAATGCAAGAAGCTGATGCACGGGAACTCAGATGTAAAACAGCTTTATGCTGCAGCTTATATTTTAAAACTGGGCCTTTCATTTCAAATCTGCAAAGCCCACTCCCCTCGAGAACACTCTACCTCTGTGTCTTCCCTCACATCACCATGTTGATCTCTTGGACTCCTCCTCTCTGTAACATACACACAGAAAAAATCAAACCTCCTTTTCCCCAGCACCCCATTTCTCATAGAATAAAAGTGAATAGACTATTTCGGTTTGAAGGAACCTACAACTAATTTTCTAATTCAGCTGCCTGGCCAACTTAGGGCTAACCAAGTTATTAATGGCACTGTCCATGTCTCAAACACTGACAGGCTTTGGGGACCAACAACCTCCCCAGGAAGAATAGTGTTTGACCATGCTCTAGTAAAGAAATTATTCCTAATGCCCAGTCTAAACCATCCCTGGCACAGCTTTGAACCATTTCCACACATTCTGCTGAACCCCATACCGATGGATCCAGCCTGTCCAGCCCCCTCTGCAGGGCCTTCCTGCCCTGCAGCACATCAACACTCCCAACCAACTTGGGGCTGGCAGTGAACTGACTGAGGGTACACTCACTCCTCACATCAGTAAAGTTATTAAAAAGGACTGGACCCAGTACTGAGCCCTTGGGAACACCACTGGTTCCTCCAACTGGATTCGAGTCCATTCTGCACCCCTGGTTAGTCTCACCCACTCAGCTAGTTCTTTTACACAGTGAAGACTAAATGGGATCTTGGTGTTCAATAAATTTTCCTCCACCAGTCCAATTAACTTCCTGCCTCATCACTAGACTGTTTTCATGCTCCCTACATTTCCTCCCATGCCTTTCTCATCCTCTTAGACTGCTTCTGTCTTCCTTTACATCCAGCTGATGCAACAGAAGCAGCCATTCTCCCAAGTGATGCTTTAAATAAATACGGTTACATAAAGAGGTACTAACCTCACACAAGAGGTTGGTTAGGTAATGTGGTGTGTGTCTCCCTTCCCTCAGGTGTGCACTGCCACAGCCAGAGTGACCACTTTGCAAGGTGGCACAAGGTGTCATTGGTACAAGCAACAGGTGATAATATCTTATATGAGAAGCAACATCACACAGTTCCAAGACCATTTGCTCTTCAAAATTCCAGTGCTCTTTTGCAATCAACTTTCAGGTTTTGCTAATCCTCAAAATCAGACATTTTCCCAGAGACTCCTTTGTATCAGGGTCTGGCCTCAGAGAATCAAAGCCATGTGCTGAACCTTCTATGCCTTCTAGGGTAAAACAGATTTTGTTGCAGCAAACCATGACTGGCAATGTCTCTCACAGTAAGCATCCTTACACCTCCCCTGGACACAGAAGGGACGGTGGCTTATAATTCCTTGGCCAAATGAACTCAAGAGAAATGCAGAATGAAGGTCCTTTCAGGGATTCAAGGCCACTTTTGAACTCCTTTTTTCACATCTTCTTTCACTTTCAGAGTGCTCTTAACTGTCAGTATGATGCCACCATTTAACTTTGTAAGGTAATTTTAACCTCCCACATCCCCATTATGAAGGGGATGGAATTTCAGGATACAAGTACTAAGTAAAAGCAAATCATGGGTTAAATGGATCATACCCCAAAGGCTCACATCCTGAATATTCAATAGCTCTGCACCTTTTTATAATTCTTGACCATCCAAAAACCTAAAATACAGGCCTTTCCTGATGTTTATGATTCCACTTCTGATCAGCAAAGAAAATAATTACTGAGTCTCCAAATGCTTTGAACAGTGTAATTTCTAATCTCTGATTGCAATGCCAAATAGAGACAGCAAACTGTCCTTCAGCAGGGTTTATAAGCTGCTAAATCTTGTCGTACTTGAGGGACCATAATCCCCAAGCAGCACATGGCCTAAGAGACAGACTTACATGTTTTGCATCTTAAAGTCACATACAGCACTTACCCCGAGGCTGTTTTCAAAAATCATTCCACTGCTTTTATTCTAAGGGGGTGAGATTCTGATTCCAATTGTTGTAATTTAAGCAAAGCTGAGGCACCAGACACCTTTCAACTTTTCAGTTAGCATTATACATGGCACTGGAAAGCAGGACCACAATTCCCACCCTATTGAATAGTAGCTCCTGTATTGGAGGGCAAAAGGAAAAAATCCATAGTGGTTATTGGCATTATCTATTGCAGCATGATGCTAAACAGAACCTGTCCCACTATCTTTGTGATTGCTCACACAAGAGTGAAGAGCTGCAAAATTGCAGATTTCCAGATTGATTTAAGCCCCATACAAGTCAGAAGGCAGCTCCCAGCCTGCTATGACAGCAAGAATTTTGCTGGAGTCCTGCACAGATTGATCATATAGCTGGTCACTGTTCATCCACATAATTGTCAGTTCTAAATTGCGATTTGTAAAAATGCCAAATTGTATGTAGATTTTTTTCTCTAGAATACCAATGGGAAACACTGCAGGGGCTGGCAAAGCAAAAGGATATTTGTTTTTTCCCAGCTCACAGCTACATTATACATTTGCCCCATGTTTTAGCATTGCTTTCATTGAAATGTTACTTTAAAAATAATTGATGACTCAGAAGCAGTAACTATCTGCAACAGCATATGGGTTTGGGACAGTTCTTCTCTAACAAGTTGAAGTTCATTAGGTACAGAGCTGACAAGCAAAAAGCAATTTGCACAGAAAAAAAAGCATCATACACCAAAGTAGATCTTTGAAAAGTACTTGCCTACCAAATATCATCACTCAGTATTAACATTTTGAGGAGCTGGACAGAGTGACAAGCATATAGCAGCTTTCTTCATCTGCTTAGTACAGACAAAACTCCAACACAAAAGCAGTTTGGGTTATCAAAACATAAAGCAAGTCCTAGAAGATAAAATCTTTGAAATTTATCTGGAAGAGATTAACATTTATAGCCAATTTCTCATTCACAGGCAGGAGTTTCCAGGAAACTTTTTTTTTTCTTTTAATTTGTAATGGACTGTAACAAACCAGTTAAGCTGATGAATTCCAGATACAAATTCTCCCAGCACTAACAGTTCTAATAAGGAATAGGCTAATGTTCAATATTAATTAAAACACAAACCAGATTTTAGAAACTACAGGGAGAAACAAAGAACATTGTTATAACTCTTTGCATATACCCACATTATGCTACATGATGAACGCAGGTTTATTACCCAATTTTTCAAGAGTTATGGTAGAATTAGGAAAATAAATGTGAAAGGATAATCAAAGGCATGGACTGGCTTCTGCACAGAGCACCTAAATAACTTGTGACTTATCCAGAAAAAGGAGGCACCTGGATAAAAGATACAATAGAAGCCTAGTAAATTCACAGAAAAAAGATACAACAAGAGCCTAATAAATGACAAGGAGGTGAGCACAGAGACTCCTAATCACTTCTTCCAATTCAAGAATGAGGCAGTTTCAAATAATACTCCTTGGCCATAGGTTAAAAACAAACAGAAAGGAACACAGTTTCACAAATCCCATAGGAAAAGTCTGAACACACTACTTACAGGATGCTGTGCTCTCAAAAGGTACTCTTCTACCTTGAATACTTCTGAAGAGGCCCCCCCTCTGTCCCAGGATCAACATACAGAGAGAGCTGTACCTATATCCACCAACTACTCCCAGATTCTAACTTGGCATTTTATTCTTCTTCCCCTCTGTCAGTGATGAAGTATTTCTCCACACCTGAACACACTTTCTGTCAGTATCTTGCTGCTACACAAAACATAAGATAACTGTAAAGCAATTAGCCTACTCAACGACCCAAAGTCAAGATTTGATGGCAGTCCTCACTTACCCAGATACTCAGGAGTGTCATATAACTGCTCACACAAGTAGTAGTCATCTGGATTCAAGTAGGGCAGTTGCTTCAGCAAGCTCTGCTTGGGAATGAGATACAAAACCTCTGCAATATCCCCATCCTCAATCACTGACATCCTTCTGACTGAATTTCGAAATTTCACTTTTTCCAGCACTAGCTCTTCACCTGAGCCACACAGCTTCCCAAAGCTGTTTAAGATGGGGAAAGATGGCATTTCTAGTCAGAAGAAGCTAAGGAAAGCAACCTGTAGTACATGCAGTCAACTACTCACGGCACACTGCCCTTTCCAATCCTTCTCTTTTTCTCTTATCCAGCAAAGGAGATTAAGGAAGATATATTTTTAGTGATTATCTTCAAGAGATTAGAACAGTATGCTTGATCAGGTGATTGCCATCTAAAACTATTGTAATCAGTTGAAACTCATCCCTGCGAATGCAAAAATCAGAAACAAAACCAAAAAGAGTATCTGAAAATCAGATTAATATCCAGGACAATAGAAAGAACGTAACTGAGTTATATAAGAGGATTACTTTAAAATCAAAAAACCTTGCTGTGTGAAAAATCTTATTATAGAAGAATCATCATCATAAGCTACAAATGCACATCTGTGCATTTAATCTAGCATGGCCCCCTTCCATGCCAGGTCTGTCCATGTGCTGTGGAGAAAAGGCTGCAGCAAAGGTGGAGCACGTTGGTCCTCCTTTTTTAGGAATGTACAAGCACTGGCTGGCACTACTTCATAAGCAGATTTCTCTGGAGAAATCCTTTTTGCAGCTTTCACTGCCTACTGCAAACAAAAGCACTTAAGCTTTCCCCTAACCATTAAGGATTGGTTCACTTCTGCTCTTCCTCTCCACCTTCCTGTGCAGCTGACAGCAGAGGCTTTGCAGATACTGTGCCAGCCCCTCCTGCTTCACCTACAACAAGTATTTACATTAATCCAATTCCAGTGACTTGCTAATCTTATCATCTAATGAATATTTCTCCCTGGGTAAAGGCAGAGTTAATCATCAACAGGGCACTGGAAAGTCACAGGAAATTCCAACATGAAGGAGATAAAAAAAACCCCCAAAACTAACAACATTTATCATGTGTAAGAGAAAGTTACAGGGAGACCCCAGACCTGGACATGCTCAGAGGCAACTTCAGACTCTCTACTCAGTGAAATGCACTGAGACAACTGCACAACCAGTGTCTGGCCCAGACTTTCAACTCCCCTTAACACAGAGAAGTTAGCTGCAGCTGCAAAATGACCTGGTGTAATCATTGCACTGCTTCCAGTAAGGCTTTTTCTAAATTAGAAAGTGACAAAAACTCTACCAACAGGCTTACTGAGCACAGTGAGAAACTGTCACTTGATTCTCCCTCAAAACTCAGAGCTCAAGTACGAACTCCAGATGGGGATAGGCTTTGAAGAGAAGACTGCTTTATTTACTGTTTCAAAGAGAAAATACCATCTCATAAATCCAGAATTTGATCATCTGTTATTACACATCTCTTATGAGGTCAATTACTTTATGTTTTCAAGTAGTAGGACTTTTTTATTATCTTGAAAACAAGTGTGCAATTACAGTTCCCCTTAAACAGCCATGCTCCTGGATTTTCTAATCAATGGAGAACACAGTAGGACAAACCAGAATAAATCTGTACTAATTTTAATGGGGTGATGCTAATGTGTATTTGAGGAAGAGCTGGGTCAATAGATACAGCAACTCCAGTTCTGCCTTAGAGCATCTTGTATCAGATCAGAGATCTCAGTAAACACCGTGTTTTAAGCATTCCTCCTGGGAAATGAAGCTTTGCAGCAATTTTTCATTCTCTCCTAGATTTCTCAACCTACTGACCTGCACCCCACAGCCCCTCAGTGGAAGAGGCAGCTCTGAAAACCCAAAGGCTTCTACCAGTGGGGGTGGATCTCCATTCAGAGCTTAAAGCAGAGGGACAACTCACAGGAGAGGCTGGAAGAGTCAACCCAAGGATCTCTCAGTCTGACAGTGCCATTTGCTGCTGGGTAACCAGTGAAGGAAGCTGACATCTGCCAACAGCAGTGCCAACCAGGCAGCCCCACTGACACGCCAGGTGGACTCTGCCCTTCCAGGTGAGGCAAACACACACACTGCCCAGACACTAACTCTGCTGCAGACAGCAGAAAGGTGAGCCCTGCAGGAGCTGGTCCAACTGTGGCAACATTTGCTAAAGCTTGGCTGCCTAATACCCAGAAGAGAAGCCTGCCCTCACACTGGAGTTTGAGCACACTGGTTTAAAGCTGACTCCCCATTTTCTGCTGTGCCCATGCTGATTCCAACCTCCAGCTCTGTTCACCAAGGCTTTCATTACACCAGCTCTTGCAGTAAGAACTAAACCAGTACAACCTGCATATCCACTACAGAAGCACTCAGCCTGTGACCACTGTAGAAGAGTCTGATGATCCATCCATCAGTGCAGCATAATCCAGTGTCCTTCCACCACCAAAACACATGGGACTGGTGGGGGACCATGGAATTAGTGACCCTAACATGTCACTGCAGAAACACCTTGCTTAATTAAAAATAAGATCCTCCTTCCCCTGAGACAGATTTCTCTAATGCTGCCCCTTTCCAGCCCTGGCTATTGCTGTCACTCTGAGAACTACAAAGACCCCAGGCCAGCTGCTGCTTAATAACACAAAGCAATAAGATTTTTGGATAGTTCATTTTTTTTTAAGTACAATGTTTGTCTTCAAAGTCTCAATCCTATCAATATGTAATATAAAGGGACAAGTAGAAATAAACAAAACAAGACCAGGAAGCATCACAGTGGCTTCTGAGTCAGATAAAGGACTGTTTGTAGCACATCCTTGTGTCCAAGGCAAAGGACAAGGCCTGGGACAGCCTCGTACAGCACAGTTACTGAACACTGGGATTGAGCCTCAGTCTGAATCAAATAAACAATGGCAATCTCCTACCACTTAAGTCAAGCATTCAATTAAGTGCTATAGGTTGATTTCTGATGCTCTCGCTGAAGAGAAAAGAAAAAGGCAGGAATCACAGGGGCACAACCCTGTCCCTATGTTCTGTGAAAGAAAGTCTGAGGAATCCAGGGCACTCAGCTCAGAGTTAGTGTTGAGGAAGCGTTCTCAGGATTTGCCAAGTAGCAAAACCTGTTTAAATCACTGCCAATTCAAAGCTGTGTCTAATCCAAGTAGTCAGTGCTGGGATCTCGAGCCTTCACAGAGCACAGTGTGAGGTATGGGCACTTTCCAGACTGACAGTTTTCACAGGGGGCTGGCTGGATAGCAGACAGGAATTATGCAGAATAGCTACTTTAAATATTTTATCTCATTTCCAGCTTTATAAATATTTTATTTATAAATATTTCCAGCCGTCTCAAGACCATTTCTTATTCAATCCCCTCTGAATCCACCACACCAACTGACTGCCTGGATGATAAAAATACATGCATGTTTCATATACAACCAAGAACAGAAGCATCTCTACTAATACTTTGAGAATAGAACAAAAAAATTTGACTGCAATCCACAAATAAATTAAGAAACAGAAAAGCAAGCAGTGAATAATAGTAAAAACCAGACACCAAGGGCTAAATACCTAGAAGAGGAAATATCCCTCTGTGTTTCAGGGAAGCACTGAGGATTAGACTTGCCCTTCAGCAGAAATGTGAAGTGCACTAATGCTGTCTTAATTTCTTCTGCCATCAGAGTTAAACTTCTTGCAAATACATTTCAGTCACACAGACTGGTGTGACTTTAGTCTTGCATTGAAAGTAATAAACAGCCCCATCAGAAACCCAAGAAACTGAAGTTAGTCACACCAGTTCAGCAAAACCTAGCTGCAAAAAACACTCCAAACAAAAACATAGGAAACAAGGTAAAACAAAACAAAATTTTCCTTTTCTCTCACCATACCACTTCAGAAGGTAACACACCTATTGCACAGGTAGATAGCCCCAAATGTTTCATGCCTCTGTCCAAGGTAACAGGATTATCAAGATTACCTTCTCCATATAAGAATTCTCAAAGATATTGAGAGTAAGGAGAGGAAAAAAGGGCCTTCATCTAAATGAAAAATGAGCAAGCACTCTATCTACTTTTACCATGAAATGTAGTTATCCAAGAAATAAAATAACTAAAAAAAAAATAAAATCCAACATTCAAATACACACACACACACAAAAGAAGCAAAACTTTACTTGTGGTAAAATTACTCCACACATTCAGCTTTTTCACTTTTAACACCCACTACTTACTTACTCAAGACTGCAAGCTGATGTACAAACACTCAGCTATTTACTGTAAACCTGAGGAAACACTTCATCCACAAAATGAAGACCAAAAAATCCACATGCACATCTTAATTTCTTTACCTAAGTGTCCAAAACAGGCAGTGATCTTCTGGGCATACTGACAGAGGCTCTTCACCCCAAAGGGCTCCTCACTCAGGACCTGCTCACTCATGGCTTCAGCAAGAGCTGCCTCTCTCTGCAAAGTCAACCAACTACTGCTTGTTTAAGGCTGACAAGACAACAGATCTTCCTCTTCCAATTTATCTCCATTAATAATTCAGGTACTACATAAAATTTGCTGAGCTTTAAAAACCGGTAGTGCAAAGCTATTTTGTGGCTTTTGAAGTAATCATGTTTTAGTCCTTAAAAAGTACCTCAGCTATTATATTCCAATAGTTTACAGAAATTATTTTCAAATGGAAACAAAATCCATTCCCTTGCTGCACAAGAGGAAATTTTGTGAGGATTATGCTCAGGTCAGAGAAACATTTAAACATTCCCCTAGCTTAAACCCAGAACCAGAATTACCACCACTACTAAAATGTGTTATTATGCACTGATTAGTGTTTTCACCAATGGCATGGACAGTGGGATCAAGTGCATCCAGTGAAGGTGGTGGTGAAACAGGTTGCTCAGAGAAGTGGTGGATGTCCCATCCCTGGAAACATTCAAGGCTAGGTCAGATCAGGCTGTGAGCAATCTGATCTAGCAGAAGATGTCCCTGCTCATTGCAGAAGGGTTTGGGCTAGAGGGCCATTAATGGTTCCTCCCAGCCCAAACCTAACCCATGGAATTCTATGATTCCATGATACTCCTGCAAGCAGGCATGTCCACTGCTATAAGAACACCACTATTCCATCACATACTACCATGCCCCACTTCTCAGTGCTATCCATCTTCTGGGAACTCAAAATCCCAAGAGAGCCCAGGTACAAACACCACTGTGCTCTCTGGTAACTTCCAGCACACTACATTTTAGAAGAGCTAAGGCACCACAGCCAGGAGCAACAGGAACAGGGCGTTTCCTCAGCTCACTCATCGGAGCATGAGGCCCATCTAATCTTCTTCTTATCTTGGCTGAGAAGAAAACACACAAGAGCTGACTCAGCAGTCCTGCTGCCAGACAGCTGCAGTGGCCACACACACCTGTCTCTGTTCTGCTCCCCCAAGGAAATCCACCACCAATCACACCGAGGTCAGTGACATCTACTTAGCTAAATACTGCAGAATGGCTTTGGCTGAGCTCTCCTGGCTCAGGTGGTGATGACCAGGGAAGAATAAGTGTTCCTCACAAGCAAATATGCTCCCAGTACAGTACATTTCTTTTCTGCCCTGCTTCCTCACTGAGACCATATCCACTCATGAAAAAACTCATTTAAGTACTGCTGATGGCCGTACAAAGCACTGGTACTACTAAGCAGACACTTCAAAGACAGATCTATGCTAGTACATCCAGATGCAAATTTTATTCATGACAGATTGAAAAGCCTAGTTACTAATATTTAATATTACTTCCTACATACTAATATTTTATATTACTTCGACAGTTTACTGTCTAGAAAAGCATAAGGTATAAGCTATGGGGCTTTGGTATCTTTTATTGTGATAAAGGCTATGAAGAACCTGCAGAGGTAGGAATGATACAGTCTACAGATCTCTACCAAGTTAGTTTACTGGTTTAAACCCACACAAGGTTCTCTAAGGTAAGCTGTACTACTCCCTGTGGCAGGAGGAATAGAAAGACCACAAAGCCACAAGGTTTCTCTGCATTGGCAAAAAAAAAAAAAAAAAGGGACTAACTGAAAAGGGCTAACTCAGGTTAAGGTGGTATCAAAGGTAAAAGGATCTGTGCCATAACTCAGCTGAGCAACACAATTAAGCATGGGTGTCCCATACAGGCTTCTTATCAAGCTGCCACATGACATTTTTTTCCACTGCTTTTATAACTGACCTTTAAGTAATCATTAGCCAAACCCCATCAAACGCCTCTTTCCAGAGCACACACATGCAAATTGAAGAACTGCCACAAAGTCTGTCCAGCCCATGAAGTCTGTGAATGTCTGTGTGAAAGGACAGTATCAAGTTCAAGTTCAAATAGGGTGTAGCTACATTTGAATCACTGTACAGAGTCAAACTGCCACTTTTGAAAAACCACCTGGGGCTCTCTCCAGGTGGCACACTGAAAATCAGACCTGTTTTATACATCAACAGCAAGATTTGCATGCACAAGCCATTCTGTTAAACTAACTTGGAAATAAGAAAGCAAATGTTATTTTATGTATTGGTTTCTTGGTATTCATTCCAAAACACACATGAAACATCACTTTGCCCTTTATTCTCCTGTTACAATTTGTAACCGAGAAAACACGCAAGAGAAAACACAACTGCATTTCTATCTCCGACTTAACTAAGACCACACTGTGACAATTTCCTTTCCCAACTGATGACATTTGCAAAATCTTTCAGCTGAATTAAAGCATTGTGCTCTGCTTCCTGTTATCAACTATGTATGATAACTTCCATGGCACATGAGCCTTTGGTAACAAAAGCCCAGCTTTGCAGTGCATTGTAACGCTGGACAGGCAGCATGACAAGCTCTTGGGAATGCTTTTCCCTTTGCTCTGTGCTCAGAAACTCCATCTGACTCACTTCCCCAATCCCCAACAACCACCGAGTTTATCCTTCAGTGAAGCAGTGAGCAGAAAGATTAAACAAACAAAAATATCCAAACAATATGCTTGAGATTACATCTAATGATCTTTTTCTTGGACAAAGGAGAGCAACATCAGCCATCTATGTTCACGTGAAATTATTAGCTGGGCTGAAATAGTACAAAGAGAACCAGTACCTAGAAAAATCAATCACTAAATATTTAAATGACATTAGGGGAAAAAAGCCCTAATAATCTCAGCTAGTGAAGTACTGTCTACTACCTCTGGAAGCCTTAACATAGGCTTTGGGAAATATGCTGCCTCTGCACTCCCACAGACTTGCTGTTCATCCCTGAGCCATTCCCTTAATCTCTTTCATTGTATTTCCCCCTATCACTTTCCCCCTCACAAGGGATTTGTAACAATAGGTACATTAAAGACTGAAGTTTTCAGATCCTGTGATAATGGAAACTATAGAAGTGCCACAGATAATAACACTAGGGACTAACTGGTCAGCATTAACAAAAGAGGTCATGTAAAGCATAGCTGAGTGCTTCTCCTTGATCATCATTACCTTCCAACTTCACTCCTATTTCTCAATGATTTTCCAATAGATTGTATTCCTTATTTAACACTACAAGTGCTTATTTTCCACAGAAAACCAAATTATCAAGAAAGGCAAAGAGTTAATTCTGTACATCTTCTCCAACATGAAAATTACATTTTTAGTTATTCTTCCCCAAATAAGCAGAATCACTGTTACTGTGGTCACTGTGAGTAGAAGAGCTGGGTTATGACAAAAGGCCTGATTCAACCAAAGGATATCTACCTTACTTTACCCATTCCAGTGTTTATTTCAGAATAATCATGGAAAAAAATCTCTGTTCACATCTATTTTCAGACATAAAATAACAGTGTGTGCATTAATGGATCTGTCTATTGCATTATTAGAAGATGAGATGGCTCAGCATTTTATTTCCTGGCAGCACAAGGCTAATCTATTGATCTACACAATGTCAAGAACATTGCACTATGGATTCTTACAGCAAACCCAATCCTTATTACTTACACATACAAAAAAAAAAGCCAAGTGTAATTGCTGACAACTGATGCAATTTCATAGGCAAGATATAGTGAAAGCTATATAAAATATAAATACAAAAACTGCTGCACCCCCAAGACTCTATATGATTGACTCAACACCACAATCCAAGCACCTGTCTATCCCAAAGTTTATAAATAATCCCACGATTTCTGTGGGGCTGAGCTTTATGCTGAAAGTCAAAGAGGTTCCTAAGTCACTCTAGGGAACAATTAGCCAAAAGAATCCTGACAGAAGCTGGCAGTCCTTCAGATCTTCAGTAGGAAGTTTTTTTTCCTACTCCTCAGCAATGTTTAGGTGTCTCATTTAAACATTAATCTTTCAAGATTAATGTCATTCCTTTAATCATACTCTTTTCTTTACTTTTCCTTTCTTGAACTTTGACATTTTTCTTCTGGCTGAGAGAAGAGACTCCTTGTAACATCTTTTTCACAATGCAGACTTCACAGTAACTGAGACAGAAATATGTTGGGAAGCAAAGAGATCAAAGCTGAAACCTCAGAGATCTTGCATTCCTGAGTTTATTTCCTGTACCTTTGTACAGAGTGACGTGTTACAAGCATGACATCAAAGAAAGAACCACTCCTCTTGTTATGTATTGAAATAAACTGGGTATCATTATGCTCTCTTCTGACATGTCACACAATTACAGAAACATACATGGTAACTTTACTGAAATGCTGAATTTGAGTAAAGAATTCCACCAGAAGAAAATCTTCTCTAGATCACTGCAGGGCTTCCTGAACATGTTAGTTGAACTTTACCCATTGACTCCTAACACTGGATCTTCTGCTGGAGACAGAAGCACCAGCACACATGATCAGAAGAATTAAATATTTCTCTTGCTGCATTCAATTCCCAAATTCTCCAACATCAAAGCCATTCTCAGAGTATGGCATAACTCTAAAAGGAGAGCTCCTGCAGTCACAGTGCCCTCTTGTATCATCAGTGAAGCTCTAAAAGAGAGTCCTTCTTTGTACTATAAGGACTAATTTAAGCCCCTACCAGAATCCAGTAGAAACTGTTTGTCAATGTCCATCACAACTAAGAATAGGAGGTTACCTTTCCACATAATGGAAAGTATGGGACTTGTACAGGATGCCAGAAATGACATCAGATCAGTTCATCCACTGCCAACATTCCTCATAAAAGCAGCTTTAAATATGCTGTGTTGGCTAACCTTTGTCTTCTAATTAAATAAATCCTACTGCACTGTTGAACCCTTCCTCTTGTGGTCAGCACTATCTTCTGGTTAAATCAGCTGCACACACACAAGTGATCAAGAGCTGTGTTAAAAACTCAGAAACTGTCAGTTAAGCAAAATTACCACTCTGTGAGCAGCCCACTTCTCTCACAGGGATCACATTCTGTACAGGCAAAACTGAGGCAAGGACACATCTGAAAATAAATTGGTGGGACAGAAAAAACACTTGGAATTTGTTTCCACTTATTAATGGCAGGAAATTACATACAGCATATGCCAACTAGTGTTTGATAAAGAGAGGTTTTAATCCCCTTGGGTATTTCATAGCTACACCAACAGTTGCTTGTATTTTACTGATAGTTTAGTGGACTCTCCTCAAACAAGAGCTGTAATCTGGCACCATCAGGAAAACAGCAGTCAGAGAAACACTGCAAACTTCCAGAGGTGGCACTGAAGAGGAGAAACGTGCTCTTGATTTGACCACAGGTACAGCTGGGTTTGTTCTTTACCAGTGCCACTCAACCCAGGACAAGCCATATCTTCAGGTATTTCCCTGACATCTACAATGTTGTGAAGCTGTGCCTATCAAACCCTTTGAGAGTTATTCAAAGATAGCACTACGTCAAGAGTCCTGGTCTTGCAGTGGTACTGGAGGGCACTCACAATCTAGAAGCTACAATTCTGAAAGAGGAAGTAGGAAACAAGGTGTTACAATAGTGGGAAAAAAAATCACTCCATAAATTACATATGTCATAAATTACTGGAAGGGTGAATGAGCCAAATGGAGCACCTACAAAGAATTGAAGGCCACTATTTTGACTTCTTGACTAACATTTACCATAGTGTATTTGCAGCAAGGATTTACTGCAGTATTTCTTCAGCTAGAATTTCTTGATCTTATCCTTCCACTGCATGACCAAACGCCATAAATTAAGGTGGGGTTTTTTAAGGTCTTATGTATCATGGGCTACTAAGAAAAGTCATTTTTCCAGCAGCTGAACCTTAAACACAAGTGTAGGATTTCAATTAATTTTAAATTAATTGTAACTAGAACATTATATAAAGTCAAGATGGCCCTGGCCATCTTTGAGGGAGGATTTCTGTTGCATTCTTAGCCATCACCATGGAGTCCCTATACTTCCTGGTATTAAAAACACATTAAATATTGCATCTAGACAGTTACTTCATGACACGCCTTCAGTTTCTGTAGAATGTAAACAACTATTACTAGTACATACTAGGAGGAAGGTTGGTTTGGGGTTTTTAAGTGTAAACACTCCCTCAGCCTAGAGCAAAACTTAAGTTTCCTTTTATTTGTGTTGACGCTACCACTGTGGTATTTGTTTAATACACAGATTCACCACTGACACAAATCAATGAAAAAGAAAAATCCTTTTTCCATGCAGTTCAGTTTCAAAATCCCTTCTGGTATTAACATTCTCTAGGCATCTTCAATTTTTTTTTAGTTAAGAGTTTTGCTTTGGTTCGATTGAGAAATAGTTCTGCAATTAAGAAGAGGTAGGCAATAACAAAAATAATTAAAGTAGGCAAGCCAGCCACCCTGTCAGGTTGTGTGAATAAAAACTGATTGATGAACTTCTTTAAGCAGCACTAAGCAAAATTTTCAGATGAATCAGTTAAAACAGGTGCTGATCACACCAGTGTTTATCAGTAGAAAACCTTATGTTATAAACATATGTTGTGCATATTTTGAGACTGAAACTAGTTGGCAGCTCCCAGTTATCTCCTCTTTAACTATGAATGAATTAGAAGATAATGCACCATTTTGTAGAGGTTTTCTGATTGTTACTGAGTTTTCCCCCCAACATTTATGCTTTCTTTGAAATCCAGATCCTCACAGTACTGTTCCTGGAGTCAATTAATTGATTCTGAACAAGCAAAAAAAATTCAGTTCTCCTGCTGCTTACTGGGTTATCACCAGAATGAGGCCAAGCCTTCCACCTCAAAACAGACAGCTGACAAAGAGAATTAGGGGATCATTTTTCTTGAATGAAAAAAGCCAGCTTGTGAAGCTGATTAAAAATAGAAGTCAAACTAAACAACCTGTTTTCATTACTGACTTCAATGAAACGACAAGCAATTATCTCCCTATATATTAGATTTCATTACAGCTTGACTCCCCTACTAACGCTGGGGGAGAGAAAGTGCAAACCCCTACAAAGCAGCAGGGAGAAGGATCACTTGTGTCCTCTGTGCTTTCTCAGTGTGGCAATCACAAGTTCATCTACTAGAACCCAGCAGAGAGAAGAGATTTCCATCCCCACCCAGGAGATCAGCACCAACCAAAGCAGGCAGAGGCACAAGGAAGGTTTTTCCCAGTTCTCAGGGTATCTGGTCAGAGAGAGAGAACCAGAGATTCAGCCTAACCTCACCATAATGAATCCCCACAGGAGCAGGGGATCACATATCCATTTGATTAAATTCATATAATGATGTGGTGTTTCCCACATCACAGCAATATCACAGAATCAGAGAAACACAGAACCATTTAGGGTGGAAAGCACCTCCAGGATCATGGACTCCAGCTGTTAACCCAGCACTAACCACGTCCCCAGGTGCCACATCTATGAATATACAGAAACAGCTGATTTTAACCAAATGCTATTACACTCTACTGTGGAGATTAATTTATATAAAAAATTAATTTTAAATAGTACTTTTAAAACAAATTAGGAAAGAAATATGGATGGAAAAAGTAATTTTGCACACCTAATTCAGCCCACATTGAGAGAAGGAACAGAAATAAAACTTCTATATCTAAATTAACACTAGGTTAGGTGTTTGGCCTACAAAGACTAACTTGTAATGGAAGAAAACATAACTTTTTGTTGTTACACTTGGTAGAAAACTTGAGTTGTATTTTTCTGTTGTTTTGTTGGGGTTTTTTTAAGGTAAACCTCTCTTTCTCATAGAGAGGTGTACACAATTCTTCAAAACATCTACCTGTACATTTTTTAATCTCCAGACCCACAGAGGTAGATGATATCTGTTTTTAAGAGACAAATACTGGATTAGACAATGCAAAGATGAAAACAGGACTTTACTTCTTCTGCCTCTAACCCCTGAAATCAAATGGACACCTCAAGGGTTTTATTTATCTGTTCAAGCATAACAGAGAAAGCAACTACCCCCACTTGAGTTACCAAGAAAGCTTTTTATACTTATGCCTCTTCCCCCACCTTTATCTAAGATTGTGATATAAAGAAAGGGAAGTGTTTACTAAGCAAACTAAGATTTGCATACCTCTTGGATGCAAGGAGTATTCACTCTGCATCACCCACCACCAAAACTGTGCTGAATGTGCTTTAGGTGTGTAGGAGCAAAGCGCCTTCAGTCTCACCTCGCTGCAGGTTGCTGCACAGTCATACCTGAACCAGGGAAAGGCAGCACACACCTGCAACAGGCACTGAACAGCCAGCCACCCCTCCTGTCTGCTGTGCCTGCAACAGGCACTGAACAGCCAGCCACCCCTCCTGTCTGCTGTGCAGGGACAGCAGCGGTGACAGGTGGCTGCAGGACAGACAAGAACTTGTAGGTGTGCTCAGCTGGTAACACACATATTGCACAAGGCTTCTTGAGGTTAAACACCAAGGAAATCTGCCCTCAAAAGCACCCTAACACTGACATGCTATCAGCTTTTCTTTCAAAGCATCAATTAGCAATACTCTGAACTCTTATGCCACCTGCCACTACAGAACTCTAAAACCTCTTTTTGCAGAACTCACCCCACAGCAACAGCATGCTGTCATCATCTTTAGCTAGAAGATGGGAAACTTGAAAAGACAGCAGGGAATTATCTCTTACAAAAATACACAGGGAGTCAGAGCTGGAAAAAAAGCCTGTTTAATTCCACTGAGTTGTGCTCTGCTCCCTATGCTCAGATACCCATTCCAGAGGAGCAGCACATGGCCACATGCACACACTGTTCAGCCAAGTAACAAAGTCCACTGTTCATAAAACACCAGGCTGGGGAGGTGTTTAACTCTTAAATCAGTAAAGAAAAACAAACTGAAATAAAGAAACCGCTTTTCTTATCAGAAAGATCTCTATTTCAGTCCAACAGAAGTTCCTCAGCCTGATTTCCCTCTGTAAATCCAAGAACCAATGTCAGGACATTGGCCCCTAAATGACAAGCTTAAGCTGTCATTTATCATTAGAGATTTACATAGCAGAGCAATAGGACAGACAAACCTTTGCCGTTTGCGGAGCTCTGATGGATTTCTAGTTCCATTTGTGCTCTCAGGCAGTGCTGTTCCTGCACCTCCAAAGCTACAGCCTCGCAGAGAACAGAGGGAAGCTGGAGGAACGAGTGAGAGCCTTCAGAGGTGGCTCACTCTGTGGCTCCACTCCTACTATTTCCTGGGTTGAACAGTATGAAAGGGAGTGGCCCGAGCAGAATAGGTGTGTCTGTGTTCCCAAACAGTTTAAAGGAAGAGTATTTTCCTCTAGATATTATTCCATTACTAACTGAGACCTTGGTATGCTGTCTTTCAAACAATGACATGCCTTAATGTTCTGACCATCTCAAATCAGCTGATATTATTATATTGATAACTTTCTTTCTCATACAAAAGGATCCTAACCAGCAGCCTTAAAGGGCAACTGCAACCAGAGCTGATTTTGTCCTGAGACTGCTTTCTGTCTATTTTACTCTGCACCTCATCTCCACTCCACTGCTGCTGTTTTATGGCTATACTGCACCTAAAAAAAAAAAAAGGAGGAAGAGCCTGTGAAAGAAACAGTAACCCATTTTCACATACACTTAGAACAGGGAAAATTGAAGTCCCAGGCATCTTCCCTCTCTTCCCACAACTCCCCTCCCAACAGAGGCAATTAGGCTGACTCTAAGTGCAGACTTCCAGGCATTTCCTTCTACGCAGTTGCACATACCCAGAGACAAACTGTTCCTTGAGCAGCTGAATTAATGAATCTTTTTCTTCTGATTGATTTGCGTCCAACATCCTCAACACCCATTGGGTTTGCCCTACCTCCTTGTAACATCCTCTTGGCAATACCATTCCCAGAATTACTTCCAGTTCCTTTCCATTTGTCTGCTTTCCCAGTTCCTTTCCATGTCTATTAAATCATCCACAGAACCCTTAAGCTGTCTCCTTTAACTGCTTCAGAGTATTTCTGAATTTCTGCTCACACTCTCTTCTTTCACTCTTTCTCCCCTGTACCCATACTAATGGTTAGTACCTTTAGGTTCTGTTCTCCTGGAAGGAGGAGAGAGGGAAGACTGCAAGAGAAGTTGTTTAACCCCCATCCTAGCAAATTTGACTAAAAAGCAGACAAGCACGAGGTGCAGAAACTGACAACTTGAAACCTGAAGCGCTCTCTAGAACACACTTACTCTCCTCTGTATGCTATTATGGACTGAGATATGCTGCTGAAAAAAGAATCCCATTTCACCACTGAGATTTCACTTCAGATGACAAAAAAATACCACTTCTCCTCTAAACATGAATGAAAAGATGCTAGAAACATATAAAAACGTTTGGCTTCTTGGCTGGGAACTGCTAAATATGACCAAATTTTGGCCAATTACTTTTTTTCCCTCCTTCAAACACTAAATCCTGAATGTCTTGGACTCTTGACTTCATTTTTCCCCACAATGAATTGTCATCTTCTCAGCCAGCTTGTTAAAAATACAGTCATTCAGATGCACAGACAAATGTAAACACAGGCACAGAACCTGGTCTCTCCACATTTATTCTCAGCCTGACATTGTTCTCCTGTGGTTTTATAAATTTTATTTGCTGCCAAATTAAGTGAAGAGCAGGACAGGGTGTTTACTCCATTTGGAATCTAACATGCCTGACTGAAAATGAACAGCTCATCAGAAACACTGCTTTCTTTCCATCCCCGTTCTTATTTTTAATAATCAAAGCACTCCACACTTTAATTACCATTACTAATCCTCTGACATGTTAAGCAGATACAATTACTCTTGTTCTACAGACAAAAAATTAAACTACCATATTCCCAAGAAGTGTTGACCACTAGAATTTATTTTATTTACTCTGCTCCTAGATACAACTGAGTGTTGTGTTTCTGTCCCGGGTGAAAAGGAGCTCCATGGGCTCAGAAATAAGTTCTTCTGTCCTCATTAGGAGACAAGTTCCTCAAGTTCACCAGTGTGGTTTCTTCTGTTAACCACATTTATGTATTTTTTGTTTAGGTGAAGAGGTGAAGAAGGAAGATGAGAATGATTCAATACACATCTCCATTTTGTACAAGGCATCACATTCTCAGTAGCTGGGTATTATTAGTACCTACAACATTAGACATCTTACTCAAGACAGGTATAAATACAAGTAATCTTTATGGCTATTATGCACAAAACATCACCTCTCTAATACAGATGATTACATTTTCACTTTCATTTTATGTTCAGTTAACCAATCATACCTTGTAGCTCTGTACCACTGCAATCACTTCTCCTTGTAAAAGCTCTGAGTCCCATCTCAGGACCTTCTGTTTCCTAAAGCTGAAGGTCCAGTCTCCAGGAATTTCAGAGTATTTCAAAGCTGCCAGTGTGCTGCCATAAACGCTGTATGTTGTTTTCATGAAAAAAAAAAGCCATGTAAATCTCGCCAAGTGACAGGACTTGGAAATACTGCAGTCTATTATGCTCAGCAGAGATGTTTTTGTTGGCTATTAAAGCTCAGCTGGGACTTTCTGGCTGTTAGTTCTCCAGCAATTTCATCGGATTTAGCTTATTCCATCCTACACAGTTCTCAGGCTTATTGTAATTCCTACAAAGAGATTGAAATAATCAATCCCTGTGCTGCAAGGGATACACAGAACTACACTGTTGCCAGAAAAACAAAAAGACAACAGTGTTGTCCACGACTCCATCACACAAACCAACAATCTGACTGACATTTCTTGAATTTAAAAGTTCATTTGTACAATTTTCCTTTTTTTAATCACCCTTTTTTTCTCCCTGTAGTCTTCATATAACCCAAACAGAAGCTCCCACATTCATAAGTTACCTACTAGCAGAAAACCTACTAATCAGGAATGTTATCAGCCACTTCAGAAAACCACAGATCCATGAATCAGCACACTCTCATGGCATCCAGTGGGAGACAGGCAAGACAGCCCAGTTTTTCCTTCAAGTTTCAAAAGAATTTCTTCCTAGATGACATTGGACCATCTTAGCTCAGCCTGCTCCCTGGAAGATTTCATCCCTGTTGAGATATTCTTTCCATACTACAGATGAGGAAAACACTGGGCAAACTGAGTGAGCTTTCCAGGACTGCAAATCTCTGTGCCCAGCTTAGAAACTGAATCGAGGTCTCATGAATCCCAACCCAAAGGTCTAGCCATCAGACCTCCTCTTTAAAGAAAATTGTTTGTAAAAATAGTAATAATTTTTTTTAGTAAATAATAGTAATAATAATAATTTAGTAAATAATAGTAATATTTTTTAAAAAAATTATTATTAAAAAAAACCCTAGAAAGAAAAAAAATCCACAACAACGCAAAGACTTTAAAGGATACCAATAAGCTCTTATCAAAGGAAATGAACTTGCCCTGTTCCCTCACAGTTTATCTTCTCACGTATTCTCACTTCAAGTCCCATACAATGGAAAATGCCCCTACACAGTCCCTGTGGGTGCCACAGCCTTTTCACCAGAGCTGGTTCATAAGTGACAGTGCCACAACCAACACATCACAGCAGCAAAATTATGAGCAGACTCTTCCTCACTATTTCAGCAAACCATTTTCCTCACCTCCCAGTACAGGCTGACACTCCTGATTGCTGGTAAATCCTTTCACTTACAGTTTCCAGGGGTGATTCCTACAGATTTTTTGTCCCATTCTTTGAAATTATTACATCAGTGTCATTGTCTCTGCCTTGCAGCAGAAACAAATTTACAATAACCTCCTCAGAGCTGGCACACAGCAATTATTTTCAAGTGTAACTGCTTAGAACAAGTATTATGCCATGTCTCCAGTGCTCCAGAAAAATGAAACTTTACAGACATATAAAGTGTAGCCAAGCAAACACTCCTTTCTAATTGCATCCTAATTATAGCATTTTTACATGCATTTATGTACCTTTCATCCTAGGGTATCCCAGAGCATTTTGTAAACTGTCACATGGTTTTAAAAGGAAGCCTGTATTAACCCAGAGCTACTCATACCAGACATCTCTAGGATCCAGTGCAGCAGCCTGTAGATAAATTCATTATGAGAGAGATTTGGGCCAACGGCAGAACACTGAATCTCTGTAGCTAGAGAAAGACCCTCCCTCCCCCTTCAGACATCATTTGAAATTCTTGCATATCCATTTCATTTGATGGTCTCAATGTTTTAAAAACATTAATTAACTTGTACAGTATTTTAATTAGTTAAGGCATAAACAAAGATCTAAAACCTGCAACAGGAAGTGCTTAAGGGAAAAAGCTTTAGAACCAGGGCAAACACTCAGAGATCCTTCTAGATTCTCTCACATTGCAGCAAAATGCTGATTTAGCTTTGGACTACCTCCAGATCAGTGTTTAACAGCTACTAATGCACCTATTTTCCACAATTTTTTTCTAATTCCTTTTGGAATATGCCCCTGCTTTTCATTAATCTACACTCTGAAGTGGTGAGCTCCATCCTGTATTCCAGTGCTGTATGAAGAAATGCTTCCAAAAGAGCTTTTGTCTTGATTAGGTTGAGGCCAAAATACTTATATCCTCAGGAAAAAGAAGAAAAAAATTCTCCACACGCTTCTTTTGCGCAAGGATTCTACAATATTTTATCATGTCTCTCAACACCGCTCAGTTTTACAGGTAAACAAACACAGGAGCTAATTTTTTCCAGCAAAATAACCTGAAACAAGGCTTCACATCTGCATGAACACAAGCTGTTTATTTTTAGATGCCTAATTTTAGGCAGCTCGTTTTGAAAATTCCACCCATACAGACGCCAAGTTATTTTCCGAGGTCACACACTGAGGCAGCGACAGCCCTGATGAAAAAGCCCAGGCATCCTTGTCCTCACAATCATTATCAGAAGGCAAAGAGAAGGGGTAAATTGCACACTCCCCAACACATCCACACAGGAAGGAAGGAGACTGAGTCAATTCCACTGAGATTTCAATCTAGGCTTGTTAAAATACAGATATTCCAGCTGGGATGCACCGAGCTTTAAACAGTTTCCAGACTAAAATGGCAGCCTCCCATTAGACCTCATTTCAAGATTTACTTAACAATTTGCTTTTCCCTAAGCTAAGTCTTTGTAAAGCCACAAGAACATGTAACCTGCCTCTGCTTTTCCATGATCCTAGGTAGCTTGGAAACTTGCTGACACTGATTGCTTTCCCCTGACTTGGCCTTAATTCAGGCGCCAGGCAACGGATCACCAATGGGTAACATGAAGATAAAATATTTGGCAGACAATTGACTGTCACACGCTTTCTGTTGCCAAGAAACAAAACAGGATGTATTAGAGTTCGCTCATTAATTAACTTGTCTGTAATTCTATTTTTTTATTGGCACCTTGTTGGTTAAGCAAACGGTTTTTCTTCCAGAAGGAAAGTGTGCTAAGCATAAACAGGTACTTTTAATACATCAGAGGCTGGCATTTAACAGATCTTTACAATAAATAGCTTTGGGCCAGATCCTCTGCTAGTTATAGTTGATTTTTCTTCCTGATACTAAAAAAACCCAAAACATTTCTTTTTGAAAGAGATTAGGTTAGTGGAGAGATCAGTTTACATCACCTGACAATCTGAATCCTAATTTTCTGCCATCTCTTTTCCTTCAGCTTCAGGGAATTACTAAATTATTTACTGCAGGACTGAAATCAGGATTTGTTGTTTCATTAACTGCTTTTAGGAAGTTCTGTGCAGATTTTTTCCAATGTTCCTAATTTTGATACAAGTTAGTTGCAACTGTGATCCACTTGCCAAACAATTCTCCTGGAAAAGAAAAATATCCAGATTCTGTCAGTGGCAGAATAATGTTTACATCCTTAATTTTTTCCAACGAAGATTCAATCTGTCAAGAAGCCAGCTAAGACCTAAATGAAAGGCCTGGCTGAGGGATTAATTCACAATGAGTAATAGCTGTAATGATTGTCAGACAACAAAAAACTGGTCTTTATTACACTAAAATAAAGCCTAGGTCTGTAAGCACCGCTCATGAAAAAAAGCTTACTGATGCTCCCACAGGTATTTTGAACAAGTGAATGTTTACTACAGCAAGTTAAACCAGACCAGAAATGCTGAAGACTACTTTCAGTGTACAACACAATGAGCACAACAGCACAGTTTTGAAAAAAAAGATGGCTTAAACAGTGCCTCCACTGTTTTCTTTAATGCCAGTGAAAACTTTTCTTATGCCCTGAATATTGTTCAGAGTGAGGCAGGGTTCTGCTTATGCTCTGCAAAGAGATGCAGAAAAACAGGGAAGTAAGCCTAATTTTCTCTGTAGATCCTGCATGAAAATGTAGCCCACAGCATAAACAGCGACAGGCAAGAGTCAATATTGAAAATGTTTTTCTTCAGCCTTAACAAAAGCAGCATTATGCGTGTCAGGATTTTTAGTACAACACATCAGACACGACTGCCAGCTCAGGAGCTCCTCAGGCTGTGACATGGGACACCAGGACATGAGCAGCACTCTGTTATGGGCTCCTGAGACTGTGCCCACCCCCAGCAGCCAGCCTCCCACATGCCATGGTGGGAGTCTTTAAAATGAAAGTTTGTCTGACTTAACAGTGTCTCTGTGACATTACATCCTCTGCAAGAATGACAAGAGAATGCTAATGCAATCTCTGAAAAGAGTTCACTGTTCTTTTGTATAAGAAATGGAGGTGTGGGACTGAGAGGGGAAGCATCATTCCCAGAGGGAAGGAATGGATGCAGGTTCCCAGTGTACCACATCTGGCTGTCAGCAATCACAGCTGTAACACCCCACAAATCCCTGCAGAGCCTGATGGAGTTCCAGCTGAACTCGGTCAGGTCCTGTAGCCAGCTGGGAACTGGACTCCTCTCCCAAGTAACAGACAACAGGACAAGAGGAAATGGTCTCAAGTTGTGCCAGGGAAGGTTTCAGCTGGATGTCAGGGAAATGTTCCCCCCAACAGGGTTGTCAAGGACTGGAACAGGCTGCTCAGGGAAGGGTGGAGCCACCGACCCTGGAGGTGTTTAAGAGACCTGTAGATGTGGCACTTGGGGACAGTGGTGGATGTGCCAGTGCTGGGTTAACAGTTGGACATGATGATATTAAATGTTCTTTCCAACCTAAATTACTCTATGATGATTCTATGTTAATGTTTACAAGCTCCATGAGAAAGCTGGTGTAGGGATTAACTTTCCTTTAGCTCCCATACTAAATTCATTTACGGGATGTTCATAAACTTCTCTTGTCACAACTTCATCCCTTATTGAAAATGGCCCTTTTTTTCTCCCTTCACAAGTATCTTACACTTTTTGATGTATGTCCTGACAGGTACATTTCTCTTTGACTGAACTGAAGCAACACATCCCTGTTTAGAGACCTACCCAGCACCATCCTGTCATCAAACAAGACATCAACATTCTTCTGTCATTCACATCCCAGTAAACTCCAACTGTACAGCAAAAATACTTCTTCTTAGTCCCCAAGAACTCAAAGGTCTCTTATTAAGGTAAAACTGAATTTCAACCAATTTCTACAATCCACAAGTCAGTTTTTGTTTGGTTTAAGTGCAGATGGACCTGACAGGAATACTAAAAATGAGAACAAATGAATAGCATAGCCCAAGAAAAAAGAAGTTGCCTCTTCAATAACTTAGAATTGCTTAGATAAATCACAAATATATCTAAAGACCAAGGCTAAAAAATCCGCTAGAAGGGAAATATCTCAAGCAGTTACAGGTTTTTATAGTCTTACATTTGCTTTAAGTATTAAGCATTGTTGATAGATAAGAATATTGGAAGAATTCAAATGATGCTTTATAACTCTTTTTTTCTTTGCTGCAAGGCAATTTTTATCTCAGCATATTAAAAATTCTTTCATTAAATTTTTATCACCACTGGTATTTCTACATATGAGCTGTGACTCTAGATTAAGGAATTTATCTCTTATCACTGGAATTAAAGCAAGGTGATACAGAAACCTAAACAAAAGGAGTTTTTTACAACCATAAATTTAACATGTCTCATTAATAGACTCAATGAAAACATCAGGATGTTAGCCAGTAGTGAATTTGAGTAAATAATGTTGGGAGGTGGTGTTTGTTTATTTTGGGTATTTTTCTCATTTTGCTAGGGTAAGCTGAGAAAACTGAAAGTGTTAATGTAAAAGACCTCAGGAGCATCTGCACTTAGTTACTTAACAAATACACAGTAAAGGAAGTTAAACAATCAGAAATATGCAGGATTAAAATTGATAGCAGGATTAAAATTAATAGAGGTAGTTAAGGCAGAAGAAAGATTTATTGTTCTTTTAATTCACATTCACGTGCTTTTATACCTGCATGTTTTCTTTAGAAGCAGGGCAATGGCAGTTGCTCCTAGCTAAAACACACAAGGGACGCCTCACAGAATCAGTGGTTCTGTTTATTTATTTATCACCTGTGTTCCAAAGGACAGAAAATGAGAACCATGTCTGCCATATCTAAGTGGCAGTTCCACATTGCTATTCCTGCTGTTCAGTGCCCCATGCATTACAAACCACACACTTGGAGCACAGAGAGCTCATCTGAGTGCAACTCCTTATTCCATTCTGGCCAGATTTTCTGCTACAGCAAGCAGAAATCCGCCAAGGACTTAGACATGGGACAAGAGACCAAAAATATTGAAATTCATATGGACCATCACTCATTTGTCAGGTCAGTCACCATGAGGAGGACAAAGTTTAAAAGGAAGAGCCCTGACCAGCAGGAGCAGTGCTTGGGGGATGGAGGAGGAGATCATCGCTGACGTGAACGCTGAAACCGCTCTGATGTCAGATCCTACCTCATGGCTAGGGCTTGCTTTCACAAGCAGCCCACTGTCACTTAAGATATGAGTAAGGATGATAAGATTTCAGCCTAAAAAAAGTACAGCCTGTGCCTACTGAGTGCAGATCACAGCAGGCAGGTCAAATTGCTGAAGGGCAGGAGCCCCTACATTCAGCAGTCAACTGCCATCAGATTCCCAGAGCCTTAAAAGAGAATCACAGAGCAAATCCAGCTGGAAGGGACCTCTGGAAGTCTCTAGCTCAAGCTTCTGCCCAAAGCAGGGTTAGGTCCAAAACCTGATCAAGTTGCTCAGGGCCTTTTTCCATCAATGTCTGAAAATCTTGAGACTGCACAACTTTTCTTGGTAATCTTATCAAGGGTTTGGACACATGCACCATTCTATTTAGTTGGAATTTCTCTTGGTGCACTTTGTGACTGCTGTTTCCCATGCTTCCACTATGCACCAAAGAGAGTGTATGAAGGGGTTTATGCAGAAAACATGGATCCACCCAGGCAGTCGAAACCATCAGTTGTACCTGCCCTCAGCATTCTCTTCCCCAGGCCCACACAAAATCATTCAGCTTTTCCATGTAGGTTCCAAGCTCCAGATCCCTAATCAGCACTCTGCTGCAGTTGCTCATTTGTCAGCATCTTTTTTGCACAGGAGGGTAAGTGTAAAACTGGAAAAAAATTGGAAACGATTCCAGAGGAAGCCCTCAGTGCTGAACATAGAGGAACAATCACTTCCCCTATCTACCAGCTATGTTCTGCCAAATCTTGTAAATCTTACTCTACTCTGCAGCAAGCTTTCAGTGTCACCAGGACACACTGCTGACTCACGTTCCTGCCCCTCAGGAGCAGCCAGTCTTTTTCTGCAGAGATGCCACCTGGCCAGCTGCTCCCAGAATGGCAACCCCACCCAACGTGCAAGACTGCCACTGGCTCTGCCATCGCACAATCCTTGCTGGCCCATTCTTCCAGAATGTTTAAGTCCCTCTGAATGGCAGCTCTGCTCTCCCTGCAGTTCCCTGTCTGTTTCTCCCAACCTGATGTCAAATGTGAATGTGCTGAGGGGACATTCCTTCCTTTTTTTATAAAGTAGAGCTCCTAAACTGCTTTATTCATTGTATATTCGCTCACTACTTTGACCTTGGCTTTTGGTTCATCCATGGATGAGGCATATGTTCTTGCAACCAGCAAAGCTTAATTCCTGACTATATGCATGCAAGGAAGTTAAACAGTGGAAGGGAGCACTCTGCATGCTGTAATTTGGTCACTTGCAATTTTCAGATGTTAGACCATTCCCAGGCATGCTGTGGCTTTGCTTTCCACAGAGACTAAACTTGAGTTCAGACCACAGACTCTTTCCTTTAGGCATTTTAGACACACCACTGCATAAGGTGAGTACCATGGGCATGAAATTTATGTACAGGGTGCCACAGAAATGTCCTGGGCACTGCAAGGTCACTGATGAAGATGTTGGACAGAGCAGCTCCAGCACCAAGCCCTGAACTACACTGCTTGGCACAGGCTGCTAGCTGGACACTGACACTTCAAGCCTGAAGGTCTGGCCAGTTTTCCAGAAACTTTTTAGTCCACCCACTTGGCCCATAATCCCCAGTTTGACTGCAATTACACTACATGAAATCAATTTCTTTGTGAAGTGGCTGGGAGAACAGTGAGTGCACTTCTCAAAGCTGCACCCCTGCTACACAGCAAAGTCCAGACAGAAATGGAAACAATCAACAGTTGTGTCACCAGCTGAGAATTCCTCCCTTTCCCCTGTATTACTACAATAACTTACTCCTCCTGTCCATCTTTTTCCTATTATACTCACAGAAGGAATACCAGCAAGGCCTTTTAACACCTCATTCTCCTGTTATTAATTAATCTGCTCTCCTGCAAAGAACAAGAAGCAGCTAAGATGTGGTCTGTTTCTTCTATTTAAAGAAAGGGCTGTTACAGTCAGCCATCCATCCCAGATGAATCAGAAAGCAATTCCAGCCTTCAGCCTCTGAGAACCCTTGGAACAATTTTAAAAACAGAAATTAATACAAGCAAATGAAATTAAGATGGCATTTAACTGAGCATTTAGTCAGCAGTTTATGCACACTGGTGACACCCACACACCAATTCTACTAATTTTTATCATGAGTTTCATATTCACTCCATGACAAATTGAAAGTGAAAAAAACCCCATCCAACAAATAACTGGCCTTTTAACAGGCTGTTTATGTGCACTAAAAGGATCAGAAGCTGCACTCAAAGTCAGCTGTGCTGCCAATGCAGGCAGTTCACAACCAATTCCACCTCATGTACCTGTCTGCCATCAGCAATGGGAAAGCTGAATAACACATTCCTTAAAGACACCTGCAATGGAAACATAAATCCTTTGTTCCACTCTGAGCAACTGTGCTTTTTATGTAGACACCTTTACATGGATCACATATTCTCAGAAGCTCAGTTGCCAGATAACTTTATTACAGTGTCACTAATTTTTCCAGCTCAGAATTATTTTCAGCTATCAAATGCTATTTTTAAACTTAAACCCTGGCAAGAAAATTATCCAGGTGGTGTCTGGACTAAATTTATGATTAGTATTATTTTTTCATCGATCTAAAATAATAAGGAACTATGGTGTCATCCACCAATGAAAAAAAAAAAACCCCAAAGCTAAAGAAACCAAAACCCTTAAATGCTATATAGTCTTAGACTCCACATTTAAGAGAGGCCATTTTGTATCAAAGATATGAGACTTTATTTTCCTCATCCCTAGGCCACCCATACTTATTCCAAGAGGAACCAGAATATGTTATAGAACTGTCTTTTAAAAATCCCCCTCTGATCTGGCCATGCCAAATCCCCCCTGCCCATCCTCCCTCTTCTAGTCATCTGTCTCAGCAAACACAGACATACTCTTCACTATGATCCTAAGTTAATTTGAAATGCAGAAATTCCTGGAATTCTAGAATGAAATTCCCATTTTCCAAAAAGTCACATATAGAAAATTTGAGAGTACAAGCACCTTCCAAACTAAACAAATGAGCTAGGTCACCACAGAAGTCAGTCTTATTGTTCAATTACAACTACATAAGAAAACCAAAAATCTGATCCTGGAAATAACCAGCAGTACCTCCAGCCCAATATGCGTTTTACACTGTCAGAAATTAAACACACTGCTCTTCTGTGCAAATGATGTTACTTTATGAGTTAGGATAGATCAAAATCATGAGGAAAAAATAGCCTAAGTGTTTCTCTCCCATTGAAGTCACTTTAAAAATAAGAAACTTCTAACATGTAATGCAATTAAAGCAGATGATAAATCCTGACTCTCTAGAAGGAACTGCTTCTTACTCAATTCTGCCATGCCAGAGCACATGCTCCTTTCCAACACAAACACACACACCCAAATGTGAAGGCATCTCCTCATAAATTTAAATACACATTATGAATAAATCTACCATAAGGCAAGCTGACAGGAGACAAGCTGGGAATACCTTGGAAATATTTTAAATAGCTCCAGTGCCTTGGAGAGGTAATTAACTGTCCTGTCCTAGAACTAAATAATACAGAAGCTGAAATGCATATTTCAGAGCTGCCTGCAGTGAAACTCCTATTTGCAGCTCAGAATAAGGAAGTTCTATTTAAGGAAAAATCTACCTGAGGGGAGGACGGGTCCAAATCTTTCCTTAATTGAATTCTCACTTAAACTTCTTGTGTAAGTGCCATTACCCACTGGAGCAGTAAGGTCTCTGCAGACAAACACGCACAGACTGACAAACAAACTTGCATTGTTGCCGGTCCAAGTGACCTCCAGGTTGTGTCCCTGGCTGCCCCACTGGGGTTAGAACACAGCGCCGTGTTCCCTGACGGTGACATCTATTCCAGAACTGGGGACAAATGCCTCTGCCCTTCAAACACGCAAGGGAAGGTCTGTGTGTCCCCAGAAGAGTATGACAGGCACTCCCAGACGCCCTGCCATGCTCCAGGAGAGCTCTGGGAAGCGAGAGGCGTGCGGCAGGCCGGGGCACAGCTGGCACCGCGGGCACAGGGACAGCTCCACAGCCTTCAGCACGGGGGAGCCGTGGCTGCACGGGCAAGGCACAAGCATCAGAGCATCTGAAGGCTTGGTGGGGCCTCTGACAGGAGAGCAGCTCTTTAGCTGTGACCCTGATGCTCCAGCTCCTCGCAGCAGATCGCAGATCCATGGCAGTGCTATTGTGGAAACAATCGATTCAACAGCAAGGGACTAAGACTCTTGGGAAGTCAATGTACTTAGCAACAGACACGACAGAAAAAAAAAACAACAAAAAACCTCTGCATATTCCTCAGAACCACCTCATATAAGCAGAGGCCTTTTCCAGGCAGCTCCAAGTATAAAAGATATTTCCTGTGATGCTGAATTAGTGCCCATGACCAGCACAAACCTTTAAAAATACCCTGTGACAGGGCTCTGAATTTGAGGAGATGTTCAAACATCCTTCTTCAACCTGCAGAGAAAGGAGCCTGTCAGAATATTCTCCATTTTTCCACGTGGCAGAGTGGCACAGGCACAACTTAAGAGTGATATTCAAGCTGTAATTTAGAGAGCAAACGTAACAAATAGCTCAGAGCAGTTCCCATGCACCCGTCCTTTCCTCCTTTTTTACAGCCTTCCTGAATTTAGAAGGAAGATATAGCTTTTTTTAAAACAATCTTGGCTGAGCCACTAATAAGAACAACAGCAACAACAAAAAATTACACACCAGGACTAACTGGCAAGATCTGGCAGTAGAGGAAGCCCTGAAGGCACAGAGCCAGACAGCTGGAGCTCACTGGCCAGGTGGTGCATTTGTTCCTTGGGGAACCTGGCATTAGTCTCACCCAGCAGCTGAACCACAGAATAATTCCGGCTTAAGTGTTGGAAAAAGTGTTTAAAGACTTGCTCTCTCAGCTGTGGGTGAAGGTGGCAAACATCAGAGCCAGGGTAAAGCAAATGTAAATTACTGCACTGGGAGTAGGAGGTAGGCAAAATGTACCAGATTTAGAATGAGTGCCTAGTCCCTGATGCAGGCTTGAGGCAATGGTTTCCCACAGAGGAGAAACTTGGACACTGGGGACACAGCCCACTGGGATACTGCAGTGGATCCCTCTTTACAATAATTACCTGCTGTGGCACTGAGGATGTAGATAGGCAGGATTATTTTTGAATGCTGGCAGTCTTTGCAGACAGACTATAATGGGTTTTCTGCCTGCAGACATTTCAAAAAACAAATTCAAATTAACATCTGAAATGGATTACAGAAACTACTTCAAAGCCTTTCGTGGACACTCTCATTCATAAGGAAGAGTGACTTTTATCAATTTCAGTTAGCTCATTACAAGAATAAATTACGATCAATCAGAGCCCCTTTAACTCTGAATTCACTTCTTTATTTAATTTGGATTAATTGTTCCTATGTCTCTCCATCAGACCATGTCAAACTATGAGGCCAGAGAAGAAATGGAAAGAAATAAATATTCCTGCAATATCTTCCTGGTCATTACACTAAGCCCCCTGTAACCTAACATGTTCTCACATAAGGCTATTACATTCTTGCTTCTAACAAAAGCAGTAAAACTCACTTTTTTGGATAAAGGGAAAATATCCTAGTAATACCTGGAAGCGATACAGAGACGCTGGATTGCCTGGACCACTTGCATTGTTTCATTCATATATTTTAGCTTCTTCTACAGGACTGTAACATCCACAAAAGTTTTGAGGACATTTAACTTGCCCAGAAAGTCTCAGACCAATGACAGGAGTAATGAACAACTGGTAAATCTGTCATATTTAAAATCCTTCTGTCATCTCACTTCACTATTCCCTAAACCCCATTACCAGAGAGCTGGTTTTGTATTGGTGACTATACTGACGCACATGGGACAGCACAGCCAAGGACCATCTGCAATTACAGCATTACAGAAAAGTGTAGTACTTCCCACAAATATCTGGCAGCAAAAGCCTTATGTACTCCAGAAAAAGCAATCCCTGGAATAGCTAGCGGCAGCCTTTCTCCCATCTCCAGTGCCCTGGAAAGGTTAGGTTCTGGCTGGAGGTCAGTGAGGGACAAGGAACACGGGGTGTCAGCAATGATGGGGTCCCATTCCCTCCCATCAGAAGCCAATGACGCCTCCGCCAGGGCTCGCGCCAAAGGCGATCGCGGCAGAGTGCTGCGGATGCTGCCAGCTGGGAGCTGAGCTGCACTCGACAGCCCTCAGCTTCTCCTCAAGTGCACACTCTGCACAGACACTGCTGAAGGAGCTCAAAGCAATGAGCCAAAACACCCTGCATTCTGCACAAGTCCTCAGAGCTGGAAACAGGCTCAAGGATCTGGTAGCTGTCGCTGAGCACTGAGGGTTTTCCTTATAGCCAGGGTTGCCAGCTGCCTCACTTGAGGACAGGAATAACTTGTTTTGACAGATTTACTGCTCTTGCCATTTCCCTGCAAACCTTTAATGAAGTTTTTATGAACCATTTCCTTCAAACACCCTTTCACGAGTTGACAATGCAAGGAAGTTACATTTGCAGAGTGGAACAAAGTCAAACAGACAGATGGGAGGCAAAACAAGCTGAGAAGAAACTCAACACTTCTTGCCAAGCATCTTCCTAATATTTTCCACAACAAGCTGTAAGCAGTATTCCCCACTTTCTCAAATGTCACGTTTTCCCTAAGATCATGATTTTTAAGTCACCTTCTACTCTTACAGCATTACTAAAAGAACAGAATTAGTCAGACAACCTTTTTGCCTAATTAGAGGAGTAGCTTTGTTATATGTGGCAAGAATCTGTATTTATTGCTCATGTACCTAAACTGATGAGCAGTGGAGGAACTGAGCAGCATTCCACTGATCCAGCCGGTGTGACATTGACTTCCTAAGGAAAATCAGCCCAGTGCCTCTGTGTTAACTGAAGGCTTAGCCAGTTACTTTGAAATTCAGATAAGTGTAAACCTTTGGGACTCCAGAGACTGAGCTGTACTGTCAGTGAAACCCGGAGCAGCACAAATCGAGGCGAGTTTGTCCTTGTGCTACCGCCTATTTCAGTTACTATGGGTTTTCAATATGCACAAGGAGGGTGCGTGACAGGACAGGCTTACCATGATTCTCTCTCCTTGCCTTTAGCATTGCTCACTGGGTGGTGTTGTGGAAGTGCCAACATCACCAACACACAGCCATGGCCAGAAAGGCAGCAGGAGGGAAGCAGGGAAGAGCAACAAGGAGGCGGTAACAGAACTCCTGCAGTGGCATCCAACACATCAGAGCTCAAATCCCACCTGAGTCAGAATTCTTCAGGACTCTTGGGCACACCATGACAAAATGCTAAAATGAATGTGCACTGAAAAGCAATGGTTGCTTCTACTCACCTTAGGTCTAACACTAAGACTGACAAAAACCTAGAAATACTTTAAGTGTTTTGCTTACTTTAATTGTAGATTTCCTCAAAGTTCTTATATAACACTTTGTGCAGGAGACAAAAGAGAAACAGACCAGACTTTATGCTGCCTTACAGAAGGTGTGCCAGCCATCCACACTGTCCTCTGAGTTATAAAGATAGCACCATCTGTCCCAAAGAATTCAAAGAACTCTACAACTTTTAGTGCACTTTTAGTAGGCTGCCACAAAGTCCTGATACACAGAACTCCCACTTTGGTGAGCAAGAGGGGTTTCACGTTCAGAGGACCTTTTGGATAGGACCTGACAATGCAGTGTTGCTTGGGGGTAAATCCAGACCCTGAGAGCACAGCAGATTGTCTGAAGCCTGTGAACTTCATCCTGTGATTAAAGTAATTATTTTTAACTGTGAACAACTTTTTCACTTTGTTTAACTGTCCATCCACATTTTGTAATAGACTGAAAAGAGGTCCAATATTGACTTTCAGAAACATGTGGGTACCTCTATTGTCTTCAAGAAAAAAAAAAAACAAAACAAAAAAAAGTTGAAGACATCCCAGGGAGGAAAAGCAGAGATAAAGAGATATGAGAACGAAAGCAACCTGTCATTTTGTCAACGTTCTACTCACAAGCCCACAGTCTAATAAAGACAGGCCCAAGGAAAGCAGCCTTGCGTGGGATGACTTCTACCAGTAAAATTGTAACAAAACAGCAAACTAAATGGTGAACGCTGCATAAGCAAACTGTAACACTTAAGACTAGAAGCAGTCAATTATATGGGATACAACTTCTTACAACACTGAGACAAGAAGTGGAAAGTACCATAATTAAGCAACTTACTGATACATCTAAAAATATAGCAAGCAGTTAAATGTGCATGAGGAAAACAAATAACTATAACATGAAAATTTGATCGCAGATCTCCGAAATGGTTTCAGGAACTTCAATGCAGTCAGAATCTTGATTTCACATCAGCACCTTCACAAGGAGCTTGGTGCTACACTGCAACGTATCGGGGACAAATATCCAATGTCAATATCATTGATAGGCCAAGAATCCATCATATTCCTTCCTCACAGAAATTCCCTGATGAGAGCTAAAAAAAAAAGCTCAAACTAATATGTTCTGTGTAATAGAATGAATTTTCTCTCTTCCTTTCCCTATCACATCTGTTTATTCCTGTACTTAAGTGTGTGTTTCTACGTTGTCACGGGGCAGGCAAACACTTGTTACAAGTGCTGCCTCCAGACTGACTGGCTTTGGTACACCAGCACTTGGCAATAACTTTCTCCTCTTGAAAAGACTAAACAAGGAAGGAAAGAAGCAAGCCTGGGGAATGTAAAATGCTAATTATCATGATGGGGCCTCAAGAGAACACAGTAAGTTTTGGTTTCTTCTACTTCGTTGCATCAGTAATTTGCTAGAAGTCTCAATCCCTAAAAGCTCTTCTAAGCACGGCTGCTATTGGCAGTTTCAAAGTCAAACTCACTTGTAGTTATTGCCTTCACTGGAAAAAAGGGAGGTGATGGGGTTCATCTGCATTAAGGAAAATACATGTGACAGTGCTCCTCCTTTCACCTTATCAGCAGTCAGCAAGTGTTCAGGTAAAGCTGATAAAGAACACTGCTCACAGGTACAGATTCATCTTAGGATATTTCTGAGAGACAGCTTCAGTTGAATAGGAATTATTTTTTTCAGATAAAAAAAGACTGAGAGATCCAGATATATAATCCATACTTTTTAGAAGTATCTGGCTTAAAGTACTCTCTCTGTAAATGAATCTTTATACAGGACTGGATGAGAAGTGTGCCTAAAAAGCTCACCAAACAAAACACCATACTCACACTTCTGAAGCTGTTCCCGATACTGCTTAAAACAGATAATACAGTGTGGTAAAGAAACAAGACAGGGATGGCAACAGAAATGGAAAGCAGAATTACCAATCAAATAACTGAATCTCCTGCTTTAAAGATGGTCTGTGTGTAACTGTTGCAGCACAGGTCACAGTTGAGACAGCCATGATACACAGAATATCGTCATACAATTTCAGAAAGCTTTAAGCATTCACACAAACAGAGTAACACCTTACCACATCAGAAGGCTTCAGGGGCCTGCCCATACAGACCAACACCACCTCAGAAGGCTGCAAACATCTGCTCTTCTTGCTCTTCAGCCCAACCTTTTATCCCCTCATGTTCATGCACTGCACCTGTGTGCCCTCTGTTCCCTTTGGTGGTTGCTCAGCACACCTGGGCACTCCATGGCTCATTGCTGTCAGTGCTGCTCACCTGCTGCTCACAGCTGTGCCCATGGGGATGGGGCTCACAGCCCCACTCCCAATCACCACAAACCAGGTACCTACATGTAGCCTCTCAAAAATCAAATTCTATCTGAAATTTGCATCCAAAAAACCTATAGTACTTGAATTTACTAGATACCCTAAAAAATTAGCCAAAGTCTTTTTTAAGGAACAGGAAAGACTCACCCTCACCATTCCATTCCTGTTAAATCAACACTCAAGATAAAATCCTCACACATGGACAGAAAAATAATTTGAGAGTATTTACCTGAACACTTTAGTACTCCATCTTTTTCATTTGTAAAATGTCATTCTACTCCCTTACAACTTCATATAGCACTGTCACTGAAGAATCCAATTACCAGGGCACCCAAATTTGTCTAAACCAGCTTTCAGTAGTAAAATCTAAATCCCCAGAAATACCCTAGATCTTTGGGGAAAATAGACACAGGCTTATCCATACTGTCCCAGCCCCATGCTGTATTATTATACACATATAGAGCCACACTACTTGATGGCAGCTACATGCTTCAGCAGCAATGGATTCAAGCAAGTTTCATTCCTTCTAATTAAAAGACAGCATTTTTAAAATGAGAGAAGTCAGAGTCATCAACAATGGCAAGTCAGTGGTTCTGAATTGAAGAAAAGTGATGCTAACATCTGTCTAATCTCCTCCCTGTTACAGGCATCCTGGGAGCAACAGCAAGGGAATTGTAACAGCAGAAAGTAAAGTCTTATAAATCTGGCATTAAACCTGTACATCTTCACTCACCAGGTGAATTTTCCAGACAAGATAAAATAACATTAGGCACTACACACACAAAGCCTCATAAGGAGTATCTGCCCAATTTAACCAGACAGCCAAGAGCAGGGGAATACTCCTAAATCCTTCTGGTTTTCTGTTTCTTAGCCGACCCCATCAATTTGCCTGTTTTTCCTACACAAATTCTAAGGTTTTACCTTGGCTTCTTCTGTCAGTTTTTAAAACTTAATTGTATAGCAAAACGTAGATGTCTACTCTTTCTGTTTGATTTTTAAATGGTAGTAACATTTTATAGCTTTCAAAACAAAAAGACAATTAGTAAACACATCATTTTTGTAACTTTTGGGGTTTGGAACTTTCAAAATGGAAAAAGATTTGCTGCAGTAAATCTTCTTTAAAAAATACTGCATGAAGATTATTCTCTTTTAAATAAGCAAATGGGTTTTTTAGTTGTATAGGATATGGAGTCCATGGTGTAAAGAATCCAGAAAAGTCTAGGCCTCTTTCATGTATGACTTTGATGATTACTTAGAAGCATAAAATAAAGAGGGCATAAGCAATGCAAGGTTTAAAACAAAAAGAAAACTTTCCAAAGATAAAATATCTTCCTAATGTCAGTCTCATCTACCACCTAACCATGCAGCTTCTGTACAGTCTGCCTTTTGCCAAATCCCTTTTGTAACTAGTAAAGGAAATGCTATTCATTTGCATGCAGCTGCAAAAATAAAGAAGGTAAGCTGCTTACAGTCATTTGAATATGAAACATAACACAATGGCTAAGAAAAAAGAATCTCAATATTTTTAAAAATAGGAACACATATGATACTATTGATTCCCTAATGTACTGCATAGTTTAGAGAACAACTGCAGCTACTTGTAATGAGGTGTGCCTACCATGGTCCCAGGTCTCATGGAGCTTCTACTCTGCTGCAAGTGAGAAGCAGACTGCCATGAGAAGAAACAGATGCAAATGGCAGATGTAGTGTTTATACTCTTCCACTCCAATGAATCCCAGAGAGCATTGCAAACTTCACTAATTATTTGCAAAGTGTCTCAAATCTCACAAATATTTTGCTAGCAGTGAGGTCATCTTTTGGCAAAGACGCTACTGCTACTACAGGCAGCCCTCCCTGGGCTAGAACAGTATGGCAAGCTAACTGAACTTACAGTTTATATATAAGTAAACAAACAAACTAAAAAATCACCCAGAACACTGGGTGGTGTTTAGGGAAGAAGACTGAAAAGAATATATAAATAGTTCTGCATCAGAAATAGTCCAGAAAAGAACACTCTTCTCCCTTCTATCAGACAAAGGTCAATAACAGGTTATGGAAAATGTGTGCTCCATTTACATGCCTGTAATTCGAGGCCCTTTGATAAATAGTAATAAATGGTCTTAATAAAAGAATAATAATATTAGTAAAATTAAATTGCAGTAATTAAAATTACTTTGAAAATCAAAGGTAAGTCAGCATTGTTGCCTGTTCGTTTCACTTTTTGTATTGGCAACATCAATGATTTGGCACAGACATCATATGTACAGATTAGCAGCTAAAGCAGGTTTCCAAAATAGTTTCACACAAGAGAATTCCATGAAGATTTAACCTCTAGAAGAACATGTAAGTAAATTAAATACACTTTGTATTTTCCTCTTCTCTGCTCACAATTCATCTTCATGACATTTGGAAGCTTAGAAACGCTACATGGAAAACTTTTAAATGCTACTCAAAGAACACAGGCAATACAAGTTAAAGGTCTCACATAGCCCAGAACACACTTTCTCCACAGCACCAAAACAGAAATGAGAGACAGGAGGGGACTGAACAATTCACCATTGCCAAGACACTTCAGCCCTCCAGCAAGTGCCCTGTGTGTCCCATTTTGGGCAGTTTTTGGACCATCCCTCTGCCAGCCCCTGCACCCTGGGCAGTGGCAGCTGCTTGGGCAGTCACAGCACGTTCAGCTCCTCAGGGCCTCATGCCAGGGATGCCACATTGATGTCCACCCACACATGCACATGTCCAGGACATGTCTGTGCTCTGCAAACACAACTGTCTTTTCCACAGGCTAGGGGTGAATGTGCTTGGAAGGTGGCAACAAAATTGATGCTGTTATTGCTTTGGAACACCCCAAAACCACTGACTGAGCAATGTGTTCTAGAGATGATTAACATGCTTGACATCATCTGCTTTTACACTATACTACAGGGTGGTTTTTTGTCAAGACTTCCATAAAATATAGTTTATTTTAGTGAGTTGAGAGGGTTGGCAAATGAGAGGATTATAGGATGCCCACCAGTGAACTGGATTTGTGTTCAGAATGCACACCTGTGAAAAGTGTAAGATATCTTAAATGATGTGTTAAAAGGCAAAAATTGTGTAAGTGACATTTCCAAACCATACATAGCAATTTGGTCTTGGGGGAACAATAAGAGAAGAAAAATGCTGTTTTATAAATGTAAGTAGATATATAAATACATATATATATATAGCCTTTCTGGATTCTACAGTAAGTTCTTACAATGAAAAGGAAAACCTCCAATTTGAAAAGAAAAGCAAAGGATGTACGTAATTTTTCAGACCAAAAAATACTGCACTGATGTTAATATTAGCTAATTATAATACTTTTAATTTTTAATAGGATACCAAAAAATGTTTCTGCAGGATAGCAAACTCCTGGGACAGCATTCCTGGTGATGCAGACATAGTTTTCAGGGTTCTGCAATGAAAGCTGATTTGAAGACTACCCAAGAGGAGAATACAGACTGGCATTTATTTCAGAAATAAATGCAGCTCAGGTTTGGACAGTCCTAGAAGCTGAGGTGCCCTGCTCAAGGCTGGCCATGGTGCAGGTATCAAAAATCTGTTTGCTAGGACAGACTCCTGTAAGTTAAAAAACCAGTGCTATACCACATACAGGTACAGCACCTTCCCTTACCTCCCTCAGTCTTACAATTTCTTAAAGCAGTGAGCAATCTCTCACCTCAAACACAGGACATCAGAACCAATAGTTTTCTAATGTCACTAAAACTAGGAATTTGGATGGATTAGTGCCACAGACTCAATTTCTTCAGTCATTTCATTAATTTAGTGATTTCACCAGAAGTCTGTTGCAAGGATTTTAAAAGTCTAACCAAGCACCCTTATTTTCCCTTCCACAAGTTTCCCATGAAATTGTATTTGTATTTAACTGAGCGCCCTGACATTTTTAAGAAGAAAAAAATTGATGTTTATTATCTATCTCATCTATATCATTTATAATTTTAGCAACTGATATGCTACAGAAAGAGGATGAAGAATGGTGCCTCAGACAATAATCCCAGGAGGTTTAATCTTTCATCATGGCTTTCCAGCATAGATAATGTTAGCCTCTCTTTTCTGAACTCTCTGGTTTGAGTCAAAGGAAAGGGAACTGCAAAATATTCCAGAAAAACATGTACCACTGACCAACAGAAATGAACAGTATTTTTTATATGCCACATTCTCTATTTCCTTTTGCCTGGCACTTTGGTCTTTCTAAGCAGCCTAAAAAGCAAGGACTTGAAAGATATTAATCTGAACACAGAGTATTCATGATGAATATTTAAGAGAAAAAAAAGAATCCTAGTTTTTGTAGTTTCAGCTCCCCCTGTACCGCCTAGGCAATAGTAAACTATTCCTAGTAACAGCTGCTAAGAACTTTGAAGAGTATTTTTAGGATGTAACCAAGCTCAGGGTATTTTTAATCTATGATTATACATTGTCTAAGTCAGATCAGCATCAGTTAGGAGGTTTAGCCAGACTCTCTTCTTGTTGTTATACCCTCATATAACCTGAGATTACTCAAACCAAATCTTTATGACAGGCCTCTTAAGAAAGTGTAGAACAGAGAAAATTAAGCAGTCCTGCAATTTCTCAGGCAGGGAACATCTTCATGAGAGTTTCATCTCTTTTACACTGCAATAACAGTAACTCAATGCTAACTGCAGATAAACAGACTGATGTTTTCCTAACTTCCATAAGCCCTAACACTGCTATTTTAGCCATACTGGAAAAAATTATTAGTTTCACAAGGCTATGTCAAATTTTCCCCAGTGCAACATGAGATGAGAATGAGGCTGGTCTGATGAAAAATGCAGAATTCTGCAGCCTTCAGGAGGGAGCACTGGGTGTTTTCTCACTTGTTTATTTCCTCACTCTTTTCAAACATCAAGCAGCTGAGATGACAGAATAACGTAGATTCAATCTTCTGCTTGTATTGTCAGATTCTGCTAAAGATTAGAGACAATTTTACAATTATTTTTTCTTATTGTTGGGATTCTGAGAGAGCCTCTCGCGGAAATGAAGAGGTAGGAGGTAACTATCTTTGTCAGAAAGGCAACCCAGCTTTGCACTGAGTAGTAAGGGTATCTTTTCCACCTCCACATAAATTACTTTTCACTTTGCGCAGTATTATGTAACATATTGCTGTGAAACTGTCTTGCAGTTTAAATTTCTCTACCCAAAACAAAAAAGGACCTGCTCCCTTACTGCCACTGAAATTGTGCACTGGCAGGAAAATAGAACAAATCAGTTGGAGGTTTCCAGACTGCACTGCTGCGAGGAGTCAGAGAACAATTTACTGTTAAATGGCTGCACGACAGAGCAAAGGGATACCATCCATGCCAGAGTGTTTAACCAAACCAAGAGATCCAAAAAAACACTGCTTGCTTCTCTCCTGTTAGCACAGAACTGAGGGCACAGGAAGAAGGATCTCAGCAGGCCACCGACTCACACTGACAACAGGAAAAGCAATAGAAGTGATTTTAACCAGCCCTCTTGCACTGTTCTCCACCACAAGCATAGAAACAGGATGCACTTAGATTCAAAAAAACCTGTAACTGTTATAAATTATTTATTGAATTTTTTTCTTCTGCTTTTATTACACCAAAGAATAGCAACAGGTAAAAGGAAATATAACAAGGAAAAAAAATGCCCCTATAGCAACAGAGACACAAGTACTTCGAGACCTTCCCCATCCTATTGCTTCAGTATAACACTATCTGGTATCTCAGAACAATTTCAGCAAAGGAAAGCCTAACTCAATGGGTAAGGAACAGGGAAGTCCAGCAAAGTGTTAGTGTTTCTTTTCCATTGCAGCTTCCTTACTCTCTGCCCTGGAATCATGAGCAATTTCGTAAGAGAGGGGAAGGGTGAGGGCACCAGCCCAGCCCAGCCAGGCAGACACTCACCCCTGACACCTCAGTGTTATCTGGGAAGAAACACAGATGCTGTAGGAAATTACTCCTATCCTGGGACACTGACCCTCTTCACCAAGGGAAAGGAAAAGGGATTAAATGAGTTGGGAGAGTCAAAGGGAAGCACAACCCTGAAAAAATAGCTGGGATGTGGATTCCCCACTTGAAGACTAACTGAATTTCTGAAAAACTGTGCAGAAATCTGTAAAGCCTAAAGTTCTTGCTTATATCTAGTCTACTGTGAAATAAAATCAGCCTATTGCTAGAAGAACTGACTTGCCTGTTTCTTCTACAGGTGAAGCCTGTAATTCCAGAGTCATCAGCTGGAAGAACAGAGGTGCTCAAAGGAGCTCACACAGTGCAATTAAAACCCTGTAATGTCTGGAGTCAAAAAAGACCAAAGCTCACCTGCTCCAGGGCTAGGCCACTTGTAGATGCAGCTCCAAAAGACTTCAGAAACTGAATCACAGACATCAAGCTCCTCTGCACACAAGAACGTCTGACAGTGGCCATAAGTCACTTCACCTTTCTATCATTCAAACCCATTTTACAGCTAGGAATGAAAAACTACCAGGAGTTTGGGGATGGCTGCTGCCAATCAAATCAGTATCTACAAACTAGCAAGAAAACCCATTCGTTCTTACCAAGGGTGATTGACTTGGGTGGAAATACAAGCACAGGACTGCAACTATTAGTGACACAATTTCAAACCTGGTAAACTACTACTCACAGATGCCCAGAGCTCCAAAAGCCTTGCAGATTGGCAGAGAGGAGGCTGAGAGTCAATGCAAAAGCTTTCTGCAATGATGTGGACAGGCTCCACGTTTACCCGGGTAAACACTTGCCCCAGTTACATTCGATGCATGCACTCACACCAGTAGAACCTGATGATTTTAGAACAATGAAGCATAAAAAGTCATAAACTACTTCAGAAAAAAACACACTAATAATCTATTCAGTAAGAGGCATATCATAAGAATATGCAAGAAAAAAACATTGTAACTATGGTTATTCTCAACAGAAAACAGAGATCCAAACCATTCTAAACACAGGGTTCGGATCCAAATGCAGAACCTTTTTGAAGAAAGTTTATAAAAAATACACTGTAGCCCTGTATCCTTTTGGATATTTAATTTTAGGTGAGGAAAATTCAGTACATGTAGCTAACAAGTAACATTTTATATGATGCCACAAAGGAAACCATGAGTGTATTTGAAGACGATGGGAAAACTACAGGTGAACAGGGAATCGAAGGGAAGAACGAGAGGTTCTGCCAAAGAGGGACGTGCGAGACGAACGGCAACAAAAAGCCGAGACCCTTGTGGCAGCGATTTTGGGTGCAGACAGCTCGAGCGGTGATGGCTGGAGCGGAGCGGGAGGCGCCGGGGCCGGGGCACTGCCGAACCTCCCCTTGCCCCTTCCCGGGCAGGCCGCGACTCCTGCCAGGCGCCTGCGGGAGCGTCCCAGCCCGGCACGGCCGAGCGCTCCCGGCGGGACCCCGGCAGCGGGCACCGCCCCGGGCCGGGCCGGAGAGACGGGAACGGGGCTCCAAAGGGCGGCTGGAGGCTGAGGAGCAGCGGTGAGGGAGATGGAGGTGCTGAGCATGGAGACAACGAGGCTCAGGAGGGACCTGATCTCTCCTGAGGGTACAGCCAGGCGGGGGTCGGGCTCTTGTACCCAGCAACAATCCACAGGAGCACAGGACGGAGAAGGAATGGCCTCAAGTGGCAGCGGTGGAGATTTAGATCGGATATTAGGCACGATTTCCTCGCTGAAAGGGTTGTCGAGCACTTGAACAAGTTGCCCAGGGCAGTGGTGGAGTCACCATCCCTAGAGGGATTTAAAGTCCATGTGGAAGTGGCACTTGAGGACACAGCATAGCGATGGGCTTGGCAGTGCTGCGTTGATGATCTTAGAGGTAATTCCCAGGCTCGTATTCCATGGTTCTGTGAATGCCAGCGTGACTTTTGCCCCGGGCGCATCAGCAGTTGTGCCCGAGGATGAGAGGAGCTGGTTTGTGACACTCTGTCCAGACGTACCTACCCAGACCCGTTCTGCCGGCGGCTAAATCGTATTTAAGATCTGACAGACTCAGTACTAACACTCAGAATTGACCTAAATTCGTGGCCACCATCTGAGGGTGGCAAATGGCCTCCACACACCAGTTTCTACTGTCAGTTTTTGAGGAAAATACAGACAGATCAATAGATCGATAGATACTGATGGTCTAAGTGATTCTGGCTGTTGCACTAAAGATCAGCAGGAACATTAGATCTACAATCAATCAAAGTGCAGTTTTATTTCAACACTGTGATCTGAATAAACCACAGAAATGTATTTAAAATGCTGCACATACCTCTGATTTAAAGCACTCCCTGAAATATGCATTTAGCTGCAACAAAGAGCCAACTACTCTGCCATGCAAAGTGAATTTTATTAACTTGATTCAGAGTATGTCACTCACTTTCCAACATCTTACATGTACCTATAATATATGTCATGGTTAATCCATTTGATGGACTGTGTTTGTGCTTCTCTGATGAACTCTTGGCAATTTGCCTGCCAGTACACATCCTTTACAACAACCTCTTGGAGCCCAAATTAGCAAAAAGGCTTTATATAGCTTGCTTTATTAATAAATAAGTAAAGAAATAAAGGCTACAAACTGTTTCTGCTGTCTATTTAGGCTAGCAAGGCTGCAGGCACTGATCTTTCAGTGTGTAAATGGTGCTTGGTACAATGGTCATCATTCACCCCTCCTTGCTGGGCTTCCCAGTGCAAATCTAATAATGCAAAGGCTTTTTTTAGAGCAAGATTCACCTTATCTATCAGTAGTTGCACAAAAGATGAGTATCTCCTCCACACTAAATCATCAAAGCTTTCTCTCCAATTAACATTAAAAGCTACCCATAGACAATTTATCAGCCTTGTAATATATCTTTTAGGATAAATGAAACTTTTTATCACCTTTTTTTCTTCCTCAAAAATGAAATCCTGTGACATTACCAAAAAGGTATTATTCTTCCCCATTTTTCTGTAATGAATTCTTAAATTCACATGGCAAATTTTTCATGTTAAGTGCATTTCTGGTAATCAAAATCCAGATCTTTAACAAAGCCTGCAATTATTAGTTTCATGACTAAAACTATTTCTCTCTTCAGCAACTGACATTTTCAGACTTTAATGCAGGGAATAAGAACATACCATAAAGCAGTCCACAGTAAAAGATTAAAACAAAGAGCAAAGGGAAAAGCATTTTATGTTTAATTCTCACTACCACTCTACAGCAAGTGGAAAAAACCCAACTGTAGGATTTTCAAGGCAGGGTTGGCAGCTCATTTTTGGCCATGGCCAGTGGTCCCACGCTCTGCTCAGACAAAGCACAGAGCACAGGCTCTTGAGGTGGTCTGGCTGCAAAGGAAGTATCTGGGCAGCATTTTCACACTGTGAAAATTCATGGTGTGAAAATTGAGCGAGCCTGCAGTGTCTTCACCTGCTGGGCAAGTGCTCTCTCACGTATCGCCGTCAAAGTCCCCACGACCTTGGGAGCCAGGTTTCCTTCAGGCATAAAGTACAATTTCACTGCATGCTAAACTGGATGCAACTAAACAAGCCAAAAAGGGCAGTACTGAGAAAATCACTGCCTTCATGGATCAGATTAATGTCAAAGAACAGACAATGGTTTGGAAATTCTTTTTTTTTTAACTTATTTTTAATCTGTTGACCTTGATCATGTTCATATTAATAAAGTGAAATTACTATTTAGAAGGAAAAACATATCTAAAGCAACACAGCTGCAAATGAAGATAGCTCTGGATTACGAGAGGCTCAGGAAATGCAGCACCAGTTTTCTCCAATATCTTTTTGCAAGTCTGGACTTAATACCTACAAATATTACTGGGTTTGCAACAACAGACACCAGGGCCCTTCTAGCAGATACCACAGCACCCTACAAGGCAGGAGGCCAGGTCACTTTTTATTTTTATTTTTTACCTCAAATGCAGGTCATCTGTAGCACGATTAAGTACATCTTGGGGAATATTCCAAGCACAGGGCACCGCAAGAGCTTTTCCCAGATCAGACCAGGAAGGTCATTCCAGCCTCAGGTGTGTTCCCAGACAATGCAGACAGCTATTTTAGCCACAAGCCTGTCATGAAAAATCACTGGACACAAACCAAATTCTGCAGTGCCCTATTAATAAAACACAGCTCTCCTCTCTCCACAAGAATTCCATGGAAATCAGTTAATTAACCAATGAGGAAGAGCATAATCACAAAATTGTAATACATCCTTATCCCTACAAATATGTCAGCATATTGATCACTGTTTTCTGTCACCATATGCAAAGAACACGTCTTCGGTGCAGTTAGTTTAATTTACAAGCTCAAAAATAATAATGTCTCACCTCTATTGACATTTCTAGAAGTTATTTTTGCCTTAAAACGTCACCATGTGGATCTGTGAGGCACATTACACATAACAGCTTGAGGCTTTTATCTGCCTAAACAACCAAACAATGGTGTTAGAAAAGTGTCTTTTCTGCTCCCAAGCATGTTCAGAAGCAAATTACACAAAGAAAAAGAGTGACCCAGTTCAGCAATGTAAATACATGTCACCTCACTGGCTTCCAAAGTGTAGCTGAAATAACGTTCAGCTGCTGCAGCCTGCACTTCAGACAGCAAAGTCCATAAATATTCCCAGTGATTAACAGGACCAGATAAAGAGGCAGTGTGCTGGTTTTGGCTGGGGTAGAGTTCTGACAGCCAGATCGCTGCAGGGGTGAACTGACAGAGGTCACCCCAAAGGCCAGGTTCTTACAGCTGAGGCTTTGCTAGGGAGTCCTGTGAGCTGTATTTCAGATGTCTGCCTGGCTTCAAGCAGCAGGTCAGCAAGAGGCACTAAGGAAAGATTAATAACCTACAATGAAATCAGCGTCACCAGAGTGTGCAAACTAGTCCCAAAACCAGCCCAGAAATAATCCCCCTACATTTGCCTAAGAAAGCCACTCTGGGTATTTTTAATTTACTCCTAACAGAATCTGTCTGCTTCACCTGTGCAAGTTACTCAAAAAGGTTATTAAAGCTGCATTAATTTAATTCATAAGGCCTTTTCCTGTAGCTGTACTGATGAGACAAAGATGACCTGCTTTTGCAGAGTTTGATGTGTTTCATGTTTCTTTTTTGGGAACAAGCACCACAATGCCTTTGAAAACAAGGACACATAAGACCTGCACGTGAGTCGGAGGATCCAGCAGCCCTCACACTGTGAAACAGCTGGAAGGGACTTTTGAGTCCTCAAAACCTTTCCATTTCTCTACAGCTGTTTATAATGACAGTAAAGGAACACATCTTTCCAATCCTGCCTGGATTATTAATTAACTGATGCAACAGCAACGCTGCAGCTGCATTTGCCAAGTTATCATCCTCAGGACCATAATTAACACAGAGGAAGTTCCAGTGGGAATCAGGCTTGAATGACAGCAGTGGTAACAATTAAAAGCTTCTGAAGCTTTCGGAGCACTTCAGAGCAGCTTCTTCTCCTCTGAGCAACCCTTCAGTTCTGTCAAATGCCTCTTGGAGGCAGCTAAGGCTCAGTTTGTTTTCACTCGACTCCAGGATCATTCTGGCCAGCAGAAACCTCTGACCTAAGGTTTTGCTTCTAAAGTAACAGTGCCTTGATTATACTTCCCCTTTATCCCCAGTTCCTTCATGTAAACAATGAAAGCACAAGAGGAAAGTGCACAACTGAAACAGGAATTGGGGCAGATTTCTCCCTCAGCCTGCCTTTTGGATTTGCTGGTGAATTCTGCAGTTCAGGAGGCAAGAAGCCATAAAGCTGTCTGACTATACTTAGCTTTACCCCAGTGGAGTTTTGGCTTTCTTCTGCCCCTCCCTAAAACTTCATGGCTCTCAGCTGTCCCTATTCACACTTCATGGCATAAAACTCAAGCACCAGAGTGAAGCAGTTATATTAACAGATTTTAATTTTTTTGTCTTATCTAGTGAAGATATTCCCATTTCCACCCTTGATGCACTGACCCAGTGTGCAAGATTTCCCATTGCCTCCCAGAGACATCTGTGTACCCACAGACAGCAGCTCCTAATGAGGCAACACAGCTCTCTCTCCTCTGAAACAAATGCAAAGAGAGGACATCCTTGATCTTTTATTGCCTAAGTGTTTCTGGTGCAATGATCTACTTGCAGCTGACATTTGAAACTTGAAGCTGCAGATGGGATTTGAAGGTCATCCAAACACAGCTTTAAACCTGCTCTATTTTGCTCCCTAACGTAGCCTCCATACAAATCTCTGGTTGTAAGTTATCCTAGTAGGTTCTTCTCCTCCAAGTTGATCATCTGTTACATCAATTTGTGACTGGGTGGATAAGAGCAAAAATACTTTCACAGAGATTTTCCTAATTATGTCTCCATTTAAAGCAGTAAATGTGGAAAACTCAATTTTGTCTTTTGACTTGGCTGTTAAAAAAAAATCTCTTTTTCCCTATAACCACATGACATTTTGATATAAATAGACTTACATCATGAAATGCTGTGCTTAAATATCTGCTGTATCTTTTCGGGAAAGTGTATTAGAGATACTGTCACACTCTCTGGGCTACTAAGTGGACTTAAAAGAATTTGTATTAATTTGTATTTCTAATTCAGAAGTGTAGGTTTTTATACCTACCTACATTTGAGCAAAAAGGCTACCTATGTGTTTGGATAAAAAACTACCTACAGTCCCATGCAAAGGATCAGCCCACATCTGTATGACACTTCAATCCTACTTAAGCCTGTTCAAAATATCATTAACATTCTTCTTACACAAATAAGACAACACTGCTCTGGATTGGGTAATGGGAGACATGCTTAGTGTGCTGGACTACAGGGCAGAGAAGGAACAACGTAGCTTTACTGGGTGATGCCATCACCTGTGCTTTCTACCCCCCTTGGACACACCAGCCTCTTCTTACACAACCTCTCCCATATCATGGCCTGCACCTGCCCTCACAGATCATGCTAACCATTGGAACCTGGAATGCTGAACCCCAGAGCAGGAGGGAAGCTGCAGCACTGAGGAAAGGCTGAGCTGGCCTGTACTTAGCAGCGGAGCACCACAGAACTAGGGTCAGCTCTGACTGGCAGCAGTGGCAACACAGACAGAACTTCCTAACTGTGGTGATCTGAATGCCATTAAACACGCTCTCAGTGACCTGCTGTAAAGACCTATTTATTTTAAATTACGTACTTGCTTAGTAAAATACAAATTCAGGCTCACTCATCCCAAAAATCTACGATGCAAGCCATTTCACACAGCAAACTCCAGTATGAATTTAAACCACGAGAGTAAATGTTGCCAGACAAGGCCTTGAGCCACCTCATTTGTGCCACGTCCTCCACAGGCAGTTCTGTTCATTGGCTTGACACTTCACACTCAAAGGAAAAGGCCAACTTAAGGTGACAACGGATGGCCCTGATGGGGAGAGGCCATGCTCAAAATGTGTTCCATGACTGCTGTCTCAAATTATTTTCATTCCCCAGCTTACTAATTTCAAGGCATTTACCATTACCCAGGCTGACAATACCATTTGTGATGGTACATGTAAGCCTCAGGAAATGCCTGCTGATCAGATACTTGACAATGGATTTCTCTAATAGTAGCACAGGTGTCACCTTGTTTTCTCACAGATTTTGTACGGGAACTACCTCTGGGATTCTTCACCTCCCATAATTTTCTCTTCTTAACATTTCTCCTACAGCAAATCTGAAAATCCTGGAAATACCAGGGAGATGACTTTGCAGAACAGCTTCTGGAATGTCCCTGAACATTTCTCAGAACAGTTGAAAAGGGAAGTTGTTCTGCAGCTCCTGACCCCACCATATGGCAGTGCTTAAACTCAGCCCCTCAGATCATCTGCACAGTAATAGAAGCACCTGTGTCAAGTTAAGAATGGCTCTTTTGGACATCAGGAAAGGCAGAAAACCACTGTGGGCAATCATTTTAATTATTAAAGAATCTGGTCACCAAATGAGGGAACATTGATTTAACAAAGTTCCTTTACTGTATTGTGCATTAAAATCATTAATCCTCAAAGCTCTGTAAAATGGACCAACACAGCTGTTTGAGAGCAGCTGTCTTCAGCAGGGAAACCAAAAGGCCAAGAGAAAAGAAAGTCACCAGGTGTTAGCTAAACTATGTGTTAACAAAATTGAGGTAACACCTGACACTATATACATTTATAATCCTGCTGGTTTTCATTCTGTACAGCTATGCCACACATGGAGAAAATGTTCAGTGACAGGCTGGACAGCACACTAGGCAGCAATTTGTAAGAATGCAACCAAGAAAGATAGAGGAATTCTGAAATTAATCTCAGGGGCTTGTCTTAAACCATATCAAAGGCAGCAGTAGCCATACCCAAACTCCTATGGAGCCTGGGAAATAACAGCAATTCAGTCATGGTGACTGGGATTTCAGCTCAGGCTATTCACCAAAACACACAGGTTCTTTGCTGGCAATCGAGCTGACTTCCCTTGTGCTGTTCCCCAAACTATCCCAATTAAAGATGTTATGGCATGTGACACATGGCAAGTTCCAATCACACCTCTGATGTGTAGACAGCAGCAACAGAAAGCTTTGATTCCTGCATACCTGGACTTCAGCAACAGAAATGTAGCTCACACTCCTGTAAATGGCACCATTCCCAGCTTCCTAATCAGACTCTGTCTTCAAGAAACCCCGATAGTCTCTTGCTGGTTCTATCAAGTTGTCTGGTGACAACTCAGTGGAGGTAAAGCACTGTGAAACTAATGTTCTGCCTTACATGGAGATACAAGTGAAACACAGCATCGAGCTCAAATCGTTCAGCCCAACTCAAAATGGAGAAGAATACAAGATTCTCTAGAGTCAGCAGACTGCAGACACAAGCCCATTGCTGCCTTGCTCCAGGAGGTACAGAAAGCTCTTATGGGCTGTTCATGTGACCCACAGAAAAGCTGGGCATCACAGTCATGGAAGGAGGAAATCTCACCAATAATAATAATGTTGTAGAATATAGACTTTTGTCCAGAAGTGTGTTGACAGCCTCATTTTCAAGGAAAAAAGGGTACCATTACACAAGGAGACTTGTCCTCTGTATCTAATGCTATTCACAAGCCAACAGTGAATCAATCAACCACCTAATACCACTGTATTCACTAACTTCTGATTTTGGAGCCAGCCCTTCTGGAAAATCTGGGACAGAGAGCTACAGTGCTTGAGGAGATATCTAGGGAATAACATGCACCCTAAATGCAGCCTAAAAGTATAGGGTCTGTCAGCACTAGCTCTGGGCCATTTGCAGGTCCCAAGTGCCCTACAGAGCATCACCAAGAGAGAAATACTTATTATTTGGTTTAACCAGGATAGAAACAAAACTGGAAATTATTTGACTGGTGTGCAGCAATTTAACCCAGGCATCTTCACACCAAGCTCCCTCAGTGCTGAGAAAACACCAAGGCATTTCTCAGTAACCTGCAGAGCAAACAGCCACCTGACTGACCCAGCGCAACCTTAATGTAACTTTGCTAATTCCACCGTGCTGACTTTAGAGCTGGATCTGTCCCCTAGATGCTACATTGCTCCACTTCACACAGCTAGTGTGTGACTAAAGCTCTGCTCAGCTCCAGATGGCCAAACGTCAAAGAAATTGAAAAACAGTGATTGCCAAATCTCTGCTGGAAAAAAAAATATATGGAAGAAATCAAAGACGGATCATAAATTCAGCATCTGAAAACATAATGCAATGTGCTGTCCTCTGTTTTGTAGCTCAAGGTATTTACCTTGTAGAAGGTAATGAAAAGATGCAAAGGTCATGAAAACCTGCAATAAATCCCTATTCCTGGCTACTGAACAGCATCTCAGCTCTCTTCATCCTGCTGACAGTGTTTATGTCCTCCAAGACAAAAAGCCATCATGCTCTAGACTAGGGCTAAGACCTCCACACCCCTATTGGCAAAGGAGCAATTCCAAAGAGGTATTAACCCTAAATAACAACTATATTCAGATACTCCATGTTCTTTAAAGAAGATAAGGCATGACTACAAAGGGAACTATGCACTATACAGAAAAGGGGGTGCCTGTGGTTTAGTCAACTGGATAAAAGCATCTCTGTACAATCTGGGAAGATCCTCATGGTTTTAGCAGTTTTCCAGTATGCCAGGATGGCAAGAGAATTCATTGGAGCTACCCAGTTCAGTGCAGTGTTTAGCCTGGAGAGAGGAATGGAGAGAAGGAGGAAGGGACAGCAATATTTTGATTAATATATGAAATTGAACTCATCAAGAGTAGGATCAATTTCCAAGTTTTATACAACTTCTCTTCTCTGCACTAACCTACATCTGACATCCGTCATAACACTCCAGAAACAGCTCAAAGTAATTTTCACACCTTCCTTCTAGGACATCATGTCCTAGATCAGATAAAGCAGATTCTGTATGAAATACAGATTTTACCTAGACTCCTACAACTGCCAGGATGAATGATTCCCCAAAGATCACAATGCCCGCTGTCGTTCTTTCAAACAGGGGCGGGCTTATTCAGCTTCATGTAGCTTATGAATCACTGTATACAATTAACATTATTTTAAACATGCCAAAGTGTAACTACCTTCAATACTAGCTGAATTTTGTAATAACTATATATTGTTGAGGCTTTATGTTCTGCTCATATATATAATGAATGTGCAAATCCCCCTTGTTTTGAAGTCGCCAAAACAGGGGTTCAGACTAAACACACTGAAAAAAACTGTATGTCATTTAGCAGAGAACCCTGTGTAGTAACAGGGTGCTGGGTTTGGCTGGGGGAAAGTTCATTTCTTCATGGTGTCTAGTAGGAGACCATGCTTTGGATTTGCTCTGGAAGCAGTGTTGATAACAGAGAGATGTTTTCATTATTGCTGAGCAGCGCCTACACAGAGTCAAGGCCTTTTCTGCTCCTCACCCCACCCCACCAGTGAGCAGCCTGGGGGTGCACAAGGAGCTGGGAGGGGACACAGCCACGACAGCTGAACCCATCATGTTCAGTATAGAAAACCAAGGGAAGAAGAAGGGAGGGGCAGATGTTGGTGGTGGGATGCCTTCCCAAGTCACCACTGTGCATGATAGAGTCCTGCTCTCCTGGGGATGGCTGAACACCTGCTCGCCCAGGGGAAGCACTGAATAATTCCCTGATTTGCTTCGTTTGTGTGTGTGGCTTTTGCTTTCCCTATTAAACTGTCTTTATCTCAACCCACGAGTTTTCTCACTCGCACTACTCTCCCCATCCCACTCAGAAGGCAGTGAGTGAGTGGCTGAGTGGGGATGAGCTGCTGGGGTTAAACCACAGCAGTGACAAACTGCTAATGGTGAAACGGCCTTAAAAAGGCTGTGTGCCTCGTCCTGCCTCCAGGCAACTGTCCCTACAACCAGTCCTATGCTCTGTATCTTCCTCTGCTTCCTACCACACCAAAAATCTGACCAATTCCTCTCTCTGACTGGCACAAATCTGGAATTATTCTGCTGGCCTCCACAGTTATTCCAGATTTACACAACCAAAGAGAATACAGCTTGTCTTCCAAGAGCTCCACTACCAAAAATTACTTTTTGCTAATATATTCTTTGCCCATAAAACAAGCATTGCAGTTTCTAAACAGTCATTCAGGCATGAAACAGATCAGAAATAAAAGACATGCTGATTATTTTTTGTAACACTCAGGAAAGATCAAATTTCTGTGTCTGGGTCACCCTCTGATACTGCAGAATATGCTCAAGTGTAAGCAAAGGACTGCTGGACATTTTCAGAACAGGAAAATAACCATTTTAGAAAGGCTTTTAACTTCCAGTTCCTAGTGGAAAACGAATTTGATACTAAACATTTGTAGTCCCGAGACCAACTCTTAAGAATAGAATGTTACAAAACCCATAAATACTGGTGGTAAATAATGTTGAAGAGAATGAAAAGATGAATTAAAGATTTCCTACTGGATTATTTTGCATTACAGAAATTAAGGAGGGTGGGGCAGAAAATTAAACTTAATAGAGTCCAAAAACTATTTCAGTCCATGATGAATATTGTTTCTGGAATTCAATCTGGGAAATAAACATCAGTTCATATTTTACTAAGGACTCCACACTTTAAAGAAATTCTGAGTAGGCACAGTAACATGAACTATAAATGCAGCAATGCCCTCCCATCGTGGCATCAAAACATTATTTTTTATCCTGGAATTTGGAAAAATCTCAGACAAACAACATTTGTTGCTGGAAATCATAAAATGAGAACGTACTAAGTAAACTGAGCTTTCCAGCCAGCATAAAGGAAGACAGATTCTGCCTACAGCTGTTAAATTTGGAACTGTTAATAACATTACTGGTGTTTAGGCAGCAGCAGTGATTCCTGGGGACTTAATTTTCTCTTCCTGCTATTTTTTCTGTCTCCCCAATTTCATTTACATGAAGTGTATTTTGTAGACAGAAAAACTACCATTAAAGTCATGAAAACACCTTTGATCAGTTTTGCCTGCACGTGTGGGTGCCTTTAGACAAGTCAGAAATCCAAAGTACACAGTAATTAACCCATTCCCAGTGAGATAACACAGGACATCTGTTGGCATATTTTCTAGTTTCTTAACATGCCCCAGCTGATGGGGTTTCCTCATTGCCCTAGGAAAACTCCTCATTCTTCTGTCTGAAACAGCAACTTGCAGTGCAATGAAAGCATTAGTAGAAAAAAAATAAAGTATGTGTTCAAATTCAAGAAGATCCTACTTTTAAGTAGACCGTGTAATTCAGGAGGGTAGAAACACACCAGGGCTGGAGCTGTTGAGTATCACTTAAGATTAGCCCTTTGCTAGGAATCATGGCACCTCACTTAGTTTTATATTTTTCCCCCAAAAGTCATATGCTTGCACACGTGTTCCCCACTCCCGTTCCAGGCCCTGTGCTTGTGTGCTACTGCTAGAGAAGCATAACTTCATAAACCTAATTGCTTAAAAATAGGATCTGGCAGAGCACCAGCTCCTAGATCAGTCTGTGAAGCGTTCAGAGGTTTTAGGCAGCAAAGAGTTTTTCCTCAGGCTATTACATTCCAATACTTCCCTCCACTCCCTTCAGAAAATCACTAAAATATTTGCAGCAATTCCAAGGACAGTTGCTCCACACACTCCCTTTGACAGACTGCTAGGCCACTTGGGAGGCCCAAAAAAAAAAAAAAAAGAAATAAAAACAAAAAGCTTTTGGACACCAGAGCACTTACAACTCCTTTCTGTAACTCTCTAAATGTTCTCTATTCCCATTTCTTTTGATCTTTTTTAGATTCAGGGCCATTCTGTCTGTGTCGGTTTTGCTTCTGTACCAGCTCGAAGAAGGATTTCCACACACACTCTCTTGCCTCTCTTGCCTCAAATATGTTTATTTTGCTCACCATTCTCAGGTGAGCTCTTCCATTCTCCACAGCTCATGAGATCTCCTTCACCCACTGCTCTCATGGCTTCTCAGCCTCCAGAGCAAATAGCAGGAAGCAAATTTAGTAAGGGTAGAAGGCTCAATCTTGACCTGCTTCCTCGGAAAACTGAGCCATAATCTAATAGCAACATACAGATCTCGCTGGATCTGTAAATTTTGGAGGAAAGGTTCAGCTGTGGAAGCTGAGAATCACAGAAAAAACATTTCACGTAACTCCACTAATCTTTCAGGAGGAGAAATGGTGTGGAACAGAGCACGAACTAATCTCCTCCCCTCCTTCAAATGGCTGCACAGGTGGTTCCAGTTTCTTTAGCTGTGCTCCACACAGACTCCCACCGTGCCTGTGTGTGCATGTCAGTGTCCCTGGGCATGCACACAGCCACCAAGGGGATCTCTGCTGGGATTACCCCTTCCCTGCACTGCCAGCCACTGCACCCCTCAGCTCTGGCTGGCTGCTCCTGACCTGCCCTCTCCCAGCCCTTCCCTTGGGCAGCAGCACCAACAGCCTTTACTAAAAATACCTCCTGAGCATCATAAATAGCAAGATGGTACGATTCTTAATCCCCCTTCAGGCACGCAGTCTTTTTGCTTTTGATAAATATGGAGTGGCAACAATGGACAGAGAATAAAATGCATCTTACAGAACTGGTCTGCTTGGCCTGTGCCTTGCAGAAATGAAAAATGAGGACTCCCAGTATCCACAAACACTGTCAGCTGAGGACAAGAGAAAGAGGGGAAGATTGCTACTGCAAGAAGTCACAAAGTCTCTTAAACCTAAATTTTGAACATTTTTAACTCAATAGGATTTATTAGCCAAACCACAAGACCAGTGTTCCTAAAGAAAACCTCAGATCTGCAGAGCACCTGCGTCAAGCAGGGAGCCAGTCAGCAGGAAAACTCAAAGGAAGGGAAAGGTTGGCTCTTGCCCTGCTGAACTTTTGTACCACCACAAGCCGTACAGAACAAGCCAAATGCACAGTGCCAGGTCAGCCTGGCAGAAGGAAGAGCAAGATACAGCCCTTTCATGCCACTTGACCCTTGAAACACTTAGGCAAATGCTACACGAACCTCTCTACACCCCTGCCACACAGATTTGAAAAACCCCTGCACTACCTAAGGACTGAGGTCATGCTGTATCTGGAAATAAAAAAAATGTTAAAGAACCTAAAATCAACTGTCATTTGAGTTTAAGTTTTCAGCCATTTTCCTTATTGAATCTATTAGGGTAGAAATTCAAAAGTTCCAAAGAAAGTCTGCAAGCATTGTTGACACCTGTAATTACAAATATTCAAAAATCCTGACATATTATGACAAAATGCTCATGGCTTTTTGCTTTGTTTGTTTGTTTGTTTTTTACATTCTCCTACAAGTTTTATAATAATAAAGATAAAAAATTTTGCCCTTTCCAGCTGCAGCTCTGAAGCAAGGGCACAAGTGCTGCTTCCTGCATAAACATGCAGGAAAATATTTACTTTTTTTTTGTGTTGCAAGCACAAAAACAAATATGGTATCACTGCGTCCACTATAACACAGTCACAGATGCTGACAATTTAAAAAAATTAAATGGCAATTTCAGAAAGAAATAAAGACAATGGTACTGGAATTTTATTGCAAATGAATCAAATCATATATGAACATAATTGGTTAGCCAGAACCTTTTTCTTCGAAACATAAGACTCCAAATGTGCACTGCACATCTAAGTACACAAAACAGTTTTGTCATTCATCCCAAATAGCAAAACATCTGGCAATAGAAAATAGGAAAAAGTATTTATAGACATTTTTGGACAGAGATTACTTCAGGTCAAGTCTGACAGCATCCTTAAGCTGCAATCATCAAAATCTTTTATCAGTGATTTTGGATTTAGCTAGTGTTACTAAGAGAGAAATACAACATAGGCTTTTTATAGAAGCTGCCAATTCAACAATGATCAAAGTTTTATTATTCTTCCTTAGATCAAAGTCTGGACTGAATAATTTTGGGATTATCTCCAGCTCATAAAGTAGAATAAACAGTTTTGGATAACCACATTATTATATAACAATACAGTCTTCTTGCAATAAGTTTTGCCCTTATTTACATATGCCACAAGTTTTTAATGGATTGGATTATCATTTAATTATTTTATTGGCTTATGAGGACAATAAAAGAGAAATTTATACAGCAGCAGCAGAAGGCCGTAGAAACATTCAAATGGTGTCTTGTTCATCTACATTCATATGCAGAGGATATTAATGAGAAGAGGTGAAACCAAGATTAGGAAAGTAAGACTGGGCATATTTCCAGTGAGAGGTAATAGGTTTTACACCTCTGCTCATTATAAACCACTCAAGACATCTGGAGGTCTCCTCTTGTGGGACAGAGGCATTCACACACACCTTGGCACAGCCTGTCCACACCTGTACACACCCTTCCACTGGGACAAGGAACCTCCTAGGCAGAGAAAATCTCGATACTCACATTGTGTTGGCTTTCATTAGCAGGCATAAAACATTGCTACATGGATACTACCTAGCACAATTCTTCTTGCAACTAAATTTAATGGTAAAGGTGTTTAGATTTGAGTTTCACTCAAGTGTGCTTTCAGTCAAGAAAAATAATGTTTTTCTCGTTTTGGTTTTCATTCTGAGAAAACTGCCACACTGTCTGTTGACCACAGCCTCAACTGTGTTCCTGTTCCAATAAGCAAGGTGTTTACTGTTATCTTCAGTGATACAGCCAGTCCTAAATTCATCTCTTCTTTTGCATCCTAATTCTAAGAAATTCATTCATCTTTCACAGTCTTTCTGGTAGTCAGCTCTCCCACAAATGTTGATTAAGAGAAGTGGCATCCCAGGACACCAGAGAAAGCCATTTGGCATAAACTGTTCTACATGTTCTGTAAGCAGGGCCAAGAGTTAGAGCTGGAACATCTTTTTCAGACTTCTTGTTATTACAGGCTCTTAGCTATGTTTCTTTATCATTAACTAGGTTTCAGCTCTTACATAACCTGGTTGTCTCCCAGACTTCCTAATGCCAAAAATAAACTGAAAGCTTTCATCACAAGTTAAAAGGAAACTGTAATTTGAACAGCAGTTTTGCTGACTTCTCTGTTGATCAAAGATGCCTCATACGAGCCCGATGTAACAGAAACAAAATCAGATTTATAATAACAGTAATTAAAGCAGAATCCTTTCATTGAGTGAAATCTCACAGTCCTTACTTGTATAAGACTTATACTGGAGGAATAGATGAAATGAGAGCCCATTTATCAAGTTGAGGTACCAGTTACAGCAAAGGGAATGACAACTACTAAAAAAATGTTCCAAAAACCGCTTCAGCTTCACACTTTTTATTAAAATATGTCTCTATGACAACACATGACCTGTTTTGCCATTCCAGAAACAGAATAATATATATTTATTAGTAAGGATGCAGTAAACCAGAACATCTTATCATGCCCTTCCTGTAGAGCCCTCTGTGCTAAGATCACCCTTCTGACTGACCTCCAAAAGGATCATTTCATAGTGCCCTGATAATAAGTTAACAGGAAAAAAGTCTGTAAGAAATAGAAAAAAAAATCATTGTTGGCTTCATCAAGAAGGCTTCAGGGAGTCTGAACCTCACAATGTGCTGGCTGGCTTGCACTGGTTTTCTTGTACCACCCTCTCAGATGAAACTGCAAATACAGCACAGGGGACAAAAGCACTTTTTGCCTCACCTCTGAGAACACCATCTTCTCCATGTTTCCTATTTCACGCTTCTGTTCAGAGTGCCCTCAGTCACAGCTGCACAGAGCAGGCATCTCTCCTTGCACTTCTCCCTGCAACCCTACCAGCACAGCAAGAAATGCCAGCAGCCTCCTCTCTGGAGGCAGAGGGCATACTGGTGCCACAAAACACTCTGGCTCATCACACTTTTTCACACACCAATCTTTTTTACATTTATGAGACCAGATCCTCCTTCCACTTCAAACTGTGGCATTCAGAGGAGCAGAGTAATAGTTTTCAACATCAAGCACATATGATCTTTTCTATCCATGAAGAAATAACTCCAAGAATAGCTAAGTTGGCCACAACAAACTTTGCAGCAGCACAGAAGCCAACACAGGCTGCAGATCCCACACAAGAACTTGGGCAGGTAGTCAGAGGTAGCTCCTATTCAGCTCTCACCAAAGCTCTGCACTTTAACTCAAATATGTGCACCTGAACAGCAGGCACTGCATTGTAGATGTGGCTGCATTTCATCACTTACATGGAGCAAAATGATTCACCAAAGCCCTAATTCTGGATTAAATTCTGGATTGCAAATAGAAAAAGGACATAAAACAAGCCCGTCACACTGGTGTACCTTGCTGAAGCCTGTCTGGCCCAACCTTGTTTACAAACTAAGGATTTCTCTCCACAACATATGGGGCTCTTATTTGGGTGTGAGCTTCTGAAAATTTATTTCTTTCTGAAAACATGACATAATAAAGGCTGAGCATTTTAAAAAAATGCATGTCTCATTTTTTTTCTCCTACTGCTGTATCATGTTTAGGAGTTTTATTTAGGTTTTAATGAAGAACAACACCTAATTATAAAGATACTTTCACCTAAACAGTATGTGGTAAAAAAATTCAAGGCTACTTGCTGATATCAGAACTCACAGGCAAAAGTCTGCTTTCCACAGTGTGATTGTGCCTTAGCACTGCAAAACTAAGAAATACTACACCAGTCACATGAACAAACCACGTGTGGTTTTCATCTTCAATTACTAACAGATGAGATTAAAAAATAATCTGAAATATTCAATTCAAACCTATTAAAAGAAAAAATATAAATCCCCAAAAAATTGTTTTCAGAGACTGTGAAACACATGAAGCTCTGCTGTTCTTCACTAAAAGCAATTATGCAGCTTTTCCTTCCATAAGCTGATGCTTATTTTCCTTCTTTGCAATTCCTTTCAAAACCATGCATCTAAAATAGACTACCTCATTGTCCCAGTTTCCTCTTGTTGTTGCCATTAGTCTGTGCAACTTTTTCCATGCATTCAGGACTAATTTCCATTAATCTCAAAGGTTAAACAGCGCACATGAAGCTTTGTTGAGGGGGGAAAAAAGATGGGACAAGGCATCAAACCTTAAAAAGGAACAGCTTAAAAGAGATACTGCTGTTTAAATCAGATACCTCTGTAAAATATTCTTCTTTCCCACTAAAACAAAAGCTCTGCCAGGCCTAAAGATTCAGGTGCAGCTACTGGTTCTCATGTACAGACACGTACTGCTTTCAGCGATTTGATGATCCAGGTGCTGATTCTCAGCCACTTAAGCCATTAAATTGAGGTTCAAATCCTAAAATGAGTAGTGAAAAAAGCATAAATCATTACATGTATTTAGAAGAAATAAACAGAAAGTACAGACAGGATTAAATAACAGTACGAAATCAGTACAGAAGAAATTCAGGGCAAAAGCTGAGGAGAGAGAAGCTCTCAGAGCCAGTTCCAAATCCTGCCCTGCACAGGTATTCCCAGTGGGAAACAGCTGTGCTGGCATGACTGCACACACAGGCTGCCTCAGGTAGTGCTGCAGAGCCCCAGAGCCTGCCAAGAATGTGTTCCTTCGGGCTGTGGAGCCTTGTAGCAAGGAAAATGGGGAAAATCACTAGGACTGGAAGCATTGAGACTGCAATATTTAACTAGCATAAGCATGCTAAAACTCTCAACTTCTAAAAGGAAGGGAATGTCCAGCCAGCTCACACTGCCCCACTCTCCAAGTCACCCAGCCTGAGAGCATTCGGTAACAGCCATGAAACAGTCACATCACAAATTAGGGACACCATGACATGCCTGAAAGAAATACCTCTGACAACGAGTAGGAAAACACAGCACCAGATTTCAGAAAAGGATACAGCAGCCACCTCTGCAGTGGCTAGTTCCTTTGGATAAGAGCAATATTACCCTGAAAATCACAGACCGTAATAAAACGTTGACCAGAAGTTCCCAGCAGCAAGTTTTCAAATCACTCAGCATTGACTTCAATCAAAACCACTGCTGCCAGCAACAGCAGCCATGTCTACAGCTATCTGAGGAGGATGAGAAGATTTGGAAAAGAAAAATAAAGATTCTTAATGGTAAGAACTGAAGATTTAGTATGCAAATTTCTCATTGAAAAATTGATTATTTCTTCACACAGAAGTTTCCAACTGTGAGATAGATCAACCAAGAAACGTGCAGTGTCCAGGAAGAAAGAATTGCTACCAGGGCACAACAGAATGAGCTGAAGTTTCTCATCTGCTGTTAGAACTCTATTATCAACTTGTGTAAGAACAAATGAGGAGCCTGAGAAGAGGCCCAGAAGGCAGAAATTCCCCTGTTCTGACCTGACCCTTAGACTCAGGGAAAAGAAAAAAAAAGTCCAGGACTTGTCTCACCTGTAAAATGAGGACTCTCTCACTACTGTTACGGTGATTTATTTGTCTGAAATGAGAAGTGTTTGATCTGCATTTGTTAAGAAATCATATAGGAAAATACAAAGATTATAGTATAAAATAAGCAAGACAACTCTACTACTTTGACTATTGAGCAGGCCGAAAACTGCACCTGCCTTCTCTACAATACCCACATTAGCAGCATCAGGGTGGCACACTACAACTTGTTAATACTGGAAAGCAATAATATTTCTTCAAGGCTAGCTTCTGTGAAAATTCAGTGACTTTTTTACAAAATAAACACACCAGTCTTGATAAACCTCTTATTTCACACATCTTCATTTTCCTGAAGTAGCTGCTACTGGACTAAACACAGCTCATGCTAATTCTTTCAACATTTAGGGAAAAAATTAGCAAAGATCTTTGTATTTGATCACACCAAACACTCCCATTTGTGCCTGTTTGCTCTAGCATAACTGAAGATTATAATAGTTAAAAATAGCCATTTTTCCATTAACTTAGACCTTCATGATAACAAGTAGTTTTGACAGTTTTTAAGCAGTGTGAGATAACATGCACAAGTAGGTCACAGTTATACTTGGCTTTAGAAAAATGTCTTTCATCCAGGGAATTTACAGCTCTTTGCAAACAAGCCCTTAGGTAAGCAACAATCTATAAGGCTTACTCCAACACCCAAATTCACTCATGTATGAGTCCTAACAGCAACTACTTAACAACAGCTGAAAGTAGAATATTAAGCCTTTTGCAAACTGCAAAACTAAAAAGCCTGACTGACGTCAATGGCAGCTCTCCACTGATCCCAACAGGCTGTAGAGCAGTACATGAAAGTGCCCTGGGAAGGACTCCAACTTGACAGGGAAGAGAAAAGTGATTTTTCAAAGTTTGTTTCAGCTCCTAGTTCAGTCACAAGATTTCCAAAATGATTATTTGTTCCAGCTTCTGGGAATACTTGTCTGTGCTGCTTCATCTGGCATTTGGTCAACACATCTGCTAAAGCCATGCTACAAGGAAAGTGGTGGAAGAATGTTAGAGACCTTCCATTTACATTAAAACAGGAGGTGAGAGACACGTGTGAAGGACTGCAACAACAAGGTCTGTGAAGAGTGGAAGGAAAAAAGGAAGGCTTCAGAAAATTCATCTGAAGGCAGAGGTGAGACATTAGTCCTCACAGCAACTCTTCTGAAAAACTTAGGTACCATTATTTCCATTGTGCAAGCAGGGAAGCATAAAACTCTTTAATCCAGAGTTCTATTTAAGGCAAAATTACATTAATTTGTGTTATTAGTTATAATTTATGTATTGATTTATAATCTGCCATAATTTCAGTGACTATAGGGGTAGTTTTGGTTAAATAACAACAGGGAGCTAGAATAGGAGAGCTAAAAGGAATGGCCCAAAAGTCGAGAGGTACTGCTGGATTTCAGGAGTTTCTTCTGTCATCTGTTGCAGTCAGTTCACTACACCATGCTGCCTCCTGGAGCAAAAGAGATGAATAGAGTGCTGAACAGATTGAACACTGATAATACTGTGAGGTTTTCTACTATCCCTTGAATATCCCCTGCAGTTCAGTAAGAAAAATGTCACGGGTGAATGTTTAACCTTCTGCTATTCTAGTTATGCTTGGTATATAATCAACAAGCAGACAGCTCCAAGTGCTTGATGCATTCAGAATAATAATGATCACCTTTGGACATCTAACACCACATAAAATATTAACAATCAATATTCGCTGAGCTTGCAGACCATAATGATACCGTAGTTTTAACGTGACTGCATATGCATGAGGTAATCTGCCTTCATGAAGCACAGGGTCCCTATCTGGCATTTAAACAAAGCCCTAGCCCCATAAAACCTCATTTCTTACTTGTTCTGCAGTCTCATGAGTAACCTCACCAAGACCTGTCATAAAAGTAAGTTTCTATGTTGACTTTTAACAGCAGTAGTGTTTAAAATTATTAATAATGACAATGGTCTACAATGTTTTACACATAAACAGCCTTTGGTTACCACTGAATAAATCTCTTTATTTACCCAGACTCGTGTATTTTCCACATAAATCTACTTATTTAACTTTAAAATGATATATTGATAGAAATTAATATCTTCACCTGTTTCATGAATCTTATTCGCTACTTCCCTAAAGACCTAGGGACTGTGTTTCTCTCTCTCTCTCTCTCTCTCTCCAATTAATTACTCTGAAAAAACTAGATGGCATGAGAGGGACTGAGAAAGAATTCACTTTCCTTCTCCAGGCAGCTCTCCAGTAGAATTAAGCAGGCATCAAACACCATGTGTTGTGCAGATGAATGGCAAGAGGAACAGTGAGGGGAAGGAAAGGGAAATGTGGCCAGTGGAAATGTTCCGTGGCTTCCCATTCTGCATGGTTCAGTTTTGGTGAGTCATCTGCAAAGCTGAAATTGCAAAGTTTTTATGTCACTTTTCGAATCCAGGTACCCCTTCAATAACAAATCTGCTCCAGGTTATAAAGCTTTGCTGGGTGTTCTCCACCAGTACTTATGCAGCCTTAGCACAGCACTGATGCTCACATGCTTACTGTTCTTCCAGAAATGGATCCTTTGGAGACCAATATAGTCCATTTCTCCCTAAAGCAAGAAATCTACTGTTCCATGAAGAATTATGCCACTCTAACACCATTTATTATTTATATCAAAAATGGGTGTGATGCTTTAGGAGTATGGCCACAGCCACAAAATGCCGACAACCTTTTAGGAGTCACACGATGCCTTCAATGCGCATGAAGCTCCTTTGGATGTCAAGAGGAATCCAAGCACATGAAAGAACTGGTCCATGCTGAGCAGTATTCATGAAGATGCAGAGAGATCAAAGTATGAAATAAGATGCATCCTTACATTCAGGGGTTTGTCAATTTGTAATATATAATTTTTATAAAGTATTTGTTTCAAGTCAGAGATAGCTAGGGAGTGGTTTTACTTGTCGTTATTGTGCAGGTAATTGTCTGTCTTCAGGAGATGCTTACAAGTATTTCTGCTTTGTTATGACAACATTCAGAAAATGCTTAACTTTATGTCTCCAGTCCTTTAATTTGTACTAACTATAATAAAAACCCTAGAGCATCAGCCTTTGTGCCACACCTGTGCCAGTTTCTCATATTGGAAGCATAACTTTGGGACAATATGAAATCTGCAATCAATGAGGCTGAATAGCTCATCTCCAACCCAGAATGGGCAAACACGCAGCCAGAGTTTACACACAAATGCATGCAAAAGACAAAGGCTACTCAAGTTTAAACCATAATTTTAAAAAATGCAAATCTGAAGTAAAACTCTAAGCGTTAATTTCAAGCCAGATGCAAATGTCCATCAGAGGTACAAACCGACGATGGGATTTACCACCACGCCCTACCAGGAGCACTTGCGTTACCTATGACAGGACAAGCCGGATGCCTCCTGCGCTCATCTGACACCCAGTTCCAATCCGTTACCATTGCCTGAGCAGCAACACCCGCCGAGGTCTGACCCTACGCCCACCCTCACCACCATGTTCCTTTCTCTGCATACATCCATACATTCTCATCATCACTCAACGCGTACCGAGCCGCCGCACTTCCCCATGCCCCTACAGCCGCTCCCCGGGCGCCGGGAAAGGCAGAACGGGTTCCTCCACCCCGCGGCAGGTGCGGCGGGTGCCCGGCCCCGGAGGATGCTCTGCGGCGTCCAGCCCCGCTGCAGCCCGCGCCGGAGCCCCCCGCACGGCCCAGCTGCAGAACGGTACCGGCCGGGCGGCGGCCGGCGGGGGATCATCCCCTAGCCTCCCCCTACCCCGAAATCGCGGGCGCAGCCTCGGGCTGCGGGGCAGCGCAGCGCGGCCGGGCGGCAAGGTCAGCGCGGCTCCCCCGGCCGCCGGCGGGGACGCGAGCCCGGCGCTGCCCCGGCGCGGCACAGAACCCACCTCTGGCAGACATGGCTCACGCTCGGGCTCGACNGGGTGCGGCGGGGCGAGGTGCGGGGCGCGGTGCCGCAGAGGGCGACAGTCGGGGACAGCCTCGCCGCCGGCAAAAGGCACGAACGCCAAGGAGAGCAGCGCGGCAGAGCTCCAGCTCCTCGGAGTGCTGGATAGGCGTGTCTGCTCCCGGAGTCGCTGACAGCGCCCTGCGACTGCAGCTCTGCTCGTTCGGGACCTGGCGCTGAAGTCTGTGGCACAACTTGAAATTCACGCACGGAACAGCAAAGATATGCCTGCGTAACTGTATGTAAATTGTATATAAACACAGAATTTCTAGCAATGTTGTCTGCAAAGCAAATACACAGAAAAGAGCGCTCAGCTTCCTCCTGGCACCTTAATAATAAAGTACGAAGCGACAAAATGCAACGCACCAGAAAAACAAGATCAGTATCTGGTGGACAGCTTTACCCATAGCAGCCCAGCCTCCAGCCTAGTGAAGCCAAATATTCCCATGCCACACTAAAAAGAAAACCCCTACGCCACCAGATTATTAGATGGTGGCAAGAGTTAAGCAAATCAACAATCTAGTTTGTCAAGAATGACAGGTTAGAGGACCACATCAGAATAGTGCAGTTAAAACATTAGAGCAGACTTTTATCAATTTCAGAATGGGCAACTATGAACTAAAAAACAAGAAAGCCCAATCTGTGATGTTCTGCAAGGAGCCAACATGCAAACTGAAATGACAGGAAAGACTGAATCACACTCCTCCACTCTGATCTACCATGCACTATACATCTTCATACTAGCAAGAAGCCTACACAATTTTTCTATCAAAAAACCCCACAATCACCAGAATCATATCTAAGAGAGGTGGTAAAGATTGCATTATCATGTGGCCACAAGTCAGGAATGGATGCTAGTAAGAGGTGTATCATGGATTCTCTCTGCTGTCTGCAAGTGCAGCCCAGCCAGTGCCTCTGCTCTGTCACATCCAGCCTCTGGCACTGCTCACCTTCCCCCTCAGGCCAGCCGAGTAGGGAAGGCATCTGTGTAGGGAAGCATGGAAGCAGCAGCAGGAAGGGCAGCACTCACATGCCCCCTCATCGGGGGATACAGGCACAAAAAATGAATTGGCACAGCTGTTTGCCTGAATTTGTGCTCATGCTCACACACTGCAAAGACTTGTAGTCACATCCAGCTCTGTTTGCCATGGATTACTCCAGTGTTCCCTACACTTCAATTCAATCATGTTCCTTATATCATTCTGTTTTCTTCCTCCTTGCAAATGTTTCTGAATCTGGCAGCAGGAATAAAATAAATCTAAAGTTTTTCTTCTCTCTCTAAACTCTCATGGCATTATCCTTAGCCTGACATCCCTTGAAAAAGTTATTTTCCCTGTTCCTTTTCTGAAATTAGAAGAATTTTTCACTTGCAAATAACTCAAATTTTCTTTCTTGTCCAAAAGAGCCAAGGTTTTCCTCAGTGAATGTAGTATGACAGCATTTTGTATTTTTAATTAAGTCATTTCCTATTCACTTCCTCAGTGAGTTTCTGACTAGCACTATCACAGATTCTCCCATGTGGTACTTAATAGATGGCTTTAAAAAGAAAGTTCAGGAACATGCAGAAATTAGCTTTTTAATTAAGAATTTCCTTTCTTTATACTGCTAGGAAGTAGGAAGGGAAAGGCATTTGTACCTTGGGATTCTATAGAACACAAAGAGTTTATTCCATTCATTGTGTAAACTCTCTGTGGCAGAGAAGTTGAACAAACATGTTGTCCAGAGAATACTAAAATGGGTCAGATACAGCATTCATTTATTAAAGCGAGCATTTTAGCTGGGTTTCTTTAGGACCTGAGGCTGATGGAGTTTTATTTTCCTGTCTGTTCACTCCATCAAGTCGCCTCCAAGAATTTTCAGATTTGGATATGGAGAATTTCGATTGGGGTTGACTAAAAGGTGTAATTCAGAACAAGTTCTACATCTCTACAAGTTTTGTAGCAATTAACACTTAAGAAGAAAAATTAAAATAAAGGAGAAAAGCTGCAGTGGAGACAGTTACCAGTTCTGGAGGCCATGTCTTCATTAGCCATGAGTACCAGTTGGGCAATCTGCATGTGGGCAGCTAAAACAGCTCCTGTAGTTGCTGTCTGAGATCCTGTCAGTATCTAGGGAACATGGAAGGAAGCTGAAGAGGGTGAAAAAGGAAGGTACAGAGAAGTGAGCCACCATTATCATTATTTTACAGGTAAAGTTGAGTCAGAGAAGATGGACCAGCCAGTGCAAGGTTTGTTCACTCTCCTGTGCACTCCCTCTTCTCTTAGCCTAACCTGTGTGCTCCTGCTTCCCTCACTGCAGCACTGGCTTGATCCTCATGGAACCACTTTAGCTCATTAATTAACAAAGAGTCACTCACTTTCTGTATCCAAATTCCCTACATTTGCTGTCTGAACCAAAGGTTCAGATAAACACTGGAACATGACTGAAGGCGAGTCAGGAAGGGTGAGGAACCATTAGGAGCAACAGAGATGATCCTTTTTAGCAGCAGCAGCTGTTGAGCTGTTTGATTGAGCCATTTCCTGACTACTTTAGAAGTCCATTAAGGAGCAGTGATTGACATTGTTTTATTTCAGGCATCTACCTGAGGCTTCTGAATTAGTCAGCTGGGAAGTAGGATCCTATCTCCTGCATTTTGCTATTGGCTGTACAGACTAAGCTTCTAACTCATAGTGTAAAAAGATCCATTAAGGTAATTTTTTAAGGTATTCAGGCTTCAAGAGATGCAAACAGGCACCTCGTGATTTTTCAGAGATGCTCAAATATTAATATATTTGACCACACAATAGGTGTTTCAAGTCCTGTCTCAATGCCCTTGAGGAGCTAAGTGTGTTGTCCAAGGTCACAGAGAAAATCTATGTCAGAGCAAAGCATAGAACTTGCATCTTCAAAGAAAAGTATCCCAAATACTGGACTGTGGTCTCTGTGCAGCATACCTTGCTGTCACTTAGCCATTGTGTGAATATAAAACAGAAAGTTCTCCTTTAATCACTTTTGAACCAGTTTATCTCATATAGAGTAGGATAGTAGTTTCAAAAGTAATTAAGATCCTATCAGTGGTATATAAATCTATTTTTTTTACATGAAAATCAGCAGAGAATGACATAGGGAATTGAAAAAACAGGTAAAAATCAGCATTGCATCTTTGTCTGATGCAGATAACTCATCAGTAGAAAATACCTATTTTTGCACAACACAGGATCTTTCCTCTTGAAAATCATTGTGAGAAAAATCAGAATTTTTTTGGAACAACAGACAAATTCTTACAGAAATAGGTTTCCAAGAACAACTTGTGTGGGCAAGGCAAATGGCAAGGATGGCCAGGATTGGTCTGAATAATGATGGAAACTATTGGATTTTTCTACAAATTTTTCCTACATGTTCCACCATAATTCCATTGGCTTCTTTTTTAGGGAAATCAGACCTAACAAAATCTAGAGCATTACTAAGCCTGAAAATTTAATCAGAATTTTAATAAGCTCAGAATAAATCATTTTCTGTGACATGAATGACAAGAACACAAGACAGTTCTCTTACTTTCAATATAAGACTCTTACTAGAATTTGAAATTAGTCAGTAATGGACAAGATATTCAAATAAATACGTGGCCTTTCACTGATTACACTGAGCTTCCAGGGCAGTTCCTACTAATCTTTTTGGAGAAAAGTTCCCTTTTATACATTTCAAAGGAGAACTGAGCTCCAAATTACTCACATCAAATATTAATAGTAATCTTTGCTTAAGTTTTTCTTTCTTTTTTTTTCCCAAATATCCCACACACACACATACACACATACACACACACACACACACACATATATATATAAAGAGACTTAACCATTAAAAAAAAATCAAAAAGATAGGAAGTTCTCCTGAGTGAGATCAATCCCAGAGCAATCTTCCTGGTGTCTTCTTATTCTGGTTTTCTTTAAAAACTCCTTTCTTCTACATGTTATTCAACCCTCCATATTGTTCTGTGGAATATGCACTTTTACAGCAGAAGTTACAATATTGAACTTACATTATCCTGAGTCAGCCTTGACTACCAGAATTGAATAACCCAGAAAGTTTTACACAGATTATGTAACATGATGCTATCACATAAATGCTATAGGTTTTATATAATCCAGAAATATTGGCAATCCTGTAAAGCTAAGGAAAAGCCCTCAGATAAGCCTGTGAATACCTACTCTGTATTGCTCTTCCATCAAAATGACTGCTGTACCTGTGGGAACTTAGGACACAAAGGCCAAAATGACAAATTCTTTTCTGCGAGTCAGCTTTGGAAACATCATCTAAATGTTGGGCAGCATTTACTGCTGAAAAACTTCAGCATCACCCCTGTGTGTGAAGCTTACCAGGAAGATGCCAACAAAGAGCTCAGAGTCGGAAACGTAACCAGGTTTTACACCAGGTTCTCCCAAGGTCACCTATGAAGTATACAGTGTGAATAAGAGCTGTGAACACAATCACACTTAGGGGAGATGATGAGATGCATCCCAGAGTGTAGGTACCTGGTTTGTGGTGATTGGGAGTGGGGCTGTGAGCCTCATCCCCATGGGCACAGCTGTGAGCAGCAGGTGAGCAGCACTGACAGCAGTGAGCCATGGAGTGCCCAGGTGTGCTGAGCAACCACCAAAGGGAGCAGGGGGCACACAGGTGCACTGCATCAACCATGAGGGGATAAAAGGTTGGGCTGAAGAGCAAGAAGAGCAGATGTTTGCAGCCTTCTGAGGTGGTGTTGGTTTGTATGGGCAGGCCCCTGAAGCCTTCTGAAGTGGTAAGGTGTTACTCTGTATGGGTTGAAGCTTTCTGAAGTTGTGTGGTGACACTCTGTATCATGGCTGTCTCAACTGTGACCTGTGCTGTGACACTAGAATCCTGGGGGAATTGGCTGATGTAGTTACTAGGCCGCTCTCCATGATATTTGAAAAGCCATGGAAGTTAAGTGAAGTCCCTGGTGACTGGAAAAAGGGAACCATCACTCCTATTTTTAAAAAGGCCTTAGCCTTTAAATGAGGACCCTGGGAACCAGTGAGCCATCAGCCTCACCTCTGTGCCTGGGAAGAGATCCTCCTAGCAGCTCTGCTGAGGCCCAGGGAGAGAAGGGAGGTGATTTCAGAAAGATGACACAGCTTTGCCAAGGGCAGGTCCTGCCTGACCAACCAAGTGGCCTTCTGCAATAGAGCACCTGCAGTGGTGGTTGTATTCAGGAGAGACAGAAAATCCCACAAACCTCTTTTGCTGCTATTTATATACTTTTCAGAGCTGCATCAAGTAAGGCCATTATCTCACTATGTGCCCTGCTTTACCCTTTACCCTGAACAATTTGCTGTGGCCAAACTGAATTAAATTATGCAGATAAAATTGGTTAAATGTGTGTTTTTCCATAGAGTGATTTTTACATCATGTAAAACATGGCAGGCATTTCCTTGGTCCAAGTTCACTTTAGTGAAGATGGTTATGAATAACATGGCAAGAAAAGCAAAGAATATTCTGAATAAGCTAGAGTCAAAATCTCTCAGCATTGCTATACAGAGGAAAGTTTGGTGAATCAGAGGGAAAATACACCTGTAGTTGCAATTACAATAAGCCAAGCTCTGAGAAATGTATACATTACGTTCTGCTGTGAACAGCCAGGCTTGTGTGGGGTAGAAAGTCTGGGGCCAAAAAAAAATTATCTAAATAATTATGAAAGTACCTCAGTGTGTAATTTGATGTCTGATCATAAGAGATACTTAGGTTTCTCCCTGTACCTGGAATTCACACATCACTGTCTTAATTTCTCACATGCTCTTTTCTTTATAGGTATTTTCCATCCTGAGCTCTGTATTGCAGGGCCCTCTGGCTGAGAAGTATAGAATTGGACAGGTCTCCTTCAGAGCATATCAAGATCATTCCTTAATTAGCTGGTGGATGCAATTTGATTTGAGAGCACAAAGTACTGGCTCTTTTTCAGGAACTGACTGCCTTGTTCCTTGTCGTACTAAGTCAAGATACCAGCCCCTGCTACCTGACCTGGCACTGATCAGTTTTATAGCCAAGGCAAATGCCTGCATGTAGACACACCCTTCTAGACAGAAATCTCCTGTAAATTGTGATGGCTGCTTCACAAGGACTCAGGACACACTTGAGAAAGAACATAGGCCAGCCAGCCAAAAGCACAGTCCTAGAGTCATGGCAACAATTCAAATCCTGAAGGATTCCTGAAAATATTTGGTAAAAAAACCCCAGCACTTTTCCTGTTAGTCTTGCCCAATATGTTCATGTTCAGAGGTTCTGCGTATTTCTTTCTCTTGCCTATTGACATATACCAATAAATTTATCTGTTATACATGTAATGTATTTAAAGCTCAGATCTAGATGAGTTTTCTTATGCAATATATTTCTTTCAATGAGAAACCAAACCAGAAGGTTTAATCCAGTCATGCTTTTTTTTTTTTTTTTAGTTCACTTTTGAATCTGTTTGAGCTTAAAGCTGATGCCAGTTCTCCACAACATTCAGTTGTTTATTCCACAGCAAGTCACGCTGCTAGAGATGCCAGCAGATGACTGAATTCCCTGGTTAAGCACATCACTGGAGTAAAACACGGGGTCGGGCTGCCCTCTGCGGGCTGGGATCTGGATCTGGGACAAATCGTTTTGCAACACCACACAAACTGATTATTGTGAGTACAGGATTTCTACATCTCATCACAGAATTTTGATTTATGATGTACGTGTAATGCCAATATAGCAACTGCTTCTCTGCTGCCTGGTTGCTGCTGCAGAGGAAGAAGGAAATGCAGACTGCAGGTATCTGATGCAGCAGTCAAGCACTCAAAGTACAAATAACAGCTCAATCTGGGACTTCTTGGGAGACCCAAAGGATAACAGCTTCTGAACATAAAACCAGAGAAACTAAATGCCTGGAAATACTTCACTTGGCACATGAGCTGCCAGGCAGGAATCAAGTACAGTGTATTACAGCATCACTCCAAGATCTAATCAGGAGCAGGTTCCTTTATATGAGCTGTATTGCAGACACAGGTCTGCTTACTTCAGCATTTCACAACATGAGGCCTGAATGTCAAACTAGTCCAAAGCAGCCTGAGGCAAGAGAACGGGGATGAGCAACAGAAATATTCCTACATGACGCTGGGTCTACTACAGACTTCATTTTCTTTGCTGATTGTCAGTAGTGCCTCCAGCTCAGCTCCTTAAAGGCTTCATCCAAGTACAGACGCTCGTTCCTACAGGGCTGATGACTCAGAAGGAAATTACAAAGGATTGAGCTGCACAGGCTTTTTCTGGAAATGGAGTTTGGCTCAGAGTATAGCTTCTGAACACGAAATTCTATCAGGAAGTGTTCAGGTTCTCCCTCTACCCCCACCCACAGGTAAAATAACGCAATGGTGATATTCGCGGTTGCTCTCCCCTCTGTTGTAACCACAGGAGAATTCAGTTAGTTGTCAAGAAGGGCCAGTCTTTAAATAAACGACCCTTTTAAAATTAGGTTTAGTTGTAGTAAAAATGACGCAAATATCACGTGGGATGTGAGAACCACAGGGGTTAGTCAATGTCTTTGTAAACTCAAACCAGTCCCCTAGCTTCAAGTAACATCATCTGAGAGCCAAGCAGGACGAGTGAACTGCTAAGACAATGTGCTGCCAGCTGTAGCAACCAAAGCTTTCACAAGCCAAGTAATACGCAGCAGCTAAGCCCGGAGGTAACATTACTAGCCGGCAAGCCAATTCCTTCTATACGGGATACACAGGGATATTTCTTCCCGAACAAATTCCTGTGAGGGATTCGCTGTGAATCCTTGTTTTGTCCCGGGGGTGCAGCCCGGCCAGCGGCGCCCTCTGCTGTCGAGAGGCGGAACTGAGGCGGCAGTGGCCTCTCCCCGGTGTGGCGCCCGGGGAGCGCCGCTGGAATTGTCTCCCCAAACTCCACGGACAGCGAACGCTGGAGCGCCTTGTGGCACTACAGTTTGGGCCTGCCTAGGTAATTGTGCTATCAATAATTTAAAATTAATCGCGAAGCCACTACCGAGTGGATCATAAGTATTTCAGACACTTGTTTCAAAATTAAGATGTTTCACAGCGCCGAAATTGAATGTCAGGCTCCGTGAATGATTTCAATTATACCTCAGGACAAAGATATGCGAATTTAAAGTATGACAAAAACTTACTTTTAATTGTGGACTAATGAGAAAGAGAGCTCTGCTGAAAGCTTCTATACTTGCCTGGTAGTAATGTGCCTGATTTAATTTGCATAATTCATATGGACTATCAAGATCAGCTTTTGCTTATGATTAAACAGATTATCTGATGAAATTTTAGGGATCAACAGATTATAGTCCTTAATCCAAAGATGTAAGTAGCAATGAAATCTTATTATGCATTAGAAAACAAACAATGCAGTCAGAGCTGATCTGAAAATGACTCAGAAATCTCTTAGTAGGGTCGAGGCTAAGCACCTAAATTCTCCCCAGAAACACAGACAGGTTTTGGTTTCCAGACTTCCCTCTCTGCAAGGATTCAGAGGAAAGATTGAGGCAATGAATTTATATCCGGTAGACCACTCAATTTTTTTTTTCCCCAGTATTTTAGGGCAAAATCCAGTTTTATCTTTATTTATACCACATTCAGACCCTTGCATTCATTACAGTTGCAATATAGCATAAACTGAGTAGTTTATCTTTAATCTCCTTGCTTTAGCTTCTACTACCACAAGAAAAAGTATCCTTGTGTTCCTGCCAGCCTGCAATGAAATTGGCTAAACTCTTACTGATCACATCTGAGTGTATTTTATCTGCTTTCAATAATTTATGATATGCTAGCACTTGCAGATACTGTATGGCAGAACATCCATATATTTACTTACAGAGGAAAGCCTGGATTTTAATGCTTCCAGTGGAACAGAAATACTTGAGGAAAACATAATGTGATTGGAAAAGAAATGTCTCATTTTACTGAAAACATGTACTTCTGACCTCCTAGTGGTCTCCTTTACAAGCCATTACATAATGTAAATCAGGGTGGCACAGAGAGTGTAAGTGAAGCACAAACAAGGAATAGCTGCTGGGCAGGCAATATTTGCCCAGTGCTGTGTCCTTCACGGTAGCAACAGGTGCTGGTGTCAGGTGACTTGCAGATGTGACAGGTAAGCACTCAGACAACAGAAGAACGACTGGGAAGTTTGTAACCCAGCAGAAGACAAATTAAAGTCTCCACAGAAAGAGCAGATGTGGAACAGAATGCACAGGCCAGGAAATGCCTGAAAATGGGATTTATGAAATACTGCATGAGCTGATTACGTGGAGCTACTGGCAAATCAGCAAGGAGGGAGGTAATGTATGCAGCTGAGAGCACAGAACCAGAAAATTCATGACAGAAATTGACTTCAATTCCACTGCATGCTCTTCAGTGCATCATGCTTGCTTTCTGTAGTAAAGCCCAGCATCAGAAAGGTCTGAAAATGGTGTTAAATATCTCCTTAGCCTTCCTCAAAAGAAGCGATCATGCTGAACCACTAAAACTTCATTCTTTATTTCATCCAAGTAGTCACTGAATACACAGATGTCAATCTGATTATTACAAACACAGTAAAATACTCCACAGAACATCAACAGATATTTGGCATAGTGCTAACAGGAAAATTTTCATCTAGGGTAAAAAAATTCACCAGATCTTCAGGCTCTCCGAAGGAAAAGTCCAGACTGCAAGAACTTCTGTAATGTAGACAAATGCATCCATTAGACATTGGCCTGGTGCCATCAATCCAAATAGCAGAGAGATTTTCAGATAAAAAGGCCAGCACATTATCTCACTGACACACACCATCTAAATTGATTTAATCTAGACAATTTCATTAATTTGTAAGAAAGGAGAAAGTTCCCAAAAGCTCTATCAATTAGAACAGCCTCACTTTTACACTTTCACTTCTCATATTCAAGCAAAATGCTAACTCACTGCATGTACTATTCAAAAAAAAGAACTACCTTGCCAGAAAAATCAACCCCAAGCAGCAGAACTGTGCTCTCAAGGGTACTAAAATAGGGAGCAATACTTGTGTTTATTTCAGTGGAAACAGCATCAAGCATGAGTAGGTGAAGATGTATTGTTGCACATGACATGACATTGGTAGCCCATTCATAACTGCAGCATCTCCAATTGAATCATCCCAGATGAGAACAAGAAGAATCCAAACAAAATGTAACCTCAGCTGAGTTCTTCTGCACTGACACTGGTGAAATAATTCTTCCATTAGTTTCCAGTGATTTCGTTACTGTTGGTTTGCCGGTATTTATCCAATATTCCCAGCAGTGAGAAATACATACATATGGTTGAGAAATCAGAGACTACTTTAAAAGATCATAAATAAATATATCTACAATTTGCAAAACATATAAGCACCAAAGACTGGATTCTGTACTATGGCTACAAATTCAAGCTCAGTCTTTTGGTTGTTAAATGCAGAGTTACATGCAGAGATTCGATTTGTTTAATAGGCATAGGAAAAATAATTTACATGTAATATTTTCTTTTTTTTTCCTTTACTGCAAGGCATTTCACATTGAGAAGTCTTAATAAGAAGTCACTTTTACAACCAAAATCTTAATTTCAACCACAATGAATTGTTCTGTTTAAATAATAATGCATTTATATACATCAGTCATTCTTAGAATAATAAGAAGCCCTCAAGCATTACAAAGTTTTACCTCACCATCTGTGATTCTGTGATTTATGATTTCATAAATTGTTAAGTACGATTAGGAATACTCTCACAGTTATAAAACTGTCTCCTTTTATATCTTCATGATATCTTACTGTTTCTTTATTCATTCTGCTGCTTGGAGATGGGAAAGCCCAAGCACATTTAAAAGACATTTTTGCAGGAAAGAACAGATTGCAAAAGCATCTTAAATGACCACATTCTCTTAGACACAGATATGCAGGCACCTTCCAAATGCAGCACCTGTCCAGTTAATACTCACCTAAACACAGAGATGTTTCACCATATGGCTACATAGAAAATTTACATTTCCTACAAACATCTATAGAATATAAGTTGACAGATAGAGAATAAGCAGATTTTTAAAAACCCAACAAAATCACCTTTTAAATTGATATTGATATATTGGGACTACTGGATTTTGAGAAGGAAACAGCTCTACTCTTTAACAACTGCAACAAAGGTGCCCACATACAGCTAGTATTTACTCCCATAGAGTATTTGGGCTGCAGCTCTCCATGCCTGCAAAGCACAGGGGCAGTAATAACAATCAGTGCAGCAGAATCCTCAGTAAGACTTCATCACAGCATCATCATAGACTTCCCAGATGACACAATTTAAAGAACAGCAGTTAAATAGTAGTTTAGTCTTGTCTTTTGATTCATCTCTCTCTGCATGCTCCTAGCATATGAGGAAGCTGGTGTTCATTCTTCTCCAAAAATTAATGTGGAAGCTTTCCTTCATTTGGTACTACGGGGTCCCCTCCCTTTCCCATACTGGTCTATCACCTTCCCAACATTCACTCTGCTACCCAGTGCCAAAGCAATCCTGTCCTCCTATGTCAATTTGCCCAGTGTCTGAACATTTTCCCAAAACATCCTTCTGCTTGCCAGCTACATCTATAACTTCTGCTCATCTCCCTTTACCTCTCCTTTTCCTGTGGCACCACAAAATGAGAAGGATGGTCTTTTTCTCTGAAGTATTTGATTTGGAGGTGGAAGAAAGCCCTCTTTGTCTCCTTCTTTCTGTGTGGGAAAAAACCCAACAAACAAACAGTGAAATGGGCAATGTGCACATTGCCACAAGCCCTCTCATCTGTGGTACCCTGCAAGGATCATGTCACCCATGCCACCAGCCCCCTCATCCAGCAGCAACAAGACAGGATCATTTACTTTTGGAAAAGACCTCCCAGATTGTCAAGTCTAAGGTTTGACCTAATGCCACCATGCTCACTAAACCCTATCACAAAGTGCCACATCCACTCATTTTCTGAACACTTTCAGGGACAGTGATTCCACAACATGTCACTGACCTTCTGAGCTCATCACCCTTACACTGCTTTGTGAAGAGTTATTTCCTTGAGGATCTCATCGTCCCTGTGGATGATGGCAGGCCCAAAATGTCTCAGCAGACAGCAAGCTGGGCCTTTTGTCATACATGCCAGGGTTACTCCATATCCATGCCATGCCGGGAGGAGGGTGGAGGCAGCTCGTCTCTGCACCCTCCTGATTCTGAAGGACCTCAGAGACCCTGGTGGAAATCTGATGGCAGGCACAGGGACTGTGGAGGTGGGCACCCCTTCCCCTCACCTGAGACAGTGTGTGCCCAGGTGGGCAAGAAGGCCAATGGCATCCTGGCCTATCTTAGGAACAGTGTGACCAGCAGGACCAGGGAAGTGGTTGTCCTGCAATGAGTACTAGTGAGGCCACACCTCGAGTGCTGTGTCCAGTTCTGGGCCCTTCAATTCAGGAAGGACATTAAGGTGATGGAATTAGTCCAGGGAAGGGCAAAGAAACTGGGCAAGAGTCTGGAGCACATGTCCTATGAGGAGTGTCTGAGGGCATGGTGGCTGTTTAGCCTGGAGAAAAGGAGGCTCATAAAGGACCTTATCATTCTCTCTAACTCCCTGGCAGAAGGTGAGGGTCAGGCTCTGCTCCCAGGCAACCAGCGGCAGAAGAGGACACAGTTTTGAGCTGTGACAGGGGAGGTTTGGGTTAGCTGTTAGGAAGAATTTCTCCACACAGAGGGTGATTAGACATTGGAATGGGCAGCCCAGGAAGGTGGTGGAGTCAGCATCCTGGAGGTGTTTAAGGAAAAACTGGACACGGCACTCGGTGTCATGGTCTAGTTGACATGGTAGTGTACAGTCGAAGGTTGGACTCGATGATCTCAGAGGTCTTTCCAATCTGAGTCTGTGACTGTGATTCACTTCCCTGCCGGGAGTTGCCCGCAGAAGCGGTGGCTGGCTCGGGGCACAGCAGCGGCCCGCTCGCAGCCCGGCAGTGTCGCGCACTACCCGAGTTCTGCCCCGCCCGCCCCCGGGGCCGGTACAAGCGGCCCAGCCGGGCGGGAACGCGGCGCTCCCGGCTGGCGGCGCCCGGGGCCGGGCGGAGCGGAGCGGGGCGGGCAGAGCCGGGCCGAGCGGCGTGCGGGGGGTGGCGGCCCCTGCAGGACACCCGAAGCCTCGGCAGCCGCCGCCGCGCAGCCGGCGGTGTCAGTGCCACGGTGTCCGCCGGAGAGCGAGAGGCAGCGCCGGCGCCCGCCCGCCCGATCCCCGCGGCCAGGCCCCCGCATGCAGCCCTCACCCTGGAGCGGCGGCGGCGGCGGGTCGAGGAGCTCTCGAGGGCCTCCCGGCAGCGNCCAGGGAAGTGGTTGTCCTGCAATGAGTACTAGTGAGGCCACACCTCGAGTGCTGTGTCCAGTTCTGGGCCCTTCAATTCAGGAAGGACATTAAGGTGATGGAATTAGTCCAGGGAAGGGCAAAGAAACTGGGCAAGAGTCTGGAGCACATGTCCTATGAGGAGTGTCTGAGGGCATGGTGGCTGTTTAGCCTGGAGAAAAGGAGGCTCATAAAGGACCTTATCATTCTCTCTAACTCCCTGGCAGAAGGTGAGGGTCAGGCTCTGCTCCCAGGCAACCAGCGGCAGAAGAGGACACAGTTTTGAGCTGTGACAGGGGAGGTTTGGGTTAGCTGTTAGGAAGAATTTCTCCACACAGAGGGTGATTAGACATTGGAATGGGCAGCCCAGGAAGGTGGTGGAGTCAGCATCCTGGAGGTGTTTAAGGAAAAACTGGACACGGCACTCGGTGTCATGGTCTAGTTGACATGGTAGTGTACAGTCGAAGGTTGGACTCGATGATCTCAGAGGTCTTTCCAATCTGAGTCTGTGACTGTGATTCACTTCCCTGCCGGGAGTTGCCCGCAGAAGCGGTGGCTGGCTCGGGGCACAGCAGCGGCCCGCTCGCAGCCCGGCAGTGTCGCGCACTACCCGAGTTCTGCCCCGCCCGCCCCCGGGGCCGGTACAAGCGGCCCAGCCGGGCGGGAACGCGGCGCTCCCGGCTGGCGGCGCCCGNGCTGCAGCACGCCGTGGAGGCGGTAAGGCCGCCGGCGGGCCCGGCCACGCCGCGCCGGGGATGCGATCCGGGCCTAGCGCCGAGCGCGGGCGGGGGCTCTGACCGGGCCCGGGGCCCCTTCCCCGCTGTTCCCCGGCGCTGCTGCCGGCGGGGCCCCGCAGGGCGAACATCCGCTCCCGGCTCGGCCCTCCCGCGGGCCCGGGAGGCGGAGGCCGAGCTGCCCGAGTGGACCCCGGAGGGAGCACGGGAAGGGAACGAATCGCCCCAGCGCGGCCCTGGAGAGCCGGGGGTGCCGTGGGAGGAGGGAGCTGCCGCAGCCCGGGCGGCCCCGGCACAGCCTCCGGCTGTCACCGCCGGGCGCTGCCGGCTCGGTGCCCCGCGCCGGGCCTGAGGGCAGCCCTGGCCCGGCCCTCACCCGGCCGTTGCCCGGCTGTTTCAGTGAGACGAACAGTAAAGGAGAGGAGTCAGGAAGCTCCCCAGGATTTCCATCTCGTCGTGACCAGCAGACAATAGTCGCCGTGGTGCGGCGGGATGTTGTCAGTTTCAAAGCGGCGCTTTCCATTCCCGATTTATTTTGTAATTATGCGTGGGGGCCAGGCTGGCCGGGGGACGCGGGGCTGTGTGTGTAGCGAGGTTCCCTGACGGGGACTGGGCTGAGGAAACGGAGCCTATTCGCTGCCATTGCTAAAGGCCACTGCCTCGCCACACCATTTATTTTTTGCTTTTCAGTGAGGCGGGGTCTTGGTAGTAATTCCCTGTCTTTCAGCGCCTCTCCCAGTGAACCAGCACACCCAGGAGATTTGATTGTGAAGAGATGATAAAAATCGACAGGGAAATACTGAAGGGAAGGTGGAAAGTGTTGAAGAAAAAATGTTCAGATGTTTGGGAAAAGAGCTTGCATGCCAAATCCAAATGATTGCAATAAGAGCCTGCATGCCAAATCCTGCCTCATCTGAGGGGCAGCCTTTGTGCATTAGTGTATTCTTTGACGCTGTACTTGAGCATATGCCTGTCTTTATATGAGCCTGTAGTTCTGCAGGAGTACTCAGGTTTAAAAGTTAAGCATGTATGCATTAATTGCAGATTCCTAGTTTTCTTTTTTAATGGTGTAGTGGCATTTGGAAAGAAATGTTTTAAATAATGACGAAATGTTTTACTTGAAAACATTCAGACCGCATGTGAATGCCTTCAATAGACAGTGCTTTCATTGGAGAGGAAACAGAAATTAGTGCCTGTCTGACTAAAGGAAGTTTGTTGTGGTGAGCTGTGCCACATTTTGAATAACAGAAATAATAGTGGATGACTGAGAGATGCAAGAGTGGAGGAGAAGGTATTCTTTCAGGCCTACTATTACGAGAGATCTAATAGAAGTTATTATTAGGAGAGTGTTTACATTATTGATGTGTGCAAAAAATAAACAAAAATAATTCAATTTAGTTTAGATCCAGTAAAACAAATGAGCTGAATGGAACAGGAGAAGAGTAGAGATAGTAGGGACTAGACACTCTTTTTTTATTAAAAAAAACCAAACGAAAATATAGAAACATATTGATACCATCATTTTGCAAGTGAGTGCTATCCAAAAACATGCTGTTTGTCCTTGCTCAACTCTGGTGTCCTTTTTAGAATTGCCTCATCCTGCTACCACCACCGTGGTGGATCTCCTGATAAATACTGAACTATTGCATTTACAAGGCTGTAACAAATAACAAGCACCAAATACTAGGAGTGGAACATGAGATTTCAAAAGCAGTAAGATACTAAGAATGTTTCTTACTTTGTAAGTTTGACACACTAATACAAAGACAAAACTGAGAAATACAAATTTTTAACCAGTTTGAGGGCTGTATGTGGCTTTAAGTTGTTTCATTCTCCCTGTAGTAAAAAGATGTGGTCTGCTTAGCTTTGCTATGGGGAAGTGAAAACTGTTGTAAATACTAAATATTAGCTTAGTCCACTTTGATACTGCCTGTTTTCAGCACCAAGAGAGTTTGGAACATCATTTTGGCTTGCTGTTTTTGCTAGGGAGCAAGTATAACGTGGGCAGCCTCAGTTGGATTCTTAACCCTGAATATCAGCAATAGAACTAGTAATTGAGGTATCAGTTCTCAAAAGTTTTGGGTGCCTACCCCAGAGTAGGTAGAGTTGCAACTGTACAGTTTTCAGCTGAGCTGGACACTTATGTACACCTGAAGAGCCTGGGTTTAGCTTTCACGGGTGGGACTTCCTTAAATCAGAAGGGTTTGGGTAGCCCTTCTGCCCTGTTCCTTTCTCCCGCACATCACTTATGTAATGCTCCTGCCCTGCCTCAGGGCCCACAGGCCTGCAGAGTTTAGAGAGTGCACTTAAACAGTAAGGGTTCCCATGCTGTTAGATAATCGTTGTTATCTTACCCTCAGTGTGCCATCCCTCTGAACTCTGACGAGGAGTTCCAAAGGTTGACAGTCTGATAGACATGGCAGTATTTGCCTTTTACTTGTTGTGATTCACTCCTGAGCTCACTGCCCTTGTGACAGGACTGTGCTTGAGGCAAGCCTAAAGGATTTTTACTTTTGTAAAAACTTTAGTTTTTACTTTGTTTTTGCAGTTGGTTTTTACTAAGGTTTTTTCTTACCAAGTTTTTTTTTTTTTTTCCCAGAGAGGTTGTGGTAGTATTCAAGACTAGCCTGGATGGGGCTTAAAACAACATGGCCTAGTAGAAAATGTCCTGCCCATGGCAGTGGGTTGGAATTCGGTGGTCTTTTAAGTCCCTTCCAACCCAAACCTGTCTATGATCTTATGATTTTCCTTGAATAACTCAAAATTTTCAGTCTTTTCTAACTAAATTGCCCAAGTTTTTGAAACCGTATTCCTGATTTTCATTACCATTGAATTGTAGTTTTTTGCCACCTCTTGTCTTATGTCAATCCTGCCAATATTTTAGATACTTTTTGGTTTTTGGATTTCTCTGCAGCATCCCGATGGGCAAGCCCCACTGTGTTACCCTGCCAACAGAGCGTCCTTAAATTGAGTTGGATGTGTTAGTGAGAATGGTGGATAGGACTGCTGTCTTTGTTCTGTTACTTCAGGGCAGAATAGAAATGCTATTGCTTCATGGGGTTCATATTATTAAATCTGTGATAGTTTATATATGGCTTGTCCTCAAGATGTTTTCTCTTTGCTATGCATTTCTGATATACTTTCATCCAAAAGGGCTACCCATGAGCACTGCATTGTCAGCAACAACAAAATGTAGTGTACAATAACAAAGCAGCAAGTTAGACTTATTTTGCGCTTATCTTGTGTTTTTCACTCATGTTTCCCTAGACAAAATAACTTGTCTGTGGAGTGGCCACTCAGTGTTCGAAGGACTTTCGTTTGTGTTTGATTTGGGCTTTTGGATGTTTCACCTTAATAGTCAGTTCAAAGGGATGTTTTTGTTTTCTGTGTACCTTGCACGAAAAATATAATTTTGGTTGGTTTGAATTTTGAAATTTGCTGTCAAACAGGAATGCAATTGAATGCATGATGATTTTGGTGCCATGCAATTGAATGAATGATGATTTTGGTGCCTGCTGCAGATTCGTGGGACCTCCCTGTCTACCAGCCTGTTTTTCCACTGTATCTCTGACACTGCTACATTACTGTACTTTCAAGTAGTTTCTGTTTATATTTTGAAGCAAAACTCAGCTTTGAAAGAAACCAAGTCACTTGGTACAGGCAGTGCTTCAAAATCCTGAACTGCATAACTGATTAGAACAGAGTTTATTCCTCTTGAAACCGCTTTATTTGATGTAATGACCTTACCTTACTTGTTCTAATGTTGTGCTGGTATTAACAAATTCGATGACAAAATTTAATACGACTTGCAAGCATGTGCAGTCTTAATTTTGTATGTGAGAACAGTGGCCATTATAAACTCTGTGCATTCATCAACTGAAGATCAAGTAAATCTTCAAGCATTATTCCTTTTTCACTTGTTCTCTCACACTGTTCACACTGGTACAGTAGTAAGACTGAAGAAAAACATCAAATGACTGTGTCAGTCAGGGCAGTGTGCATGCACTTCCCCTTCCTTTCTCTTTGACCCAGTTCTCCTCTCTTTTTTTTTTTTTTTTTTACTCTGGCATCTGGCCAGACAGTACCTGTTATTTTTTATACAGTGTTCTCTTTCCTTTGTGAATTTGTCCTAAAGATATTAAGGCATATCACCAGCTTCTGGTGTTTCCATCCTTTCCAGTATTGAATTGCACTTCTGAAAAACATACATGAAAAATATGACAATGATTTTTACATGCACAAAAGATTTGCTGTTAAATACTGCATGTATGTAAGTTTCTTTGCTCTTTATGCTTTTTTTTCCCTGCCTAAACAAAATACTCTATGCTTTGAAAAACAACATGGAATTGTATTTTGGACAAGTTTTGTCATGAGCAGACTGTAGATCTGTAGCTCTCCTGAGAGCAGCACTTTTCCTGAAAGGAGTGGGCTTAGAATATTTGTTACATATTGTCACCAGAAGGATAAGGCAGCATGTGTCAAGTTCAGCTCACTCCCAGGAAACCCAACTGGTGGAGCTGGGCACCAGATGGAAGACCTTGCTAATCAATGGCTGCTCCAATGGGCTGCAGTTAGTGGTGTTCAGTGTATTTTGGCTATTTCACCTACCAACACCTACACTGCAGGCTTGAAAATCATGGGATTTTTTTTTCCCCAGAGTAGGAGAACTTCACTTTGAGATTAGGAATCACTAAGAACATGTTTAATTACATCAGGATTAATTACAGAGTCACAGAATATTCTGTATTGGAAGGGACCCACAGGGACCATCAAGTCCAGTTCTTAAATGAATGGCCCATACAGATACCAAACTCACAACCTTGGTGTTATTAGCACCACGCCCTAACAAGCTGATGAAATGGTGATAAATAAGTGCATTTTTAAGGTAACTCCTTCAAATTAGACAAGTAGCAGGAATTAATGGCCTTCACAAGGAGTTCTGGTTTGCCTCAGAACCTCCATACGAGTACTTACACAACAGAGTGGTTTTTCAGGCTGGCAGCTGTAACATGCATTCCATCTCAGCTGATAGCTAATAATTCATCCTAAAATAGAAGCTATAACCTCATACTAGTACTACCTGTCCTAGTAAGGTTAAAGCATGTCAGCCAAGTGTTATAGTTTCCTAATGCTTTCCAATGCTTGGCTTTGTATACATATAAGCTGGTATCTTGGTCTTTACCTTGCTTTCCTGTCTGAATAACTAAGTTAAAAGGATTGCTTGGGTTTTGTTTTTTGTTTTTTTTTTTTTTTGCTTTATTTTTGTTTGTTTGTTTGTTTGTTTGTTTGTTTGTTTGTTTGTTTGTTTGTTTGTTTGTTTGTTTGTTTGTTTGTTTGTTTGTTTGTTTGTTTGTTTGTTTGTTTGTTTGTTTGTTTGTTTGTTTGTTTTCTTGTGGGTTTTTGTTGGGTTTTTTGATCAGTAAACACCTCAAAATAATTTCATTGGGGTTGTATCTCTAGTTGGTGGCAATGCTGATGATGTGTTCCCAATAGGCTGCACTGCCCAGGTGCACACACATGCTAATGTTACCTCTGCTATGTCTGGTTTGCAGTCCTGATCAGAGAAGACTCTGAAATCACTGGGTATTTTAATTTGAAAGGGCAGGACCTGTCCCTGAATTATTTTTTCACCTCTGAGAAGAGTCCCTAGAGGCATTTGTTGGGAGGGAGAATGTCTATATCCATAGTTCTCTCCCCATGGTGGATAAATTATTGACAGTGCTGAGAAGTGAAATCCTTTTCCTGGCACTGCTCAGAGGCACTAAATTCATCTTGAGGCAGATGAGTCGAGAAGAAGTGGAGAGGAAAATCACATCAGCCAAGGATAAATCTTTAATGTTATCTATCATGCGTTACTTTGGAAATAGAGTGATCTGGGAGGCCTGTATTCCTCAAAAGTTGTCTCTGGGTTATTCATCAGCTGGCGTTGAGGTTTTGATACAGCTTTTTTTTACAGAAATGATCATTACATTGCTTGAAATACACATCTAGTGCAGCTAGTGTGACACAGAGAGCGCGATACACAATATCATATGCTCAATCTTCAGTTTGTTTGGTTATTCTTCTGAATTTCAATAACCTAGTAATGTCACAGTAACATAAACTGGTTTTGTGCAGTGTGAGGTGTTCAGATACTCAGCAGTAGCTGCTGTGCTGATGTGCTGCTCTGAGTGCCCAGCTGTGGAATTCAGCAAGTGCACAGCCTGTCAGGGAGAGGATGAGCACTGTCAGTTTGATTTCCTGGTTGCCATTTCCAAGGGCACTTTTCCACTCGGGATGGAGGCAGAGATAGTTGCCAAGCACCACTATTTTTCAAGAGTCTTGCATTCCAAAGTCCTGTGTGCAAAGGGCCGTTAGCAATTAGCATTGCACTTATCTTGGCATGGCATGCTTGTAGTATACTGGGCTTTACAACTTTACCAAGATAAATTTAAGTGTCATTAAATTCAAGGCAGGGAAAAGACTGATGTGGAAAACATCCAGGGCTTTTTCAAAGAAACCAACACCAGCCAGTAAAGTCCTTATGAGACTATACTGTACTAGACTGTATATGAGCCCTGTGCCCCTGAGCCCTTGTTTGCCCAGGAGCTGAGACAGCACAGCACATTTTAGACCCTATGGGGAGACACTAGAGGACTTCAGAGCTGTTAGTCTCAACTGTGGTATCTGCAGCTCATGGGGAGAAAACTTCCTTCAGTTAACCTTTCTCTATGAGCTAAACTGACCCCTGGCACAGGTTCCTGGAGAGGCTGTGGAGTCTCCATTCTTTGATATTCAAAAGCCATCTGGACATGCTCCTGAGCAGCCAGCTCTAGGTGACTGTGTTGTAGCAGGGGGGCTAAACTGGACGATCTCCTTCCAGCTTCAGCCCCTCTGAGGTTCTGTGAAGGGCTGGACTCCATATCCTGTCAGGATGCTTCAATTCCTTACCCTTCCAAAACAGACACACCAGTTTATACTGGGGATTCTTTCTGTTTGCCCGCAGAGTTCATCGCTGCCGTCCTGTCAAGTAATAATCCCCTCTTTCAGGATGGCCTGTGAAAGAATGACTTGAGGACTTGATGGTCCAAAAAAAAAAAAGCCTCAAGCAAGTAGGATTGGGCCTCAATACCAAGACATCCTCATGTGACCTATTGAATGGTTGGGGTTTTCCTTATAGGATTCCTGATTCTACCAGCTCAAAACATTCAGGGGCACAAATTCAGTGCTTGTCTCAGGTCTCACTTTGGAGAGCAGAGTGGTGAAATGATTTGGGTCCTTTTTTCACAGGCTGCCTGTGGTGTAATGGGCCACAGGCCACCTGTGTCTCAGTGGGGAAGGAGCAGTGCTGATGGTGACTGCGTGGGGGGCTGCGTTTCCTTCTTGCACAGTGTTATTCCTGGATGCTGCTCATGCCCAGCCAGCCATCTCAAACTCCTCCAGGAAAGAAGAAACTTCCTTTTCTTGCAGAAATGAAATAACATATTTGTTTTTAAAAAAATAACAACCTGCCAAGCTCTGGGTATGGGCCTAAAAAAAACCAAACCAAAAACAAACCGACCTAAAAACTGAACAAAGATCTTTTAAAAGAAGTTGTGGCTAACAGGAAAAAAGGCATGGCAAAAACTGGATGAAGCAACTAATTGGTATTTTTAAGGGAGCAGATGGAGAGAAGAGAACAGAGTGTACAGGAAAGGAAGAAGGCATCAAGAGCAGATGTGAAAGAACATGATTTTTTCCTACAAGACAAAACTGTGGTCTAAACAATACATACATTTCTGGTGTTGCTTTGCTGTAGGAGCAATTGCTTTTGTTGCTTCAAATAGATTGTCTGGTGATAGAGACATTACAGAGATTATTACTGATGTTTACAAGCAGGCAATGTGGCATGGGGCTCAGCCATGAATAATGAATGTAGTCCTTGTTAAAGGTAAAAGAGCAGAGTGTAACAATTGTAGCACAATCTGCAGCACTTTACTTCCAAGTATAAGATAAAATTGAATTTAATCTCTGAGCAAGTATGTTCATTCCATTTCTAACTGGTTTTTGTTTGTTGTGGTTTTTTTCTCCATAGCTCGCACCTTCCCTTCCATTACAAGAAGATTTTGTTTACCACTGGAAAGCAATCACCCATTACTACATAGAGACTTCAGGTAAAAGAAAAAAGCACTCTGTGTTTGTCTTTTTATTGTGGAAACTAGAATTCACAATTTCAGTGTTTTTAAAAAGTAAAGATTAAGAAATACTAAAATAAATCATGTCTTTAATCAAAATACTAACAATAACTAGTAATTACAAAAATCACGTACTTCCATCTGTAAAAGCAGGCATGAAAAACGGTTGAAGTCTTGTTTCCTGAGTACCACGTAGAGAACTGCACCTTTTTTCGTCTGACCCAGTTTCTGCCTTCACATACTCTGTTTAATCTAAACAGACAGCTGCAGAAATGCAGTCCCTGCTGTTAACATTTTATTGCTTTGCATCAGGGATTTGCTTTTTCTTTGCAAGATTTTAACAAAAGTAATTTTGTGGTCATAGATTTTACCAGACACAGATGGATTCCGTGTGCTCCGTGTTAGTTATTTTTGCTTTAGTGTCTTGTCTCAGTGTAAAGTAATTTGATAGCTATTATGATGAGATATGGCTGTAGTTGCTTTTTTTTAAACTCTTCCCTGGTTTGTTTTTTTTTTTCCCAACAATTATGCAGCATGTAAATTTTTAATTTTGGACCTAGTTATGAAACAGTTATGTTTTAAAAATGAATGTTGCCATGCTTTCCTCAAGCATATTAGTTCTGACCTTCTGCTGGAAGAGCTTTTGAATGTGTGTTCCTGTCTGATGATCTTGTTTATAGCAGTATTTACTTGTAAAACTGCAATGTGACCCTTGGTTCCAAATACCCATCTTTTGGAACACTATGTGATGTTTCCAAAGGTGGAAATGACAGAGTGGCAGGGAAAACTGACACCTGCAGTGACGTGGTGCAGAATAAAAGCTGACCTCTCTCCCAGAGTTTCAGAAGTCTTTTGAAAAAGAAGTTTCCACTTCGTGGATGTATTTCTGTCCTCTGCAGGAGGAGCAGAATTATGTGTAGGAAATTCAAGGAAAACACTCCAGGCTAGCTGGAGGTTGTGGCAGAGACCAAAATCACTCTGACATGGCAGTTTCCCTGTGTGATCTTGTTGCCAGTTGCATGCAAGTGACGAGTTATTTTTAGATTATTGTGTAAACAGTAGTAACCATTTCCCTAGGATAGTTGTTCATGTAGAATTCAGTTGAAAAAAAAAAAAGAGGAAAATCTTCATGTGTGGATATGTTCTACAATATGTGAATTCTAGCTCCTACTGCCAGTGGCATAAATCCATTGCAGTTTCATGACTTTAATAAAATACAATCAACATTTTACCCTTTCCTTTTTTTTCCTTTTTTCCTTTTAATACAGAAAGTACAAAAGAGAAGTTTAAAAGCTTTTGGAGAATAAACAGTATAGAGTTTGAATTTTCTCTGTTGTTATCAGCAGAAAAGCCATTTTATTTAGTTACCTAGTTTATAGAGGAACTGATCAGCTGCAAATTCAGCCGATGTTAGAGGCCATTCACAGATTTGAGAATACTGTATGAAGGGTCAAAGAGGAAGTTATAAATACCTAGTGCATACTAAACAGAAGATTGAGATTTGTACCTTTCTCTCCCTTCATTTGCTCTCTGGCAGTAGAAATTTTCCTTTTTTGACCGTGTAATTACTGCGTGTTTTGAATTTTGGCACTTAACCTTTTCCCCATTGCAAGGTCAGATATCTGCCCAATGCATATTCCAGTGTACCTGTTCAGATACAGTTCTGGAAGTTTTCTTTAAGACATGTTAAAAACTTGCACTGTATATAAAGTTCTTTAAATGGGTATCATGTTTATAAGTGTTAAATTTGGAAGTGAACTTAAATATGAGGGCAATTTTTAAATAATTCTTAATTGCCTATTTCTTTTATTTAGATGACAAAGCTCCTGTGACTGATACGAACATTCCCTCTCACCTGGAACAGATGTTGGATATTCTAGTTCAAGAAGAAAATGAGAGGGAATCGGGTGAAACAGGACCATGTATGGAATATTTGCTACATCACAAGATTTTGGAGACACTTTACACACTAGGAAAAGCCGATGTATGTATCTCTCAGCAAAACAGATTATCTCTTGTGTGAGCTCCTAGTTGTGATAGAGACTGAAGTTCTACAGTAGGTGGTAGTATGGGACATGGAACTGTAGCAGAGAGCTACTTGCTTCTATTACAAATATACCAATGTGTATTACCATATTACCAGCATATTACAGATAACAGACTTTTACAGGTGTGATCAGGGTGAGACAACCCCTGAGGTGCTGGCTGAGACAGAACCCTGAAACTCACCACTCTGATGTTGCTGATGGTGAAACTAGGAGAAACATTTTTCTTCAGTCTAGAGTTTTTCTGGCTACTACAAGACAGTATTATCCCTCTCTGACCTTTGTTAAATGCTGGGGGATTCCTGGGTGAAAAGTGCTGTGTTAAATACAAATTTTCAATTAACTTTTTGGAGTGTGTTGAGCTATTGCTCAGAAAGACTTTGATATCAGAAAGCATTAATTTGAGTTGATCCCCAGACAGCTTTCATACCTTGGCAGTATTGTCTGGTTCTTCATGTCTGCTTTGTGGCACACATGAAGTTACCTTCATGGCCTTGGTCCATCCTTGTTGCTGTCTTTCTTGGCAGACTTCTGAGCTAAAATGTATGGGGTTGGGTGGATCATGGGGTGAATTAACTTGGCAGCCCTGGGGGTAGAAGATTTTGTATCACAGTGCAGATGCAGCTAGGGAGGCATGGTTTATCCTGTTCCCAGGATAAATGGAGCTCTCCAGGGTTTCCTTCTCAGTCAATCTCTTACACATTGTCATGAGTTTTTAATCGGTTTTACATAAACAGGTAACACAGGCCAGTGGCTGTCTGAGCCTGAGACGTTCTTTGCTCTGGAAGAGCCAGAGATCTGCAGTACCTGTTACAGCACCAGCTGTCCTACAGTCAGGCTAAAATACCTACCTGCTCCAGCTGGGCTTAAAACCATAGCACTGCTTTATTAAAGATACTTGCTCAGAAACACGGCTCGTTCAGTAATGTCTAAATGCTGTCAAGAAACCAAGACAAAATGGTGACATATGTGAAGTGGGTAATTAGTAGTGTGTTTCTAAGAGTTGAGAGAAGTCATTCTGTACTCATACAAATATGTCTGTACAGGCAATTCTTGTACAGCCTGTCTTTACACTTTGCCACTTATGAGTTGATACATCTGAAGTAAACACACAGTTTAGTGCTTGCAAGATGTTGCAAAGATCTGGTGCAAAGTGAATAGTTCCCTTTCACAGCAGTCAGTTAGGCTTACTACATTACTGTAGATGTGCCCTGATGGTATGTATCTTGCCATTCTGTTCAAAGAATTGCTTGACAACTCAGCAATGATTAGGGATTAAAAATCTAGAGATTTTAGAAAGGAGAGCCAGGTTAGGCTGTTGCCACCTCAGCTGCATTTGGACGAGCAGGTGGGGGGAAATTATGTGAGTTAAAATTAACAACATTTATTAATGTGGTTAATAAATTAGTTATTAACTAATTATTTTGGGGGAATTTAGCTAGGAACAAAAGTACATAAAGGCCCACGAGCCATCAGATCTCTTGGAGATAGGAAAGTCCTTTCATATGATGTGGTGCATTAGGGACAGTAGAACAAGAGTGTGCATGTTCCACAGATATTTGTGATTTATATTCTGCTCAGGGAAAGCAACAGCTTTCTCTTGTCCTGGACCATCTGTGCATTTATAAATGCTTTAGCTGGCTAAGGTTAATTGCTCATGACTTTAAGAAACCTTCTGTAGGTATTAAGATTTTTATAGTTTATCATTCTGTGTTTGTATGTACTGACTCACTGAATTGCTGGATTTTGTGGCACAGTACCTTAAAAGACATCTGACCTGTGGCAAATTAGTTCCAAGTTAATTTCCTCATATCACTGTAATGATACGGAATATTTTCTGGAAAGATTGGTAGAAGTTTGCCCTAGAGCAATAACCTGAAAGTATGAATACTTTGAAAGAGAAAACAGTAATGAGATGCAGCATTTTTTATTGATAATAAGATGATAATATTAATAAAAGTAATATGTTAACAGATGATGACTTTAAAAAGTACTCTTGGTTAAATTATTGCTGTTTATTTAGCCATTCTGAGTGAAAAATTTACATCTATATTTTTCTCCGCATTTATTGTATTTTTGTTGTCGTTCATCTGTTTTTGTTTCAGTGTCCTCCAGGAATGAAACAGCAAGTTTTGGCTTTTTATACAAAACTTCTTGGAAGAATACGGCAACCTCTTCTTCCCCACATAAATGTGCATAGGCCAGTGCAGGTACTGTTCAGATTTTAAGTAATCTATATTTTTGTATTACAAGTTTATTTTATTCTGCTGTAGCTAATGTTATCTCTAGTTCTTCCATTGTCAAGTGAATTAAGGAAATTGCTTGGGTGTCATATCAGTTTGGTTTTTTTAATGTGCTGATGATTAGAGCCTTGGACTGCCACTGCAATGCAAGTCATAAAGAATAAAGAAAACTTGTTTGTAGCAGTCTAAATTCAGAGCAAATGTTCCAGTTAATACTCATACATAATTGTAGCGTGTATATAGAAAAATAATTCAGTCTGTTATTCCTAGAAAAAGCAATAACATTCTGTCTTAATTGTTCACTTTATGTGACAGAAATTAATCAGGCTGTGTGGTGAGGTTCTGGCAACACCAACAGAAAATGAAGAAATTCAGTTTCTCTGTATAGTATGTGCAAAGCTGAAACAGGATCCATACCTGGTCAACTTCTTCCTTGAGGTGAGTTAATCAATTCAAAATTTTACAGGTGTATTTACAGTGTCATATATAAAATCTAGTGCAGAACTGGTGGTGTCACATTGTGCTTCATAGCTTAGTTTTCATTCCATCTATTTTTTATCCTGTGATATTAGAAGTCTTGTTGTTTGGAATCTTTTTTTCTCCCAGAGACTTCATACATCTGATTTTCACAAGAATTTCATTCAGGGCTCACAAACACACCTGTCCAAGGTCCTTTTCCTTTGCAATGAAAGTGCCTTTAGAGTAGGGTTACGAATTGCAGTGTAAAACTCTGTGTGAGGGAGACCTTAGCCTTCGTGTGTTGTTTTTGTCATCCCAGCGAAGACCAAGGGACAGATTGCAGGGGGCACTGAAACCGTGCAAGCTGCTGAGTGTTCTGCAGGATTGGGCCCTTATTTGGCAGTGGCACATATGCTGGAGCTGCAGTGCCAGCTCACAATCTACAATATAACACCATCTTCTATCTGTAAGACAGCCTGTAAGTGTCTTCACTGCCTCCTTTAACATGTGGCATTATGAAATCAGAGTGGGAGGATCAACAGTTTCTAGACTGACTTTCAGTTCCTATTTAGAAGGAACATAAAAAAAAATTGGTTATAAAAGTCCATTTAAAAATGCCTTTTGCTCCCACTTTGCTGTTTCCTATGGTGACACAGTCTCTATTAAGTACATGATACTTTGCTGAAAAAATATTCCTTCAGGACTATTTTACAAGCTTTCCACAAACAAGATCTGTGACAGCAGAGGCAGCTGAACTTCAAAAAGATGTTATTTTCCATTAAGTATGTGATTATCATTTGCATGTCAGTAGTTAAGAATCCATCTTGAGTTTATTTTTACCTCAATTAAGTATTATCCTGGTTGCCATTGTATCCACTGTAGTTGTACAAGCAGCAGAAATGGTATAAGGATTGAAAAGTTAATGTTTAAACATTAGTAGCACTCAGAAGCAAACTACTGCATATATTACATGCTAAATATGGTAGAATTCTAAACCAGGATTACTTTTAGTGTTACTTGTGTAACTTGTATGGTTTAAGCCTCTTAAGTAGTGCCCTTGCAATCAAACCTGAGAACCCCAGTCATAAGAACCACAAGTGTTTTGTCCCACTTTATTAATGTTCTTCCCCAAAATAGCAAGATTCCAATATTAAAAAACAGACATGGAGAAACAGGTGATTCCAAGTTTCAGAGGGGTCTCTAGTTTCACAAAATGCTGGCCGTGGAGTTTAGGCAAGTTGGCAAACATTTCTTGTAGCTCCTATTACTTCACAGTATTATTCTAGGTGTTGTAGCCTAAAGCATTTGTCTTCACTTGTGATGGTTGTTTCCAGATCAGTTATGTGGGGTGCAGAATTGTGCTTCGTTAGAATAGGATATTCTGGTTGTTCACATTTGGCCTCACTTTCAATTGCATGAAGGGGTAAATTTACAGAATTCTGTGTGGCATTTCTATCTCCAATCTCCAACACTCATAAGACAAAATGCAGATGGATCTCTCCAGAGGGTGTTTGTATCTGTTAGTTTTGCTTCCTTCTTTGACTGTTTTCAATCAGTTTATACAGGATTTTATGGACATAAAAAACTGAGTGTGTACAAACTCACTTCCTTTTTATCATTCCATGCCAAATAGTTTGTTGATAGAATGCTGGTTTATATTTTAAATTTATATAAATATATATATTATTGGTTAATCAATATAGGTGAAATCTTTCACCTATATTGCTTGACCAATAAGCATACATGGGATAACTGTATTGCTTGGGTAGGGTATGTCTGTTGTGGAAATAAGAACTTGAAGAACTTCATTCTACTTTTTTAAAACTTTAGGATCCCTATACTAATTTTATTTTGGTATTAATGTATTCTGGTTTTTTTAAACTGAGCTTTCCTAGTTCTTGTGCAGAGAGAAAGAATATACATTGTAGTGTTTATTTATCACCTCTACCTCAGTTAAATTTTAGGGTAAACTTGGCTCATCTCATCCCATCATAGGTGAGATACTCCTTGCAACTGATTGTTTCTGGCAAAGGGACACTTAACTCTCTGTGCTTCAATTTCGGCTCTTAAGACCTTGAAAAAGTTCTAATATAGTAGCTAAATAGTTGTACCTTCATTTTATAAAATGAACAATAGTTTTACTATTTACTTCTACTTTCAGTACTATGAATTACCACCTTTATATTTCTCACCACAAATTAAATAGAGATTCTCATCAGCTGTGATATCACTTGATGTTTTCATAGAGCTCTTTTAAAATCTATCAGAATTTAGACATGGGATCATGCACCACAGATTTTAAAACTGTTGTTTACAGATCACAAAAATACTAAAGTGTGGTTTTTTATTATCTGCTCTTTGTTAATGCTGAATTCACAAGTACTTTGTTTAGAAAGCATTGAATATGTGTTTTATGTGACCTTTTCTATTAGGTCATTCAGGATCCTGTTTTGCACCTTTGCAGGAGGCAGGTGAGCAGCTGAGCTGCAGAGTTGCATGATTAAACAACAGGAAGCTTAAATACACACAAAGATTCTGCCTTTGTGTTATTCAATGTACAAACTGCTTTGTGTCACCTGCCACCTACCAAGAGTAATGAGCTATGGACACATTTCTAGGGGCATTCATACATATATATATATGTTAGTTCTCTCATCACTGCTTTAGCTAAGTAAACAATGGCCTTTCAAATGGCAGAAGAATCCACACATGAAGTAATAAGCCACTGTAAGATAAAATAAGTATTTTACAGAATATTTCCCAGTTTTTGGAAAAAAAAGCTTTTCCCTTTAGCAACCCTGCCTGTGACTTGGATGATGACAGCAATGTTAAGTTCAGGATTGAAATGCTATTCCAACCTTTATGTGCAAGGGTCACTGTTGTGATTCAAGTATTTCTGTTTATTGATGAGGATATTGAGGATATTGATACTAAAGGACTGCAGAAGCTCTGATGATAGCAAACTTGGTTCAGACAGACACCTTTTTGTTGCTTTGCCAGCCTTGTGCTTTTCATACTGTCAGAAAAACCAAACTATATTGAAGCAGTAATTTTTCTACTGCATTCAAAGATCGTCCTTATTTTATAGCATGCAGTCTGCTGCTTTTACCACTGGTTTGCTTCTCCAGGGAATTGGTTCTGTGAGTGCCTCACAATTCCCAGTGCACATTCCCCACATTGGATGCAAGGCACTCGAGCCAAGTGTTCACAGCAGCTCTCCAGTTTGCTGCCTCACTGTCCTGTACTCAGTCCGTGCTGGTTTGTTTGTACTAAAACCCATTAACCCCAAATGCTTAGTCTTTTAAATTATTAATGCTTGAGATATATTTATAATAATTTTGGTGTTATCATAGAGAAGGGAACCGTTTGGATTTATAATCTCACTTCAGTTCTCACTTGAAAGAAATGTCTTGTGCTGCATTCTAATTTATGATTCCAGTAAAGTATTCTTCACCTGTGCTTATGCCAGAAGAACACTGAATTCTTGCCTTTCTGTAAGTTTCTTCATGGTATCACAGAGCACAAATTTAAATTTTTTTAATGTGCTGGAGACAGATTTATGGTAAGACAGATGGGTTGCCTTTTTTTAGGCAGAGCAGAGATGGTGTGGAGCTTCCAAGAAGGTTCTCTGTGACCTTTTAGAGTATCTAATGCCCAATGGTAACTTCTAATATCTTCTGTCCATTCAATCTACTCAATTTTTTCTTCTTGAGAAACACAGTTTGAGAGTACTTTGCTGTCAGAAAAGGTGTGTCTTACTCTTTCCTGTTGAAGGTAAAATCTCAGGAAATTTAGAATTATTTTACTTGGGTGATTCCACCTGGAAATAGTGTTTCAGACATTAGATGAATGTGAGTCCTTGACATAGAAAGGAATGTTTTATAATAAGTGCTAAGTTCTAAATGTGCCACCCATAAGGTAAATTCAAAACCTCTATGAAATTGTGGGCAAATCAAGTGAGTATGTGCCTTCAGTAGTGAAAGAAAAAGCTGCCATCCTTTTGTAAATGGCATATTCAGCCTTGAAGCAAAATGTATAGGGCTTAAGAGAAATTTAAGCAGATTTAAAAGTGTCCTAGGTTTATAAAACACCCACGCTCCCACAGCCCTTTACGTTTTACATGGTTACTGTATCCAGCCTTGACTGCATCAAATGTTGATGTTAAAAAAATTGCTTTTAGTAAACTCCTGCTTCAGGATGAACGGTTATTTCAGCTGTGTAATTCCAAAAAATGCTTTGCAGAATAAGTTAAAAGCAATGGCTCTCCAAGGATCAGCAAGTGTAATCACAGAAGACATGGTAAAAGACCAGGAGTCAGTGACAACAGACACGGGGCAGCCTGGCCAGCCTGAGGAGACGCCCGGTGCTGCCGGAGCCGAGCACATGGAGAAGGAAGATGAGCTCCCACAGCAGGCAGATGAGCTCTCTTTCAGTCTGGATGAACTCAATGTCACATCATCACCTGAGTCCTCCACTGCTTGTCCCAGTCAAGACTATAATTTAGTGAATTCTCTACTAAACCTCACTAAAAGTCCTGTGAGTTGGGTTTTTCTTTGGTTTTTGGGTTTTTTTCCACTATGTGTGATAAAATGAAATAATCGGATGCTGTGTGAAGTGGGCAGAGGAAGCGAATAAACACTGTATTTTAGCTATAAAAAGTGAAATGGGGGGTTTTTGCAGGCACTTTTTGTAAATTGGCAGTTTTCTTTGCAAATTCAGATTAAAGTAAAAATACTATTTTAGAAAATTAGTACTAAGCTTGTTGATGATAATAGAAGTGGGTTTTTTAGGAAACTTGTATAGGGTGCTGTATGTTTGACAGCAAAACTACACAGGATAATCAGAAGGTTAAATACATCACAAGAGAATGTTTTTAAAACTACTTTCAGTTGTTCTGACTTAACCAAACCCACTCTCTTTGTAATGGCTATCTGAGCTGTCTCTAGGAGTGGCTTTTCTTTTAAAAAAGCCTGCTGTAGGTCTTACCCAGCTCAATCCTCAAATTCAGACTTAGATTCTTTTAGAAAATTCAGAAGAGGTTTGGGTAAGCCTGTAATTGCTGTAGCAGTGCTGAAAGCAGAAAACCCAGTCTACCACTGTACCTCGTTATTGTTACAGAAGTGGTTTACAGGATTGAGTATCTTGGTCTCAAGCTGACCTACAGCTCTAGTTCTGTCAGCTGGAAGGTTGCAGCTGGCATTCTTGTATTTCGCACAAAATCAGGTGAGAATCTTTATTTTGTAGCATCCAAGTTCACTAGAGTTAATGACTGAGAAGGCAACAAAAATAAATGTATTCAGTCACTGTGGGGGAATGGAGAGGTTTTGTTTGGAAGGTGTTTGCTTTTTGGTTTCCAGTGACCTTCATTCACCCTCTGATTAATTCTTCCATGCCCTTCTGCCAGGACGGCCGGATAGCAGTGAAGGCCTGTGAAGGTCTCATGCTTTTGGTGAGTTTGCCAGAACCAGCAGCTGCCAAGTGCCTGACTCAAAGCACTTGTTTATGTGAATTGTTGACAGACAGGCTGGCCACCCTCTACAAAGCCTTGCCTCAGTCACTGGATCCCTTAGACATTGAAACAGTGGAGGCAATTAACTGGGGGTAAGAATTTTATTTTTGTATTTAATACTCAAAGTGACTTTACACCCTTTCTTGAAACTAATTGGATAGGTAGATAATGTGTATAAAATATTCCCCCCCACACACAGGCTAAAGGCTCAAGGGCAGAGCTGAGATAGAGCTGTAGCACGGTGGTGCACTTTGGGTGTCCGGTGTACCTGTGATTTCTGACGTGGGGCCAGGTCTGCCTGCCAGTCCCTGGCAGAAATTCCTCAGGGGGCAAGTTTTTCCCCTGGATTATATCAGCAGTTTCTAGTGGTGTCACTGTAGTATCAGGTGTGGATTATATTCTCATCCAGATATCAAGGATTTAGGAAGCATAAACTTCTCACTATACACCATGGGCATTGTAAGCTGCTGCAAGGGGCAGGAAGGGTCTATTTGTTAACAAGCTGTTGTTGCAAAATTTTTGCAGCAAAAAAGAAGAAGGAAAGAGTTGCTGCATGAGTCATGAGCATGAAGCAAAAGATACATGCCTGTTTTCCTAACTGCTTGTAATTTAGATTCTTAAAACATTTATCTTCTCCACTCTGCCTTCTTTATTGTGAATTGCTCCTGATCTGTTAGTACTGAGACAAAAATGCCTAGCAAAATTTCTGGTGGTTGAAGTTTGAAATTAGAAGGGGAAAACCCACAACTTTAAATTGTGGGATAAATAAACAGTGGAGTTTTTTACCAAAGAAAGTGGTGTATTTGTTATTCCTAGAGCCCTTAAATTGAGATAGATGTTTCTTTCTGAAAGATACAGTCTAGTTCAGGTATATACTGTGTGGTTTTGGTCGACTTGCCTTGAGGTCACTTATAGAGTAGAGAAGAACAATTGCCTTCATTTTATGGTTCTGTGACTACAGGAGTTACTGATTCATTTTCTGTAGTCTGTGTATTCTGGGAGAACAGACTTGGTGATCAGTTTTCCCTTCTGACTCCAGAAACACTTAACCAGAGTTCCTGTGCTGTACATTCTGTGTTTCCTTTAGCATGCACTGAATACCTGTGTTATGATGGCACTGCCAGATCCATAGAGACCAGCAGAAAAGATTTTTTAATGTTTCCTTTGTTACAAGTGGATCATTAATTATTCTGTTAGGTTCAATAAGAATAGAGTCCAAGATTGTTCAATTACTTGTAGACTAAATAAATATTTTTTCTCTGTATGCTCTAGTTTGGATTCCTACAGCCACAAAGAAGATGCATCTGCTTTTCCAGGGAAAAGAGCATTGATTTCGTTTCTTTCTTGGTTTGACTACTGTGATCAACTCATCAAAGAAGCACAAAAGGTTTGAAATGTGTTCAGATGATACAAATATATTCAGAAAATAAGTAGTTCCAATTGTTCCTAGCTTCTGAGTTTGAGACACACCATTTTGTACTTTTGTTTCAGACGACTGCTGTTGCTATGGCAAAAGCTGTGCGGGAACGATTCTTCATTGATGTTATGGAACCTCAGCTGATGCAAACGTGAGTAGCATCCTACAAGGCACAGCAGAGCAGAATCTGAATCGAGCTCATTTTTGGGGAGCGGAGATCCCCTCCATATCTGATATGAAAATGTTTCATTCAGTTCAGAGATCGGAATCCTCACGTCAACTGCACTATTGCACCGCATCGTTCGTCAGGTGACTTCGGATGTGCTGCTGCAGGAACTGGTGTATTTTATACTTGGAGAGCACAGGGAGCCAGAAACACTGACAGACATCAACAGGCATCCATTGCGACACAGGCTGATCGAGCACTGTGATCACATTTCTGATGAGGTGAGGGGTGATCTGACAGGAATGTCTGCTGGCCAGTGTGGAGTGTGGAGAGTCTGTAAAGACACCATTGTGAGGACTTTTCATATTTGTGTCAAGTAACATTTTTTCCCAAGAAAGAGAATTCTGGCTCCCAGTCCTACAAGTTCCCTTTAGAAAATTAAGTCAGGCTGTTTTCTCCACCTAGAACTTTTTTTTTTTTTGCTAAAGATTTTTTGGTGAATTTGCATGCCCACTATGCATATCCAGTTAGACTTGTTCATCTGTAAGATAGAATGAACTGAATTTTTGTAATTGCATTTTAATTTGTTGCTGTTATTTTCCATGTTGTGTCAATTCTGTCTTACTATCATATAAGATACAGATAAAAACTTGGAGTTTATGTGGACTAAATGTGGTTGGAGAATATATGCAATGCCAATTAAAAGATGATGTGATAACTTTAAGCTCTTTACAGACAGTAAGCATAATTAAAACTATTTACTTCAGTAAAATCCCTCCTCAGAAGCTGCTTGTTTCATTTTTTCCATGAAACAACCTCAACCCTCTGCTCTTTGAAATAAAAACCAAGCTTGCCTGAAATACAAATCTGTGCTTTCTCATATCCATTTTTTCAGTATGCCTACCTGCTCACCCTGTCAGAATGAGTTATCTCTGTAAATCAGTTATCTTTGCAAAGCTAAGCACTCTCAAGCAGTCTTGAAAAATTGTCTTTGTATTGCTTGAAGTCAGTGTTCCTTTAGAAGTCTATATAACATCTCCATGTAAAAATCTTAGCCTATAGATCAAGTCATGATATCCCAGTATTACTTTCTTTTTTTCTGAGTATTTATTAGTAATTTTAAGTCCTGTTGTGGGTCTCATTTGCACAATGATAACCATCTTCCAGTGTGGATCTAACTGTGAAACAGAAAGATAAATTCTGAGTTCTCTGTATGTTCTTTGTATTGTTATTTTGACAGATTTCAGAACAGTGTTTTTTACAGAAAAAAAAGCATTCCCATACTGATTTCAAATGTATGTGAACTCTTCATCCATGTTTAAACCACATGTAGCATCATAATGTCCTATTTTTTCTTATGATTTTTATTTCCTTCCACAATGTCAGTAAGTGATTGCAATGTTCTAGGATAACCAAAAGAGATAAAAGGCAAAAAGCACAGGGCAGCAGTGCATCAGTTTATTGAGTTTTTACTATTTCTGTTGCAGATCAGCATAATGACTTTACGAATGTTTGAGCACCTTTTGCAAAAACCCAATGAGCACATTCTTTATAATTTGGTTCTGAGAAATTTGGAAGAAAGAAACTACATGGAATACAAGCCTCCCTGTCAAGAAGATAAAGATGTGGTAGAGAATGGACAGATTGCTGGAGCAGTGTAAGTTTCATTTTTAAGAGAAGTTTTCACAACAAGTATCCTTATTTTTAGAACAAAATGGGTTTTTTCCCAGTAATTGAAAGAAAAGTGAGCCTGGAGAGCACTTGAGTGCTCTACGTATTAATCCATATCCGTAAAGTGATGCAGAAATTCCTACATCAGCAACTTATGGAAACTCTTAGAACAGGAACAGAAAATCTAAAATTACCACAAGCCTCTTTGCAGAACAATAGACACTCAGAGGTCTTCATGTCTCAATTTATTTATGCATCTACCAAGCTTAAATCTATGTATATTTTACTGCAATCAGTGAGAATATTCTTGCAGTCAGTAACTTCAGTGTCTTGTTTACATTTATGTTCCTTGTCATTTTTGATGGGAGAACATTTCTGAGTCACTACATAAAATGTATATGCTAAGTAACTCTTATAACTCAATGTTTTAGTGAAGGAGAGGTAAGGACTGGCCACACAAACCATTTCAGTCATCTAGAATAATTTAAATCTGTCCTGGAGTAGAACTCTCTCATGTGAAAAATGTAGCTGAGAAGTTTTCAGTGACTTGATGCAGTAATTTTGTCCAAGTCAAAAATGTCTCGTCTGTTGTTCACATTGTTGGGTATTTGCAAAGGTTGATATTTCTGCATATTAATTATGTCATACATTGTGGATATTGTTATGTTCTGGAAAACATCCTCATTGTTCAGAGAAGAAAAACAGCCTACCTTGTGACCCAGAGATTTCCCTGCCTTCTATAACATTCTGTAGATGATTGTTTTTGTCTAATGTAATTTCACAGAGATCTGGAGGAAGATCCATTATTTACTGATCTGTCTCCAGATAACACATTGTCAGCTCAGGAGTGGCTCAGTGCTTCTCCACCTGTCAGTCCGGAACATCCAAAAAATGATGGGAAGACTGAAGTTCATAAAATTGTAAATAGGTGAGTTGAAACAAAGACTTGAGGAAATGTCTGAATGTGTGGGTGTCTGCACACACTGTGCAAATTAAATGTGTGCTCTGTAATGGATGTTCTTCTGTGCCAGCTGGGAAAATGACTCCACAGAAGGAAATTGTGGCTTTTTATCAGAAAGCTACTTCTGAAAGATTAGAGCTTGCATTAATTCAACATAAATGAGAAAAATAGAAGAACTTTGCAGCTAATGGTTGAATACTCAGAACTCACAATGAAAGCCTCATTGATTATAAAAGTTGCTTTTTGCAGAAATATTTGCTGTACTTAAAATGCTTTTACAAGACTTGACCTCCTGGACAAGTCTGGGGAGTCTTGCTATAAACCCTTCAGGGGAAAAAAACCCCTCAAACTTCCTTAGAACTTCCAGGTTCCTTAAACACACACATAAAAGGAAATAATTGCCGTGCAAGAGATAACCTTCTGTTCCCTGAAAGTCAGGGGGCACCTGTGTCACCTGTGAAATAACCTCAGTGCTTGTTAGACTCACTGCAAATTGGATATCACAAAGAGGACAAGCTCTGCTCTAAGCAACTTAGTGATGGTAATTCTCTTAGGAACTAATATTAGGACGAGGGCTGTTTGCTCTGTCAATACTTGATAGCAGAGCAGCACTGGTGTGTCAGTGCTGACCTATCTGCCTGCCCAGAAATAATCAAAGGTGTTAGCCAAAGGAAGCAAACAGCCCAGGGACAGCCAGGACACTGTGACATCATCACTTCTTGCCCTCTTTCCCCCAGTATCTCTATTTATAGTTTATGGTGGACATGGTTTGGAGCAAAGACACAAAGAACATTCTACTAAATTCACCTCATGTAACCTGCATCGGGGAATAGAAATGTTTTCTGATTTGCAGTGTTCTGCAAATTTGTATTTTTTGAGATATGATGAACTCCACATGAAAAGTCAGCTACTATATATTTCTGCATATAATTCTACAGGAGTGTCCAGCAGTTCTTGGGGTATAGTGAAGGCTGAAATTTGGAATCAGGGTCCAAAGACCGGCTTTTATTTTCTGTCCAGAAATTTCAGTGGATTTAATTTATTTTTTTTTAATGTTACTAATATTATTCAGAATTTCCTGGTGCATTTTACATCAGATATTGGTGAAGTAATAAGGACAGAGTATTTGACTACACACCTGGCAAAGGCAATTATGGTTGCAACAGGGATATTTATTTGCAAATACTCCTGGTGTGTCTTAGATGTTCATTTTTTGCCACAACAAACTGGTAAATAAAACTACCTATGACATAGGTTAAGAAGAATTTTAACTGTAATTCTTCTTCTCTTTTGGCTCGTTTATTCCCAAGTATATTTTGTTTTAGCTCTAGCAAGATGGCGTCTGACCTTTAGCAAATACATGACCTATTTATGATTATTCCCTTTAATCTCCATTCTGTTTTCTGATTCTCAGAAAGTGCTTCCACTAATGACTTTACCTCTAGTGCCAGATACAAAAGTTCTCAAGTATATACCTTGTTATTACAAACAGTAGTTGGAATAGGTAGGCTTAAATAGATTTTGTGTTCTCTGTTCTTCACAGAAAGTTATGGTAGTGTCTGTGGATTAATTGGCCAGACAGTTCAGCATTGTGTATACACTGCCACAGATGATGAGAAAGTATTGATCTGGTGCTCTGTGGAATAAAGTCATTAATGTACTTTTTTTCTCTTCAGTTTTCTCTGTCTTGTACCTGATGAAGCAAAGTCATCATACCATGTGGAGGGTACAGGTTATGATACTTACCTCAGAGATGCCCACAGACAAGTAAGTCAGTGAACTCTTCCTCAGTCCTTGAGAATTTGAAATGCTGGTGAGAATATACAAATGGTTCTGTAAATAGTCCTATTAAATGCATCTTTTGGTAATGGAAGATGGGAAAATTCAATTTTCATTTTTAATGAAAACTTACCTTTGGAGATCTTTTGATGATGAATTCACCTTGTATTGCACTAGTGGGAATAATGGATGACATTAAATGCATTAATATTCATATAACAAATACAGTGAGAGAAAACCTGAACTGCAGATAGATTCTTAATTTGCTTCTGCATTTATCTGCATTCTCTTGGAGAATTGCCTGCCAAGCTGTTTGAAAGAACTAAAGAGAAATTAAAATGCTGCATAAGAGTTATGCAATCTGGGACTTTGCAAATAAAGGCTCATCTCAGGGAATGCACAGCCTAAGGCATTGAGGTTTGAAGTTGGGAGGTGGGATAGGCAGGGAAAGCTTTATGATTTACTGTTTAGAAATAAATGCAAGTTTTGCTTTTACAAACATCGCTTCCTTGGTCAGAGGATAGTCACTGTTTGTTTGCAGCTTTCTTACTGAAACCCTGTGAATCTTCTAGAATAGAAAAATTTATGCAAAGGAACAGAGTAACTGAGAGCTATATTTAGTAGGTAATTCAAAAATTCCATAACCTTGGAATTACATTATCAGCTGCTAAAGATGGGATGTTTGGATTTCTGTATTTATATTGCTTCATCTGTAGTCTTTCCTGAAAAGAAAGGGAATAGAAAGTAGAGAATAAGGAAACAAAGGTTGATGTAAAATTCCCCTATGTTGTATTCTTGGATGCCAGAAACCACTTATCATCTTCGTCTTTCATTCATGTCTTGGGAAAAAGAGTGTACTGGGAGTTATTAGAGAGCAGAATTGGTTTCTGTCACTTCCTGACGATGATATGGCTACTGTTAAAATATTTCCCCCCTAAGAGTAGCCCTGCCTGTTGCTGTTATTACATCCAAATAGCTGTTCTGCTTCCTTATTGCTATTCCTGGAAGCCTGCACAAGTAGGTAAGGTACAATCAATGCAGAATTTTGAGTCTGTTTTCTGACTCTTTTGCTTCTGTTTCTTCCTGTGTTCCTTATTTTCTCTGCTTTAACTTGTGCTCCTTTCAAGGCGTAATTCCTTGCAAGTGAGGCATCAGGCAGCACAAAGCAAACATGGAGCAAGGTAGAGAAAGACTGCCAGGGGTGTTGGGAAACAAAGAGAGGGAAGAGGAACCCCTGAAATACTTTTAATTTGTATGTTCTGCATGTCCTCGTGCCTTTCCTGTCCTTAGAACTAGGGAGCAGAATGGTTTGGATGGTTAAGAATGCAATTCCTGCTTCAAAAGAACCCTGATTAGGTTGTGTATTGTTTGTGTTGCTTTGTGTTTTGGCCCCATCTGCTTTTTGGGAGCTCTGTTCTCCACTCACTGCTTCTCAAACTACCCTAGTAGCAGGAATATCCCCAGGAAAATGAGGCGCCTGCTGATAGTGGTTTTACTGATCGTGTTTACTTTAGAATACTGATCTTTTTGAGCTTGGATTTATCATTCAGCTACAGATGATGGTTTTAAGGTGTATGGACTATCAAAGGAAATGAAATGGTTTCCATGGAGACTCAAGTCTGTTTTCCTCACGACTTTTTTGTAGTTCCGGGATTATTGTGTCATTTGCTTACGGTGGGAGTGGCCTGGATCTCCCAGGTCTTTGGAAAAGTGCAATTTAGAAGCGTCATTTTTTGAAGGACACTTCTTGAAAGTTCTGTTTGAAAGAATGGGCAGGATTCTTGATCAGGTAAGAAAAAACAAGTTAAGAATTCCATTTCTGATATTTTCTTCACTTTTAAAGAGCTGATCACCATCAGGTCCTGTGAATTCCCATCACTCTCTATTAATATAGTGTCATATTATTGTGTGATGTGCCATTCCTGGTCATAAGCCTGACAAGAGCCATTTGCACATATAAATGCACAGGGAACATGTGCAGGAAGCCAGGAGTAGCCTCTAAGTCAGCTCTGTGAGTGTTCATGGGAACACTGATACAAATGTGTGATACCAGAAAACTTTGCAGAGGTGGTAGCTCTCACTAACCTGATTTATGACAGAAGTTAGCTCAGGTACATGAGTGAAATAACTTGTTTCAAATACCTCAGGTACTAGACACTACCTTCTTCCTCCTGCTGGCATTACAAATTTTTGTAGAACTGACTGTACCCTAGGAATTTTTTTTTTAATTTCCTGAACTTCAAAATTTGCTGGGTTTAATCTTTTTAGCTACAGGGAATTTTTTTAAAATTTATCTGATATGGGGCCATTTTACGGAGTCTGCTGACATATGGACAGAAATAAAAGCTCTGTGTAAAGAAGCAGCTTTCTTTAATGCACTCAATTAGTTGGAATCACAACAGCAATCTGTCAGAACAATGCAGCACGTGTTACTCCTTTGTTTCCTTCTCCTCTTGTGAACACCAGATAATGCTCATACCTTCAAAGCTTCCTAATGAATTGGCTGACTCAAACAGCTCTAAAGACCTTCTCCTACAGTTCAGCTAGGTAGGCGGTGAATAGATTTATGGAAGGAATTTTTGTCTCTCTCTGCAGAGTAACTCTGCAATAATAACTCAAAATGTAGTGATCTCTTTTACCTGTAACATCTGTGGTCCAGGGGCTGAAAGCTTCATTTGTGAGGAGATGGGTATGAATCTATTGCTGGAGTGCCAAGTACAGAAATAACTGCCACTGACTGGAAGAAATACGTGCTTTCATTTCAAAAGATTTATGAGGCAACTTTGCAATGCAACAGTGTGTAGTAACAAATTCAAGAATAAGATACCTAAATATTACTTGTGTGGACACATGTAGTCAGTGGCAGTTTTGTCAGAGCAGCCTCAGTAGTCCCTGGGGCTCTTAGGCTGAAAAGCAAGCAGGTTTCTCTTTCAGTGCAAAGTGAATCACCAACTCATCTTCCTTGACTCTGTGGACTGAAAGCTCCACTCAGGTGCCTGAGCTCAGGTATCCTTTGCCATTTTTGTGGTGTTCAGGACATTCCCAGAAGTTTGTGGTTACAACACAGATCTTGCAGGATCCACCCTCTCTGGAACCATCAAGAGACCAGCAGATACTTGGGAGCACCTGAGATGACAGGAGATGTCTGTGTGTGGGCAGGTGTAGGAAGTGTCAGGTCTCTGGTGAGTCAGCCAATGAGAGCTTAGACATGTAGACATGGCTACATGTATCTGTCTTAATCTGAGGCTGAATTCTTCCAAATCTCCCAGATCTGAAAAGAGGAAGAATCTGTTCTCTTATTCTTCAGTGGGATGCTAACTTGAGAGCATAAAGATGAGAATTTGAGGTCATTAAATCCTCCTCTTCTAGGTGTGATGATGCCAGTGAGGGTATTACTGCCAATATGCAGTCAGAGATTAAATGAGGGCCCTGTGATCCACTTAGATCAACAAGGTTGATTGACACAGAGGTGTACCAGAGGAATGGCTGTCCCTCTCTTGTCAACTTAGTCTGTTCTGCCATTGAAAAAATGGAAGGAAGTTCTTCTAGTTTGTAAATTCTGGGCTGCATTAAAATGTCAGCTTGTTTTCACTGGGATGACAAAATCAAAGACAAAAAAAAAGATTGGAAACATGGTGAAAATGCTTGCTTTTATGGAAATAAGTTTCTTACTAGAATGGTCAAATAGTTTAAACTAGGCACTTTTTTTTTCCTGGAAAATTAGGTACTATTTTATTCCTTATGACTGATAAGCATTTTCCAGCATCTGACAGTGTTGCCTCTCCCATTTGCTTGATTTGGAGAAGGAAGGTAGACAAGGAACTCAGAATTTCCTGCTCTTCTCCCAACCCAGAAGTAGTACCATCTCCCATAGGTTGCTGCCACAAGATGGCCAGGCCTTCTGCAGTGGTTCTTTCCCAGAAAAAAATAAAGTAGAAGAGAAATAACATATTAGCTGTAAACATGGATTTGTCTCTGGTAATTTCCTGAGCTCATATACTTCACAGTTTCCCAGGAGAAGCAAGCAGATGTTTAATCTAGGCTGATTCCATGCTATTTCTTTAGCTGAAGAAATCTTTTATGGGAAGAGGACTCGGCCTGTAATAAACAAGTGTGCAAAAGCTTCAAGTGGTTGTAGCAATGATACAGATAATAACATCTGATGCCCAACTGTCATATTGGCAGCACTGCTGTTGTGAAAAACTCCCTGTTGTGAGCCTGCCTTCTAATCTAACTTTTTGTCTTTATTTATTCATAAATAAATAAAGTTCTGTGTATAAAGTTCTAGTAGTTAAATACACATGAGATGGATGAAAAGAAGCCAGCATGAAAATAACTAAGCACTGTGTTTCCCTCTTTTTGCAGCCCTATGATGTAAATTTACAAGTTACGTCAGTGTTGTCCAAACTGTCCCTGTTCCCCCATCCTCATATACACGAATACCTTTTGGATCCTTACGTCAACCTCGCCTCTGGCTGCAAGTCTCTCTTCTCTGTGATTGTCAGGGTGGGTAAACACAGCAATAATTACACATGGCTATATGGCAGTAGTCTATTTATTAACTTTGTTGTCAGTGGTAGTAGTTGCTGGGTATTTTAAGTTGGTAAATGCTTGTCACTGAAAGCTGATTTCGAATCAAGATTGTGCCTAGATGGGTATCTTTGCTCATACTCTTTTTTTTTTTTCTGATGAAGTGTGTTCTTGACAAGTAAGTCCTAGATTTATCAAAAGTCCCCTTCTTCAGTTCCATCTCTTCTTGCCAGACTAGAAGTGCTGGCTGGGTGCCTGTCACACTGCAGTGTCCTCAGTCAGAATCCCTTGCTTACCCCACGCACCAGCTGTTGTTAAGCTGGTCAGGAGCCTGTTAATGATGCTTGCCCAATAGTAACAGAGGGCTTGGCTCCCCTTCTCCCAGCAGCCCTCCCCATTCCAAAATACAACCATCACTCTCTCCTCTTGTGCTTTCCCTAGGCCCAGGAATTCACTGATTGATTGTGTCAACATTTAAAAAGACAAGTTAATCATTGATGTAATTAAAATAAGTAGTGCCTTTTGTGACAGGAGCAAGTAAAGCTTTTGTATTTCTTTGCTTTCTGCCCTCACTCACCCTCTTTTTGGGCAGAGGAGCCTCTCTGCAGGTTGTTCTGTGAGCCTGTGAGGATGCTGACGTGGGCACTGAAGCTGCCATTGAACCTTGCTGCCGGGCACTCTGCAGAGATGTTAACTTTGTGTTCATGGCCTGGGCTTTACAGGTCGTCGGGGACCTCATGGTTAGAATCCAGCGCATCCCAGATTTCACTCCCAAACTTCTGCTGGTCAGAAAACGCCTGCTGGGCTTGGAGCCAGAAGGGCCCATGTGAGTAAACAAATTGCACGTTCTCCGAGACGCGTGTTTGGGTTTGCGTGTGCCGGTCCTGATTCCCTGCAATTCTCTTCCTGTCCCAGCATTGACCACATGACGTTACTAGAGGGCGTGATTGTGCTGGAAGAGTTCTGCAAGGAGCTGGCGGCGATCGCCTTTGTCAAGTACCACACCTCAGCCACGCCCTGAGCAGCCCGGGCCCGGCCACCCCCGGAGGGCACTGACAACACCCGGAGACAAGGCGGTGCCTCCCGGCAAAGTGGCAGGGGATGTTGAGAGGACACGTTGCTTTCACCAGATGTTGAGATTGCAAATGGACTTGGACTATGAGCGAAGGCATTTGGGGAGAAACCAATACAGAGCATTTCTAGCCACTGTGTGAAGAGCTGCAAAAGCTGCATGAAGACCCACAGACATCAGACCTTGGTTATTCTGATGACAACGTTTAGGAAGTTTGGACTCTTGTATGTCCTGGGGCTCACATGCACCAATTTGCTCTTTGTGACCATATTACTTTTTAAAAAGCAAATTAATTTTATAACATTTTTATGTCTTAATTCTTTTTCTTTTTGGTGGGATATATGAAAGAAAAACACACCTATAGTTGCAATGTGTGTTATTAATAATGAAGAAGTTCAAAAAATCCACCTATCCATATACAACAGGATATATTAATGAGGGATCATTTTGCTTTTGGTAGATCTTAAGTACAACTCTGAGCTTGATTCCTCAGTGGTTTACTCCAAGAAATCTATCAGTCTAAAATCAATACTAAAGAAATTAATCCTGATGGCATCACATCCATAAGAAATATATCTGAATCATACATGTTTGTAGCATGTTTGTCTCTGTCATTCCAAGTGATTGATCTCCAGGTCATCTATGTAACTAGATTTGCTTTAGCTTTTTACATGGGAACTCTAGTTGTTTGACTCGTGTCACCTTTACATTATAGGTTAATTATAGGTCATCAGTAGTTGTTGCTGAAACAGTATTTTTGATTTCTTTTAAATTGGTATTAGTCTGAATTGGTTTAACAATCTTTTGTGCCTTGAAAATCGGCAGCATAAACATTCTGTTATTTTGAGAGACGTTTTTATTGCTTATCTAACCATCACAGTGATGCCAACTCAGTTAAAGCATTGATAACTTATTTAGGACCAAAATTTGCACCTGCTTTTCACAGTGCTGGGATGCAGGAATGCCTTTCAGTGACTCCTTTTCCCTGTGAATGCCAGGGCAGGCACTGGCATTGCAAGCAGAGGCCACCTCAGGCTTTGCTGCTGCCATCCGGAGGGTCCTCACTGCCAGCAGCCTGTGCACTGTCGGGTGGCTGTGCTGAACCTTGCAGTCACCCCCAGTGACCTGCCCTGATCCCCCTACTCGTGGGTAGGACCTCTTTCCCCTCCTTTGAACAAGGCCAGGTAGAGCTCAGCTCCTTCTGTTTACATTGTCTTTCCTCGTTTGTCTTTCCTGCCCCCTGTTTGCACAGCTAATGCCCATTTCAGATGTCATTGCTCATATGCAAACATGGACTTATTTATTCAGTCACTAGAATTCCTCTGGATTTACATGGCTGTACCTAGGATCAGATTCTGCTCTCTATCCATACCTTTGAGGTCTTGTTTTTTAATATTCATGGAAGCTGGATGTTGAGAGACCTTTTAAGTTAGCAGGTTAATTAGAGCAGTGTCACAGTTAATGGGCTAAATTTATTCTTGTCACCAGTGAAGAGCATCCTGCTGTAAAAGCTTCCAGTACAGATTCAGCTGAAGAAAGCAGTTCTGGAACTGGGGAAACATTATGGCAGGTAAAATCTGTATTTAGTGGCCCCCTGTACTGGGACACTGTTGTAGAAACTGTTGCACTTCTCTGGCAAACAAAAGCATGGCAACTTCTTCACCTGTTGGGTTTTTTTCTGCATTTATCTCCAAAGTGTTTTCATGTCCAAGTAGATAGTAGGACAAAGTTTGAAAAAATTACACTTACTTCATTTTTCTTCTTTAGAAACATATCTTAAATATAGCAAATAGTTTTTAGTGATCTGCGTTGCAGACAGTCCACAATAGGAGCTTATTTAATACCTGACACATAGTTTAGAACATGTTAATGTCTATGCAAAGTGATGTTTAATACATACATTTGTTATTTATAAGGTCCCAATTCAGCAAAACAGTTAAACATAAGCTTAATTTCAAGGGTTTTTTTTTCCTTAAATCGCAATCTTTTACATGAACAAAGTTAAGCAGTTGAGCAGAAATGCTGATGCTTTATTGAATTTGGGTCTTTGTTGGTTTTGCTTGAGCTTACATACTTTTTCCTCAAATCATCTATTTATTCTTTTGAAGCATATGCTCCGGAATACTTCTAATGTCCCAATTTCAGTGGAAACTGGAAGTGATAATATTACTATAAATGAAAGTGAGTGAAATGTTAAACAAAACTTGCAAGAGCATTCCAAGTAATGTAAGAATTGATAAAGCCATTCAAGCCTGATCTCAAATGAAAGCATTAACATCACTTCCTTTGTTTTGCTGTTTTCACTGAACTCATTACACTGAAAGGCTGCAGCCTCTGTGGTGTTCTAATGCAAAACAGTGCAGAGCTGCAAACACAGATCCTTAAGAGAAAAATAAGAAAATCCATGAGAAAAATAAGTAGGTAGAACTATGATCACTCTTAAATTCGGACTATGATTGTTCAGTCTCCAGTGACATTGGTGATGTTCTCTTGCAAACCAGATGTTACTTAGTTGATAAATTTATGAGAGATAGATCCATCCTCACACAGGTTAAGCCATCCTTAAAGTTGTTTTAGCCTAAACTGCTTTTGTGAGTGCTGCCTACAAACCCTTATTACCATACCTGATGACAATGACCTTTATTTTTGTAAAAGTGCTTTAATCTTTCTTAAGAGATGGAACTCATTTAATTATTTTTGTGGTGATATTTTTCATGCACTTTTTTTTTAATGATTAGAAGTTAGTTCAGGTCCATGTTTTCATCTTTTTGATCTATGCATGTCATTGAGGAGCCCATTTTGTTTCTATATGTGTGTGTTTGTATGTGGTTATTTATTACCCAGAGAGGGCCACCAGAGAAAATACTTGGCCTGAAGAATTCATGGCCTGTGCAGATCCTCCAGATGTCAGTGGGAAAGGCAAGTGCTCATCACCTTAGAGAATGGGGCCACTGGTATTAGATTGAAATACTTGAGATGGGATACTAGAATAATTTTTTATTTCAAAAAGCAGATGCAAACCACATTCTAATCCTGATGCACATGTGTGTAAATAGAAGCATTGTTTTACCTTTTTTTTTCATTTATAGTATGTATTTGATTTAGACTCTGATTTAGAAATTTTGTAATAAGCCATGTGCTAGCTCTGGTAGAACAAGTTTGTCCTTAGTTTCTCCTATGACTGTAATATTCCTGGTATTCAGATTCTGTCTGTGTAATGTTCTTACTCTATATTTGTCTGTGCAATATAAAAGCTGTGACTTGATGCACAGCTTGAGTCTGGTTGTACATCACCTATGTATATATATATACATATATATATAAAAGGACCAGAATCCCAAGCTTGCTTACACTATGATTAGTGTAAAGATTGCCACACATCATTTTACAGGGCACAAGTAATCATGGAATGGCTTTGTAAATGCATGGTAATTTCTACCATAACCTGCTGTGCAATCTCACAGGTGACATTTTATTAGTGCTCTTTGTCTTGCTAGAAGAAATACTAACCTGAAGGACTTGGTAAGATTAAAGGGTCCTGGAGTAGACCTGGGGCTACATGGAAAATCCATATCTGATATTGCATATCATACAGGGTTTTCAAACCATGTCCTCAATGCTTTCTGTGCCCTGTAAAATAGTGTAATTATATAAAATATATACTCCTTGTTTTGCCTCCTGCCTTGTTTACATTAAACAGAGGATATTCAGTAAAAATTTTCTATTAAACTTTGTGTAGGTCACTTACTAACAGTGTTGCCAAGGTTTCACAGATGTGGGAATTTCCAATGAGGAATTGTTGAAACAGCCACATTACCAGACATACAATATTAAGTTTTATGAAGGAGGTTGTGATAAAAGTCAACTTTTTGTGCTAAAAAATGCATGGAGGATTAAAAGGGATATTCTCAAAATAAATTAATTTCAGTGAAGCGACCACTTCTATTACTACAGAATCCATAATAATTTTTGTACGGGTGACCTTGAGACAGAATGTGTTTTAACATTTTACATCATGCCTTTCATCCTGAAGTCCTCATTTATTTTGAGTCTGTCACTACAGCATCTTCCAGGATAAACATGTTTCCTGTACTGTGCTGTGCAGGCCTTGGACTGAATCAGCATGCTCTTGCCCAGGAAAATGGGAAACCTAGGGAAATGGGCAGGCTGGAGCCATCCTGGGCACAGATTAACATCAGGTCTTTCCTGGGAGCCCTGATGTCCTTCCAGAAAGGCTGCAGCTGCTCAAGGCCTCGGTTTTCTATTGCATTTGAGTGCAGAGTGTCAATGACAACATTGGTTTGTTGGAGACAAATGTCGTGGGGGTGAGCGAGTGTCGTTTCTTCCTTCAGGGCCTTCCAGGAAGGCTTTTATACACAGGGGTTTATATGTGTTTTTATATACTTTTAAACTGTGTTTGTTGTGTGTTTTTCCTATTTTTGGTTTCCTTCTAGTCATCAGCCTTTTAAAAATCTTGTTGCTCTGTAGGATCTCCTCTGAGGGCTGCACTTGGATGTTAAGCTGTTCCTCCTCAGTATTTAACATCTGCAAGTGCTCTTACATCTTTAATAAGAACAGTGCTACAGCAAGATGATGCACTTGACAGCTTTCATTATAGCTCTCTGCATCTTTCTCCCATCCTCTTCATCTCAGAGATTGTCATCTCCCACCCCAGATCACTTATCTGCTGTGTCTGCACGAGGCATTCAGAGATTTAGGGAGACTTTGCTTTCTCAAGCAGTGAGGAAGTTGTATCAAAATGGAATGTTTTGCATCTCCTTATATTTTTCTCTTACTTTGATAATCTTGAAATAACAGTTATTGAAGCATGGTTATCTTACGGCACTGACATTCTGATACAAGATTTTGGGGCTCTACATCCTACTGGGGAAAAAAGAGAGAGTGCTATCAATGTGTGGTCTCTACTTCATATTCATTAACTCTTTGTACAGATTATCAGCCAGAGTTCTCAGTGTAGATACAAGTAGCACAGGATCCACTGACTTTGTTAACCTTTAAATACCAGCAGAACTGGTGCTGTCAAAGCCTCAAGGATTTTGCTGGTTTGGTATGTGATCCATTTGGATTAAAGTGGATTAATGCTCAGTGCAGTGAATCTGTCCCAGGTTGTCTGAGCCCTTTCAGCCTAAACCATGTGTTCCTGGTGCATCCTTTATCAGCTGAGGCTCCCTTTGAATGCTGAGAGAAAGAACTGAAGAGCAGTTCAGGAATCAAGTGAAGCATATGGTGGATTAAAATTTGCAGGTGTCATAAGCTTCCTGGAAATGCAAAAAGACAGTGTGAAATTTTAAATTTTACATGTTTTGACTGGTTACCTTTGGAGTTAGATCTGTGCCTTTGGTGGCAGACCTGGGAGGATAAAATTATGCATCATTGAACAGGGTATCTCACTGGGATACTTGATTGCCCTTGCTAGGATGGCACACCCATTCTCAGCTATGCTTCATTGAATTCCTGCTGGTTATTACGATTTATGCTGCTGCTGGTATGTGTCACAACAGCGCTGTGGAACTCAGGATTTTGCCAATGTCTTGGAACATTGACAAAAAAAGTAGATACATCTTGCTACCTTTGCCTTTCTGCTCTACAGCATCATAACTCAATAGGGGTTTGTATGGTGTCCCCTTCCTTTGGTGAAATATTTTACAGGCTGAAAAATAAGGAAACACATGAAAGGGAGAAGCCTGTTTCTGTGCTAGGCTGGAGGAACATATTCTCTTAATAACCTTAATTTTCAAAAAGTTGAAACTCATTTTCTAACTTGAATGGCTCTCTTCCGAAAAGAGGGAGGATATCCTCCATAAGACAGTGAAGATAAACCTGTTTCAGTAGTTTGCCCTGAGCATGGCAGAAATGTGGTATTGGTTTTATATATTTGAAGATGTGTAGTATGTGAATTCCAGTTTGGAGAGATGAAGCAGGTTAAAATTTAAGTCTTTGTGCTATGTAATACATATAACAAGAGACAGGAAGTTCTGCAGAAAATAGCAAAAGATCTTATTTTGGAGAGGAGAGCCACAGTGGTAACTTAAGTTTAGCACAGTTAAATTAGGGTTAGGGTTAGAGGAACATTAGTTCCCAATAAAAAGATTTGGAAGACTTAAGCAGCAAGACTGAAAGAATTATGAAACCTTAATTTACGAGAATGCAATTTAAGAATGAGATAACATCGTTGAGGCAAACTGAAACAGCTTGTCATTGAAAACTTCCTGACCTTGAATGTCACTAGATCAGAAGTGGAAAGCCTGTAACCTCACACTTTTGAAGCCAGACTGAACAAAAACCATGGAATGTTTCACGAGGGAGCCAGCCTGTGTCGGTGAGGAGGTGAGGCAAACACACAGTTACATCCTGACTCCCAGCTGCTGAACGATTCCAGCATGGCTTGGGCTGGTTCTGCTGGAAAGCAGGGAGATGGACTGATCCCCTTGAGCATCTCCTGTAAATGAGGGAAGTTGCAGCCCGAGGAAAGCAATTTCCAGCTTTCCCAAGCGCCTCTCACTCCCAGCAGAGCCCTGTGCAGATGAAGCACCCATCGCACGCAGCGGGGGCACGCCTCGTCATTATCCCTTACTTGAGAAACCCTCTTCTGCTTCCCTCATCTCCACATCCACAGGAAGCACCTGTCAAGTTCATATTTCTTAATGTGGGTCATGAATTTTTATTTCCTAGCATTTCAAAGACTCCTATTTTTACTGTTAGCAGGTTGTCTATCAAAACTGTGCATTTCCAGACAATTTTCCTTGCAGCTTCCTGAAAGGGAAGAAAAATCTTTGCATTGTTTATCCTGGCTTTTAGACTCACATTCTCCTGCCTTGTTAATTCCATCCTTTCAAATCCCTGAAAATGTTTTTTGCCTTGTCCTTCACCTTGAGGATTCAGTAGTCAGCAGTTTGTGCAGCTCGGCAGGCAGGGAGGGTTATGGACAGCATGGATGAAATCAGAGCTGCTTCTGCCCACCCAGGTCCAGCTGCAGGATCTGTACAGGAGGAAATCCCATTGCATAGCAGACGTGGAGTGGTCAGAGGGAGAACCTGAAATTATGGAAATTTTGCTGTCAGAAGGAATGCACACAGTCTTCACTCTCAGCTTTGCAAATTCATCATGGCATTTCTGATAATGGTTTTTTCAGAAGGAAAAACAGGGATGAAAATTAAGAAAAAAGTGGTTACTGAAGAAAACCAGATAGCCTGGACATGTTTAAAAAACAGATACTTAAACAAAAGGCTTCTACTGACCTGACAACAGTTCTGAGCTTCCCAACAGCCATGTTTGGTGCCAGCTCAGCACAGGGACAGGACCTGGATCAGCTCTGGCATGTGTGGGACAGCTTGTCTGGGGCCAAGGGAAATACAATAGTTTGTGACCCTCAGAGGGCATTTTAAAGAGTTACCACCAAAGTAAAGATAAACCATTGAGAGGAGAAACATATTTCATATGTATATTTATATAATATATATAATAGATGTGAAATATGTATCATATCTATAATATTTCTAATTGCTCAAAACTTTATTATTTTATGTTGTTCCTTTGTTCAAACAATCAAGCACAAATTACTAAGGAAAGCAGTCACCCCTTGCTTACACTGGCAAAACCTTAGCAGGGTCACATAAGATACATCCTTAAGCCAGTAGTAACTGAAGTATTATTACCCTCTCAGGGCCATCCAGCAGAAGGCTGCTTTGCTGTTGGTAAATAAGACCTTCCATTAACAGCTTAGAACTCTGCTATTCCCTGATTTTTTTGCCAAAATTTAGGAAATGTAGTAGTAATACTGGCTAAATCATGCATCAAAATTGTGTGAGAAGTTTCATTATATATATATCTATATATTTATATATAGATATATATAGATATGTCTGCTTCTTTGGAGCTATGATCTCAGATCATTAAATAAGGAGTTGGTTTAATATCAGCCAATAAATCACAATAAACCTTGATGTTTCCAAGATGGCAAATATGCTTATCAGACCATATTTTTACATTCTAAAAGATCAAGAGTGAGCACAAACCCTTTTTCCCCCTTTTATAATTAATTCCAAATGTCAGTTTGATCTACTAATATAATTCTAATTGCCAAATTCCTAAAATAGGGTTGCCTTTTTGTTTCTAAATATCAACCAAACAGAATAACGAAAAAATAGATGCCTTGATATGATTAAATGTGATCTGATCAACCAGTGGGACAGGCCCACGGCTTCCTCTCTCTTCAGTTTATGTCTGGAAAGTGAGATGCTGGCAAGGACTGTTCTGGCTGGTCTTGCCTAAGAGGGGAAAGCTGCAACATAAAAAGTTTCTACCTTTTACTCCTGGGGTAGAAAATGGAAATACATTATGATGGATACTTTGAGATTACAGTACTTATGCTTATCCTGGAAACGATTATTTTTATGTTTCATTTTATTCCAGGAGGAAGCAAAGGTGTGGGAACTGTAAATAATGCCATGCTAATAATCCCAGCCAGCATCTGCAGCAGTTGAGGCCATTTCAAGGCACATTTTACTCTTTAGCCCTGATCACTGTCTTGTGCTGCCAGTTGTTTAGCTATTTTTAAGCAGCTTGCTTGCTAACCACGCACTGAGGTGATGCTGAGTATTCTGAGCAATTTTGTTGAGTTTGTGGTTTTGAGTGGCAAATAGGTTTTTCTCTCCCTGTGACAGATGGATGACTTAGTCTGTTAATAGAGGAAGCTGTCACAGAGGAATTACATGTATAGACTTCATTTACATTTTTAAAGTGCAAGCTATATAGGTGAAATTCATCTTTTCAGCTCTTCAGGTATTAAACCGTTTGGTGGAAAGGGTTTGACTTCTTAGTCCTGGCTCAGTTTTCTGCAGAAACTTTCTGTGCCCAGAAGCCAGAAGAAATTGCTCCAACACTGGACTCAGTGTTTATTACTTCAGTGGAAAAGTGTGGACTGCAAGAGTAAGCTGACCCAAATGCCAGATAGAGAAGTTCTCCAGGTTAGAACTGAAATTTGATAATGAAAACTTGCACCATAATGAGCCAAGGTCAGTGTAATTGTGTAACTCTGCTATTTCAGCAGCTGAAGATTCCACCTGATTAACCTATTTATAGCATTGTTTTAATTCAGTGCCATTTATTCCAGATGCTCCGTGGAATTTTACAAACAGCCAAGGAGACACCAACCCTGAGTGCAATATTTAATGAGCTGGCTTTCATTAAGTTAACTCCTGATATTCTGCTGATCTCCTACCTTGAGCAATGTATTAGCAGGGTCTGGGTTGGATGACAAATGAGAAACTTAAAAATAGCATAATAATGCAGCTGTGAACCCCTATTGTATTGTATTGCCATCACTGTTAACAGGCCACAGGTTTAGTGCCGAGTTTGCAACGTATAAAATGGGTTAGCAAACGTGTAAATGAACCCAAATAGGTCTTAGACTGAGACAAAAGCATCACCATGAACATCACAGTCCTCCTGGGGAAAGGCTCCAGACACCCGTGACCTTCAGCACCACCACCACCACCACTGAGCCCCGAGGAGCAGGGAAAGGGACCACAACATCAGAAAATGGGATAAAACATAGGAAAAGCACTTTTAACTGTTTTATTATTAGCATTGAAATTTTTTGTGCCTAGAAAAAGCTGCTTCTTTCTGTGGTAATTACATCTGGGCTGATAGTGGCTCTTGGAACAGACTGCAAGTATAGGAGGTACGAGGATCAAACACACCAGGAGAAGTTTGGTCTCCTGCTGCCAGGGAGAGGACTCTGACAAAACAGAGACAGATACTTCTATCTTCTGATGAAAAATGTCATCAGTTTTGTTGTTGGTTTTGATCCTGATACCCTCCCTGCTGTGGAAAAGCTGCTTGAGGGCTTTTTCTGCCTGAGAACAGTGACATTTGATCTGAAATCTGTCTGGAGCCCAGACTGGGGATATGCATGAGGCTGTTGGTAAATACCATTCTTCAACATTTAAATGGTGCTGTACTCCAGCTGGGAGACTTTAGCCAAGTGCAGCCACACCATTCCTACTAAAGAAACAAGAGAACACCTAAGTCCTGTCTCCAACCATGCATTTTATAAGAAAAGCTCTTTTTCTTTGGTTTGAATATGAACATATCTACTCAAGTCATATTCTACCCTATTACTGCCTCCAGGTTTATCCAGAATAAAAAATTGCTACTGTGACAGTCAGTATGACCAGACTGCTAAAATAGAAACACAGAATTTCATTCAGATGATCATCATTATTTAATCCAGCAAATACTAAAATTTCATTTCACCAGAACATATTTTTCTTTGGATTGGGTCCCAAATAATTTCATTCCCTGGTTTTTGCATTATTTCAGTGACAACCTACTCACACCATAATTTTTCTTAAGGGGGTCAGTGTGCATGTGGGGAACAAAGCTTTCTCATCACTGGGTACCATTCTTAGTATCCATTTGTCTCTTGCTTCCCTGAATCACTGTTGTGAAGCATTTCCAGGGAGCTGATAATCACGATTTAAACCATTATGTTTTCCACCATTTATAAGCATGTCTGAGCCAGAAATCATTCTCTGGCTGTTGCTGCTGCATCCTTTAGGGACAAAATGTTCTAAAGAGCTAATGTTGCTCTTTCATTAAGAAACCTATTCGGAACCACAGAGAGTGATTTTGACAGTGCAGTTGGTAGTTGCTCTAGGGCAGGAGCCTGACAGGAGTCCTATTTTAAGCTAAATGAATGTATTCTGTTTATTTAAAGAACCAGAGTCAGTTATAGATTTGGGTATGCATGCACAAGTATACACCTGTGCATCTTGTGCACTCTGCCTCTCCAGATTGCATAAAATAACGTTGCATTAAAAAATGCAGCATACATTTGATACATTTAAGAAATGTTTGCTGCTGGGGAGCCCTGGCATGAAGACTAGGAAAGAAAAAAGAAAAAAAATAAACAAAAGGAAAAAAGGAAAATAAAAGAAAAAGAGAAAGGGAAAAAGAAAAAAACAGATTTCTACAAGCCCAGTATCAGTCATTTAACCATATCTCATGTTTTTGTAGCATGAACACGTTTTGCTTTTTCATACAGAGTCATAGAATCATTTTGGTTGCAAAGGACCTCTAAGGTCATTGAGTCCAACCATGAACCCAGCACTGTCAAGGCCACCACTGAACCATGTCCCCCAGTGCCACATCTACACATCTTTTAAATCCGCCATCCAGGGGATGGTGACTCCAGCAGCAGTCACCCTGGGCACCCTGTTCCAATGCCTGACCAGCCTTTCAGTGAAGAAATTTTTCCTAATACCAATCTAAACTTCCCCTGGTGCAACTTGAGTCCATTTCCTCTTGTCACTTAGGAGAAAAGACCAACCCCACCCATGTTTTGCTGGGTTTCAGTGTGGAGAGAGAAAAGCATTAAGTGAATAAGGGAAATTGAGGTGAAGGTCACTGAGATTCAAAGTGACAGAAAAGATTAAGTCCTTGCAAAGATGAATGGGGGTGTAGTCTCACATCATGGTTTTTCTGGTGGCAAAGCTGGTTTTCAAAAGTTCATATCCTCAGCTGCTGGGCACTGTGTTATATAAACAACATTACACTGGTCATTGCACCACAGCCCAGGAAGTTCAAGCAGCACAGGCAAAGGTTATAAACTGCTGCAGAGGTGGAAATGTGAACCAGGGTGGGAATGGGCAGCACATTTCCTCTTGTCTCCATGGAGCAGAACAGGGAAGAGCAGCAATCTGAGGAGGAAGGGTCCTTATGTGGGGAGCTGGAAGAAGCTGGTTTCTGTTCCTGACCCTGCTGCATGACCCATCACCTCTGTTACTACAGCATGAGAGAAATATCACTGAAAGTATTTCTTCAGAAGGGTCTCATTAATGCAAGTGTGATGGAAGATGGTCTAGGAACACAGCATTGCTACCAGTCCCTCTCGTCTTTATAAGTGTCACTGCTCAGGTAATCACAGACTTTCCAAATTAGATCTCCTGGTAGTGCTACCAAACACATGCTTGTGTCTTAGCAAAATGTTCTTTGTGAGGACTTTGGAGATCGAAGAAGTCTGGGCTTGATTGGAAACCAATTATCTACTGCTGTGTGGACCTTTGAAAACTAACAGGATTTTTATTTCCTTTGCCCTTTGATCCCCAAAATGAGCAACATAAAGATAAGGAATATGAGAACAAAAGAGTAGATGTACCAAGCAGAGTGGAAAGGGAAAGCAAGAAGGTGCCCATAGGCTAGTTGGATAGATTAAAAAAAAAAATTAAAAATCAGGTTTCTTGATCAGGAAATTCGAGCAAGCTACAGGCATAAGCAATGTATCTTTCAGCTCAGACTCTGTAAGTCAGAAAAACACCCAAACAGGACTGCAATATGGATTACCCATGGATGTCCATGGGAAGAATATTTTTTTGCTCCATATGCAACAGGAATTACAGTATTTCTTGTGCAGCTGATGCTACTCAAAGTAGCATTTCTTTGCTGTACCTTTAATCTTATTGCATAGATTCTTCAGCCTTTCTCCTACCCTTTTCCTTGTTTGGCTTCATATTCCAGGAAGAACCCAATGCCTACGAGTGTGCTGTGCAGCTCCAGCTCTGTTGTCATTTCCAGTGCTGTCTGTGGGCCAAGGAAAGCAGGGGCAGATCCGTCCCCTCCTGCAGCATTTCACCCACTTCCACGGCCCCCTTACTTTAATTTTAGTTTCACTGTCTGGGGTCAGTCCTTGTACAGGGACAATTAACACCGAGCCTCTGAAATCTGATAGGGATTTAAAGCAATGGGTGAGTGGTTGCCACCTGGTGAGAGGAGGAGGAAGGAGGGGGAGGATGAGTGAGCCGCCCTTTTCCTTTCTCATCCGGCACACATTAGTGGATCAATGACTGAAATGGATGAGGGCGCTGCTGAAGTGTCGGCACTGCAATGATGTAGCTGCTATTAATGGCTAGAGCTCCAGCCCGGAAATTATAGAAGAAGAAATGGAAAAAAAAAAAAATTTCTGTGGGCTCTGAATTGGTGATTTGAGGATTGTAATTTAGTGCTCGCTTTCATATTTCATAAAAAGGCTACTGTGCACATTTTCAGAAGTTCGCCTGTTAGTTAAGGAAGGAATAAAGTCAATAAACTGTATTTGATCTCAATTCTCCTTCCACTCTGCATCTAAGATAGGACACACAATCAGCGATGGTGGCTTTCCTTTAAATCAAGGTTCATGCTTTTCAGCAGATCAGTTTGCAATGGGGAAATGTACCATTAGCTCTCCGGCTGTCTGGATTTAGAGCAAACATACAAAATATTTTAGTTTATATAGCCTGTGAACTCAGCATATTTCAAGGTCAAATTCCTATTTCACTAAAATAGCTGGCAAACACATGGTTAGCTTCAGGCAGCCTGGATCTAGACACAGTAAAGAAAAAACAACCCAAAACTGATCAAAGCAACCCCAAAATCCCACAGCAAAAGCACCTTGTCTTGCAAAACTGTTGAAAAGGACAAATCTGCTATTCTCAGCTAAATCAGTGACCCGAGGGAGGCTGTACCCTTCCACCAGCAGTCTGACCAATACCAGAATTCAACAGGGTTTTATCCATATTGACTTTCTGCGGGCTTCCCTTCTCCTGCAGGCATCAGACAGGTCAGAGGGGAGCACCAAGGGAGGGAGCTCAGCTCCCTCCCCACTGACAGTGATGCAAAGCAACACCCTCTGCTTCTGAGGCACTAAAAAGTGAATATATCAAATTCTATAAGAAAGATGTCTATGGAGCAGTGTTCCCACTCTCATCTTTCAGGTTAACCTACTTTCTGCCTCCTGCTCTGAGGCTTTTCCCGTGTCCCTGCTGCGGGTGGCTGCTGTAACTGCAGCTGCCCTTTCTGCGAGCAGCCAAGGGGAAGGCGTCCAGCATGGATTGGCTGAAACAACAATAGCTGGTCCTGAAAAGCAGTTCCTGCCTAAATCCACGGCAGTCGCCTGCCGAGATGAGGGAATTCTGCCCTTCACATGATTGCATGACACTGCTGGGGCACCTGCCAGTCCCCACTCCCAGCCTTTCCTGCCTGACGATTAATTCCCCACAGCTCTCTTAGTGGAAGCTTCAGTGAGTGCCAAAAAGGTTTTTCTCTAATTTCAGCCTCCTAACTTTTTTTCTGCGCTCCCTAAATAGCAAAGGCTGTCTGATAAGGCAGCCCGCGGTGAGCAAGGAGAGGAGGCACTGAGGTAAACAACGACGGGTGATCGGGCATAAATATTTCAGAAAAATGTGCCAGCGTAAAAGGCTTGGCTGCAGCTATTCCTCCTCAGGGGTCAGGTTGCAAAAGCCTCTTCCTCACTCCCCCAGCATCTGCCTCCCTGGCTCTGAGGCATGGACACATCCAAGCGCCCGATAAATCCCAGGGACGGCCAAAGCATGAGAGCGAGTATTTGCTTTGCGCTCCTAAAACCATGCTTACAATTCTGCCTTGTGGCTGGCTAATTAAAGCTCGCACAGCCGGCTGATCGTCAGTCGGGGGCTGCCAGCCCCGTTGCCTGCCAGGCCGCCCTGCTGCTGCTGTTAGGCGCAGCCCGGCGGGGCTCGGTGCTCCCCGGAAATTGAAGCGGCTCGTGTTCCGCTGCCCGCCCCGGGCTATCGCCGCAGTGGCCACACCGGCAGGTCGGCCCTTTTCTAACAGACTGGTTCACGGAAAACGCTTCACTGCACCTGGTATTTATCTCAAAATGCGCATTCTAGAGGAAACGTCTGTAACACCCTGCCCTGAGGATCCAAAGCATGGATTCAGCGCTCCCTGGGCGTTTCTCAGAGGCCGCTCTGCCCCCTCGGCCCGCAGCCTCTCTGTCCCCGGAGCAGAAGGGGATGATGCATCTGCTGCTCATCCCCTGGCTGCCGGGCCAGCTCTGCCCTGAACACATCTGGTACATCCTGCAGAGCTGCAGCACAGCCGTGTCACCCCGCAGGACAGACAGCCCGAGCTTTCAGCTTTCCGAGAAGGTGGCAACATCTTTGCTCTGCTGAATTCTAATGGGAGCTGCACTCTGAATCTATTAAGCAGCCTCTTAGCGCAAATATCATGTTTGTAAAGAGTGATAAAGAACTCAGGAAATTACTAAAGGCTGTAGGCTGTCACCCTGAAAGTGACATCGGACCCAAATGTTGTGTACACAGAAGCATCTTTAAACCACTCGAGCTGTGTGGATCAGGGTAGATACCAGCTTGGGAATTCTCTGTGGCTGATTCAAGTGCATTCAAGGATTCAAGTGGTGGGACTGCCCCCGTGAACAAGCAGGTTTTTCATGGTCCAACTCAAATTCATCTAACATTTCTGTTTTCTAAATGTGGAACAATCAGGATGCCTAGAGAAAAAGAAGTGGAGCAAAATCTCGAGTTCTGAGGGCTTGCAGGTTCCTCTTGTGCCCTTCAGAGCTCAGACAGCCTCGGTGACTCTCAGCCCTGCAGCCATGAGGCAAAAAACTCTCGTTGTGCTCCTGGAAGGAAAAATGCTGCCAGAGCCCTGAGGTTCAAAGACTTTGCTCATGGAGTATGGGACATTTTAGAAAAGCTGGTTTCTTGCTCATTGATAATTTTTCCTCTGATTCGGATTACAGAGAAGGATATTGCTAAACAGAACATTAGAAGGTAAATTAAACATTCCAAAAAATTTAAAAAGCACCTATTCTAAAAATTTTTCCTTATTTCTACTTTTTTTTCTGTCTCTGTAAACTCACCTGACTGTATTTGTATTCAAGATATATAATAAATGTAATTCTAAACTCTTGTGGGAGATATTACTTTCTGTATTTGATGTATTTTGAGAAAATAACAGCCAAAATGTGGATTTTCCTAGTTAGGCCCACTGCTTGGAGATAAATGATTCATCTTTCTTTTAACATGTAATCTATTAATTTTTAATTAATAGTACAGACAAGACTGAACAATTATTGTTACTTCTTTTGGCCTTTTCCACTTAGCATAGAAGCTGGAAAAACAAAGCTTAGCATATTCAAAATGATTCAACAAAATGTTATTTCTGACTCTTGAGAGTGTAACTCTCAAGATTGGTTTCATTTCACATAGAAAATAAAAGTAAATCTAATATGTGTTATATGAAACTGTAAAGGGAAAAGCACAGAACCAACACAATGGTCCTCTAAAGGTCAGCTGTGAGGATGTGACAGTGTTAAATTACCAAGGCAAAAGAAGCTGAAATGCTGAAGTATGACAATACAGAAGAAAGAAAAGGAAGACTTGAACAATTCCAGGTAGTCCTCAGAGCATCCAACTGCTCTGTAAATATTGCTTAATTAAATGTATGTGGATTGACAGCAATATTTAATTCCAATTGCATTATAACAGAATCACTACCTGCAATATTAATTCCAGATTCCACAGCAGAGGCAAACCAGGATTAGATCTGAACTTACATCCTGATCAAGAATTTATGGTGCAGGTCCAAAAGCACCAAGTCTAAGGCCAATATTAATTTATTACAAGGTCACACAGACCTCCACCTTCTTGATTCATGTTCTCTGCTCCTAACTTTACAGAAGATCTGTGTAAAGGTCAACTGCTTTGTCTGAATGTCAAGAGGAAGAATGAAGCAAATAGGGTCACCCCTTCAAATTTTAGCTTCCCTGAACTGGTACTACATCAAGCAGATATTTGTCTTGGATGCTGTGAGGAGTAAAGGCATGGAGCAGTGGCTGAATGGGAAATCTGACATGACTACAAAAAATGGACTTATGATCTGTAGAAAATTCAGGTCTGTCAGTCAGACAAAATGTGAGACTCTGCTAAACTAAATGGGCTTGTTTATCACTGTAATTATGTAGCTTTACAATGATAAGGTATTATATCTACATGTCTTACTTTGTGCCAGGAACTGTTCTGCAGAAACCCAGTAAATTTAATTATGAGAGATAGAAAAAAGTTCCTTTATTTCATGATCTATCCACCCCTGTAATGATTACTCTGGGGAAATTCCCACTGAAGCCAAGCAGATGGTTCCTACCTTGTTGTACACCCAGCTTATTTTCTTTTAAGCAATGAAGTGGTTTACAATGCCATTTTTCTCTGGAGCTGTCTTGCATTTGGCAGACCTCTGGCTGTGTGTGAATTCTCTTTTATTGTATATGTGGGTAAATGGCTCATTTTCTTTTTTACCACAGATAGCAAATCCCACTTTGGATTCATATAAATAAGGACATGAATCAGATGAGTATCTGCTCCAAACACGCTTTCAACAAGATGACTCCCACTGACTTTGTTACAAGGGAGTCAATAATCAGATTTAATGTTGCTGAGCCACAAGGGTGCATTTCCACAAACGCCCATACTGAGCTCTTAAACACTTGTCTATGGACCAATATTGTGTATTTCTGCTTCTGACTAATTCCTTGCTCTCTTTCTGCACAGATGTGTAAACCTGCAGCAAACTGGAACCGGTTGGATGAGAGAGCTCTCTGCTTTCCCTGCGCCTGCTAGTAACCAAGCCTGGCCCTGAGGAAATGTGCCTGTGATACTTTCCAAGGCAACCTCTGTCCTTGTGTCAGGAGCCAGCTCAAACCCTACACCCTGTTCAAGGGATTTACCCAGGACAGAGGTGTGGCTGTGCATTGTTCTCAGCAGAAAGGAAGATTTATGCCATTTCTCCTTTCTTCTCATAATCATTCCAGGCTAACAGAAGGAATATCATACAGGTTTTCGAAAAGTGATGAACACTGATGATATCTCTCAGGAAACTTTTCTTGAAGTCAAATCTTTGTAAAACTACAACTGCCCAGATTAAAGGCTGAACCTAAATTGGCAGGTGCCTGATCGAGGAATAGTATATACTTTATCTGATTTGAGACTATGTAGCTCCAAGGAGTTCTTTAAAGAGAGATAAATCATTAATCCTCACAATCAGTTCAGAGCAGCCAGAAAAGAAGATAAAGTTCCCATGTCTTTGTGCCACATATACCTCCAGGCACTTTCTAACAGATTTCTCTGCAGTTTGAATTCAGCCCCTTACTTCAGAGTCGGAGACACACAGGGAAGCTGTGTTTGAAAGAAAAGAAAATAGCTGAAAACTCTCAAGAGATATAATTTAAAATGGATGGTGGTGTGATGGGGGAAATTTATTTGCAAGCATTATGTCATATTTTTTCTCAGATACCCATTAAGAGCATACACAATACCTGGATGACTTAACCTGTGACCATTATTTATTGTAACCTGTGTTTTCCCCAGAGTGAGTGCCTGAATTCGAATCTTCCATTAATGGCTAAGTGCACTTCTGGGAAGGGTAAACAGAGCAGCAAAGGCCTGAATCCGCAGGCAAGAGGCACACAGCAATCAAAACCAGAAAGAAGAAAAGTGGCTGTAAGTGTCCTCTTTGCTCCCTGATCCTGGACAGGCTGTGTAAGGCTGGCCCCAGTGGAAATGAGAAGACTCTGCAGCTTGCTCATTCTGCCCATAGTTTGCTTCAATCTTTCCCTTTTTCTGTGGAATAGAGAACCCCTTCTCAGGCACTGGAGAGAAATCATTTACCCAGGAATAGCTCCAGCACAGTGATCTATGCAATGCAGGGATTTGCCACACAGCATCTTTGATGCAGAATTGCTGTGATGATCAAAGCAAGTTTAATCAGCTTTGTGGTTTGTAAGTGTTTGCAGCCCCTTCTGCCCGCCCGCCACCGGCCAGGATGTCTCCTTCACTTTGGACAGCAATGATGCAGGGAAAACCAGTCATGGCTCTGTGGCCAGCCTACCCCCAGGAATGTTTTCACCCTCATCCTTCAATGAGAGGACAGATGGAAACATGAATTACGAGTGGGAGATGTTGCCAAGTCTACTCATTGAGGGAAGGACTTCTGAAGGAAGGTCATCTTTTCTATCTGTTCCCTGCCCCATGAAGTCTCTGAAATGAGCTCAGAAGATTTTCAGAAACATTTGGAAGTGTGTGCCTATGAACTGAAGTGTGGCCTACCAGCATCATACAATGCTGTTGTTTTGGCTGCCAGCCCCAAGCACAAAGCACAGGCGATTTTGGAGACGTGATGGAGATTCCCTGACACACAAACATCTTCCTGTGAGCATCTCCTGTGGCTCCACTCTCATTTTATTCTGGTCAGACAATGCAGAGATCCCTGGGGAGAAATCAAGTGTACTGTGCTGCTGAATCTCATAAACCCACAGTTTTCAGTGTTAAGACTGTTGGACTTCAAAGCTAAATCCAGATGAATGTTTCTGAGGAGGAAAGCAGATCCTTTTAGTGTCTGAACCATTAAGCTGTACTTAAAAGAATGAGGGAAAGGTCTCAAAAGTCTTGTTTAATACAAGCTGCTATTCTAGATTTCATTCCTCCCCCAGCTGGTATTTCCTGCTCTGCAAGACACAGGGGAGAGCTAAGGCATTATTTAATGGGATTTCTCTGAAAGAGAAATCTTTAAGCTCTGGCACTAGAAGCAGGGGTGGCTGGGGGAGCTGCTCGGCTGGTACCTGCCCAGGAGTGTGTGCTGTGCAGACAGTCCTGGAGAGTGAAAGCAGAGAGGTTGCTATTCCATAAATCTGCCTCTGCTATATCCAAGACAAATCTAATTTAAGCTTTATTTTTGAGGATTTAAGTGGGGAAAAGCCTTGTCCTTGTTTTCTGCACAAGAAGTAAGCTTCCAGCAGCTGGAGCTACTGGCCATGGAGCAGTTACAATAACTTGTCTACTATTGCTGAAAAGTAACTTATTAATTTGACTGTCAAATCACAGACTTCTTTTAGAGTGTCTCTCTCCCACTGCCAGTATTGAATGGGCAGGTTTCCACACTGACTTTCTGAGTTGCTGTCATTTGCAGCAGTTCATCTATTCCAACTCTTCTTACGCCTTAAGCTGATTTTGACTGAAACAACTGTAAACTCTTTGCAGTTCATTCATTGGAGCTCTCACTTTGGCAGAGTATCAGACTGATGCCAGGACAACCACGGCCGTGAGATTTTTTTAAGGACGTTTAGTTCCTGCCATCTGTCTGTTGGCTCAACTCTAAGAAATTTAGATTGTGCTGCCTTCCTAAAGTTGTTTTTTTCCCCCTTGGACTGCTGTCAGGATATGCAATCTGTCTCTGTGAGTGTTCCACTGAGACTTGAGATGTGATAAAATGCCTCCAATTCTTACATGTGTTACTTTATTTCTTAAGACCAGGTGATGATAACGACACATTTACGATGCATGTCACTTTAAAGGCAATGAGTAAAGAGAGGTTCCAACCTTTTAATGCAGACTTAGTGCATTTTAGGAATAGTGTAACATTTTCTATGCTATTACCTCATTTTGTCCTATTAGACCACGTTATTTATCCAAGCTAAGGTGTGAGAGGAATGATTAGTTTTTGTGCTGCCACTAATCCGAGCTGGGGCTTTCCACAGTAGAGCTATTTCACTTAGGAGTGATCAGGCATAGAGGAAGAGGTAGGGGTAGCTGCACTGCTTTTTGGTTGTGTGTAATTTAGTTATATCCCACTTTATTTTTCATATTTCTTTTTCTCCAAAGTGTTTTGAGAGGAGCTGGTATTTCTCTGATGCTCAGTACCCCTCCACATGAGCCTGTTTTTGCCTCAGTGTTAGACAGCTGGACTTGAGTAACACTGAGAGACAAACATCAGAGCCAGTGCCAGAAGTACCTGGTCCATTTGGATGCCGAGCAGTTGTACATAATCCATTAAAAGTTTAAATTGAGAAGTAGTTTATGAATTATTCCCATGAGAACAGGAAATCCCTACTAGAAGACGGGAGCAGAGGACACAAGTCTCATTAGGTGAGCTGTTCTTATGAAATTTCTGCTTTTGACAAAGCTGGGGTACATATTTTGTGGTCCAGATTTCAGATATGACTTTTAAGACTGGGACATTCCCAGTGATAAATCTGAAAGTATGGCAGATTCTGTCTGTTCTGGTAAATCAGTTATGAGCATATCAACATTTACATTACGATTTTAGACTCTGCTTGAGGGCCCACCTAGGCTTAGATTGCACCTTTTATCTTACAAGGTTTATTTATTTTGAAGACCTTAAAAATATTACATTGATAATGTGTTTCTAGATATAACCCATACAAAAGAGACATTTAGTTTATAGAATGAAACAATAAAACCTGAAAAATGTGGGAGTGCAGCTGGTTAATCTCTGTGTTCTTGTCTAATTGACAGTTTAGAAAAAATACTGTCTTAGCTAGAAAATACAATCCCTGCTTTAACAAAACACATCTTCACAGTCCTACTTGATTGCAGGGCTCACATTTTATCTATGTAGCTGAAGTCCAAGTAAATGATCTTTGTTTTTAGCTGACTGCAGTGCTTTTGCAGAGAATGATGATAAATCTGCAAAAGACAAAACCTAGATGTTTTCAGTTTCAATAAAAATTAGTCATTTTCTAAATAAAAAGAGGCACAGATTAGACAATGTAGGATTTAGATAAATTTAGGGTTACAGCAGTTCTCTTGCCTTCAGCCAGTATAATGAATAATTTAGAGCCAAATTTAGAGGCTCCAGGACTAAAGTATTGCACTATCTAATTTCTGTTGTTACTCTGAAGTGTAAGCAGCAAGCTTATTAAATATAAATGGAGTAATCAGACAAATTCTATGACTGCGTGCAGGAGCTTCTCATTAATGATTCACAATGAACCATCATGAAAGACTAAATAGACTGCACTGGATTTAAAAGTAATAAATATACTCCAGCAACAAAGTACTTTAATGACCTTCCTATGAACGATGGGGCTTAAAGCAAACAGATGCTCAAGCAGAATCTCCTCATGGAAGCTGTAACTCAAGAAGATCGTCTTTTGTACTTCCCTCTTGATTATTTTTTGTCAAAACAGCCCTGCCATGGTAGCCCTGTTCAGTGCCTCTTTTCAATGCTGTGTTTATACCCTGGAAAGATCAGCCACCAGAGCCTGCCACGATTTCACCCTGCAGAGGGTGATTGCTGCTCCTTAGTAGGACAGAGCACGTACCTTCAAGCCAAGCTGGCAATTAGGGCATGATTTTCAGCATCCTTTACCTCTCACTGACTTCAACAGATAGCACTCCTGGGATCAAGCTCTTCAGCTGTGTAAGTGAATACTGCTTCAAAGGGAAATTCTGAGCTAAAAGAAAAAAATACTTCGGCCTTTTTACAGCTTTCCAGGAAGGGGTTTTCAACATCTAACAGAGGGAAAGGTTCTTTAGCTTATTTTCGTGTGTTTGAGATTAGATGCACTGATGTTCCTTTCAGAAGTGGAATGTGAGTTAGGATACCAGAACACAAATTCCTTCCTTCATAAAAAGTTTAACAGAGATTCAAATTAAACAAAAAAAATTAAAATTGACTGACTTTCTAATTTTGCAGTTCTAGCAAATTGGGTTTTTTCTTAAACAAAAATATTTCTGAATAAACTTCCATTATCATTTCCCCACAGTGATTACTACAGATCCCAGACTTTCTCTTTGTCAGCTGCCTAGACAATAGCCTTACTAATCCTGCAAGATAAAACAGCCAATGAAAGAAGGATAAAAATACATGAAAACCTGGAAGAGATGCCAGGAAATTGGGAAATACTTGACTTTTACTTTCCTATTTCCAAGAGAAGTATAGGTCTTCAGATATGACAGGCAAAAATATAGTCTCAGGGTGCTCATTGTACATGATCAAGATATGAGATGGGATAAGCCAGAGTGAGTGGAATATTGATTTAGGTGTGTGTGCTGGTCAAAATATTTATTACCTTGTTCACACAGATGTGATAAATATGGAACATAATTTTAATGATTGCAACCCGGAATAGAAAAGCAGAACTCATCAACTTTTGGATCTCCTTGTTTTTAACAAGGTACATGTAAAATCAGTCTTTCTCTTCTCTGCAATTTTAAGTGCAACTTTATGAAAATAAAAAGCAGGCATTATCAATTTAATCCTACAGTTGGCAATTAGCATCTTTACAGACTCTGAAACCTAAACAATTAAAAGTTGAATAATTTATGGCAAATGGAACCATTTCTGTCAACAGCATTGTAACATGCATTTGAAGCATGCTTCACTGCCTGGAGCTGCTCGATGATTAATCCTGGAGTTCTCATTAGTGATGCACTTGCTGCCCCTGCCCCTGGGCAATGGCTACTTCTGTTTGCCTGCACTTCCGAGTTAATTGTAACTAAGTCGTGGTTACTTGCGCTTGTTCAGGGGAGATTGCGACAGTAAAAGGGGGTGGCGAAAGTGTGCTTTGCCTGCCCTCATGCCAGGATGGTATCTTCCAGGCCAAACCTGCTGGAATGGCCACTGACTCCTCTGGCCAGGGAACACAGCAGACACTTCCTCAGCTCCAAGTTCATTCTTGGGACAACGGACAGCAAATTCACAGCTTTGAGTTTCTTATCCTAGGTAGCTGCTAGAGATGTTTACAAGCCACTCACAGCAAAGATGGTTAGCTGGGCAGAGAGTAGGAAGCAACTGTAAGGGATGAATGATCAGGGAGATGAATATGGGAACCGTCTGTCTTTGAAAGAGGGTCAAAAGGATTGAATACTTGTAGGGAATACTACAGCAAAAAGGTGGCTTGGAAAAAAGCTGCCAGGTTAGAGTCAGGCTGAGAAAAGCCAGTTTGTGCCCATGTGTGGGATGACTGATGCGGGGGATGTCTCTGGAGAGATTTGTTGATTGAGATAATGTCTAGGGATTGTCTGCTTTTATGTTCCTGCTCTTTTTGGAAGGAGGAATCTGAGATGCTTAACTATTGCCCTTTGTAGGGTTTCTGGGCAGCTCTTCCTCTTCAGTGTGAGGAGAGAGATTTCTTTCATCTTATGAGCATACGGCAGACCAGAGCTTTTAAGCAATTGTTACATTTTGGGCTGTAACTCCAGGACCTTCATGGGGAGTGAACGTTCATCCCTGTGCTTCCTCTGGCTGCCTCATGCAGAAATGTTTCCACCTGGCTGTTCACTTCCTTGCTGGGAGTCACGCATGGCAGGTCACTCTTGGGAAGAGTGTGAAGGCTTGGCAGACTTGGAGGAAAGACATTAAAACAATAAAATTGTGTGTGATATTCTACTTCTGCAGAGAATTATACTTTCCCCCAATAATTTGTGTGTTTGTCTCCCTAAAAGCATCCATGCAATGGAAGATGGAGGATGCAGGGAGAAAGAGAACAGCTATCAGGGATCAGGCAGCTTCCCTTGCAATCCCTGAAGTGTCAGGCAGTCAGGAAGTGTGATGAGGGCCAAGGACACTGTAACCATCCATGTCCTGCTCTGTTAATGATGTTCCAGGTGCAGAAACAGACTCAAGAGCTTTGCCCAGGAGATCAAAATTTGCACCTCATAAAGAGATCAAAAAGTTAAATTGGGTGTTAAGAATTTTGGAAAGGAGCATAAATCACAGCAGGAGGTCGTGCTATAAAACCAGAGCATGGCCAGATTTTAACTGCTTAGTAAAATACTGGCCACCCCATATCAAGAAGGATGTTGTAAAATCTAAAAATAGGTGAAGATACAATCATAATGAAGATTATGAGACAAAAAATAGCCTCTGTCCAAGGAGCAACTCAATAGGAAGCTTCAGAAAGAATTAATAGGATTCTTCATATTAAGAGGAGACAGATAGGGACAAACAAGATATGATTTAAGACCTTTCAAGTCATGAAAGAGATGGAGGAAGTGAATGGGTGAATTTTTCATTTTTCATTGTAGTAGAACTGGGAAGTACTTAGTGCAAGTCAAGGTAGCTCGAAATAAAGGCCAAAATAAACAGGACTCCATAGAACCTCCAACTAAATGACTTGAGAAAGTCACTGCACAGAGTAAAAGCTGAATGGACTAATGGCTTCAGAGCAATTAGGCAGAGCAGACAACAGCTAGAAGACCTGTGGATAAAGGGCAAATATAATGGCTCATGTTCCAGCTTTGGCTATAAATACCTCCAGCTGCTGACCACAAACAGCTGGGGGGTATGTAAGGGGAGAAGGAAACTCCTAGCAGTGTCATTCTTCCCCCTGCCATTTCTCAGGCTTCCAGCAGTGGCACTGGGACCTGAGCTGCCCCTATTTCTGCAGAGGAGATGGCTCTGCCACCACTGCAGGGACAGCCCACTGAACCTGGATGTGCAGCAGTGTTCTGGGAGATGGCTCTGCCACCACTGCAGGGACAGCCCACTGAACCTGGATGTGCAGCAGTGTTCTGGGAGAGAAGCTTTTCACTCTCCACAGGTGGGGCCTTCATAGACTTCAGCTTTCTTGTGCCAAGAAAATTGCACAACATTTATTTCACCTTAACATGAGTTTAATGGTAGATATAGAAGGTGTTGTTTTTTTGTTGGTTTTTTTTTTTTCTGAAGGTCCAATCTCCTCCTTCCCTCAATGGAATGACTAGGTGAGGAAAAGGGGTCACTTGAGGAGCTCAGGTGTGCTCTTTTCTGTGCACTCATCATAAACCATTAATCAGAGTCTGTATGTGTGCCCACAAGATGAGAAAGAGTTGCCAAAGGGCTGATAATTAACACATTTATCTGAATGCTGAAATTGTACAAAGCCAGTTGAGAAAACGAGTATAAATTTGAACTGCTAGTGCAGATACAGATCTAATTTTTTCCCTGTCTCCCAGAATCTCCAAATCAAGATTGAGTATTTTTTAAGAAAACACACTCCAGATCAACTCATTGCTGAATTTATTTTCTAGCTGTGGCATTTAGCAGCCTCTCAGCTGTAAAAGTGTTTAGATCCTTTTAACCTTATGTTCTGAATTTACAGAGGGGCAGGTTGGACTTAAATTGTCCATATAAACAATCTCTCATATGTTGCCTTCTTCCACATGCACATCTGGTGAGTTCTTCATCATTCCTAATTACGATGCAGGTTGATGGAAAATTACTTCTTTGACAGAATCTGTAGCAAGAAACTGTGTGAATTTAAACAAGAATTGAGAATCCCACTGAGACTTTTATTAGCAGAAAATCAAATATCTGCAAAATGTACTTTCTTTTTTTTCCCCTCAGCATCACTGAATCTTCTGATTCCAGAGCATGCATAGTCCTTTGTCATTACAGACAGACCTGGGCACATATCAGAGATTAAAAGTAACTTTCCAGACCTATCCTCACTAATGCAATATGTTTATAAAGGGTCCACAAGGAGCAATTGAAAACTCTCATATTTTTCTGTATCACTACATGTACCAGTGGTCAGGAAAAATTGCTGTTTTCTTGTTTAGCAGATTGCCAAAACTGCATTGCACATAAAGAAGAAATAGCTAAAAACATTTGGATCCTACTGTAGTCTGTCCAGTTCAATTCAAATTGGCACTATAAATCTGCATTGAATCAGCTCACCAAAACCTCCTCTTGTCTAAACTATTGTCCATGAAAAAGAATCCCACTAATAACAGAAAATTCAGCACAAAAATCTAAAGAAAATATTTCTATCAATAAGTAAGTCTAGACTTAAAATCCAGATTGGTGTAAACATTGACTGCTGATCTTCTGGACAAAATGCAAAAATCTGCTCATGAAATACTGGCAGTTTAGTTTTTTTTTCATGGTAAGAATGACTAATTGTTAAACGTAGGATTGGTGTATGCTGTGGGTAGTTCTATCTTTTCCTCACATTCTGTAGCTGACACTCTCTTTTGAAACCTGCTGCAGTTCAACAAGATACTGAAGAACCTGCCTTTGTTCAGAACTGCTCACACATGATGAATGAATGATGCGCTTCTTGCCCATCTGAATGGGACTGAATGAGCAAACAAATTGGTGTTATTTATCTACAACTTATTATCCAAACAGATGGAACAGTTAAAGGGGAAAAAAATTAAATATTTCAGGCTTTGATAGTCCCTATTCCAGACAGAATCCCTCTGTCTGACAAGGGAGCTGTTTATGCGACTGTGACCTGAACTTTCAAACAGCTGCAACTCTTTGTTTTACAGGAGACCCTGTGCTGTGATTGACCTCCTTGCAGTTTGGCTACAGACGATGAAGCTGGAATCATGAAATGAGCACAAACACAGGGATGGTGTCTTACTGCTGAATCTGCTTCCAAAGCTGTAATGCAGCACCAGTTTCTTCTGCATTGTGGTCTGAGAGCATTACCTCATCCAAAGCCAGTCTGAAAGCACACAAAGCAGGGAACATCTTGCTGGAGGAGGTAGAAGGAAGTGTTGCATCTGTTCTGCACAAGGAAGTCAGGGATTTCTCCTCTCCTGCAATAGCACTCATCTGCTGTTTGCATGTACAGCAACTACTACCCATTATCCCTTCTGTACAATTGCACCAGGTCCTCAAGGCATTGCTTTGTGCAGTGCCAGTGACCTGAGTGGAAGATTTGGGCTGCCTCCACCAGACCTGTCATGTTCTATGCACAAAACAACATCATCCTTTCAGCCATTTACTGAGCCACTTTATTAGGGTTGCAAATAAAGTCAATAACTCTAATCATGCTTTTGGTCATTGTGAATCCTGGCTTGGCTAGGAATCGTTGGAGATAAACATCTCATTTCAAATAAGCTACTGAGCAGATGGTAATGACTTTTAATCACAAGCAACACAAGGAAAATCTGAAATAGAGCCCTTGAGATGAACAGTTTGGTACATCATTCCCACCATTTTGAATGCTGAATAACCTTGCCCCACAAAGAGCCATGTGAGATTTATGTACACGTACACTTCCAGCAAACTGAAATACTGGCAGTCATTAATTGTTTTTCACAATTTTCAGTTTGGGCCCTTATCCAATGCCCAATGAAATTAAACCAAACCTCTTCTTTCTGAGCCTTCAAAGACTCCATCTGCTGCAATTACAAAGTGTTGTGTTTTAATTGCAGATGCAGAAGTGTGGGAGACCTACAAGAACTTCCTGCGGAAACAGCACTGGGGATCAGACACTGCCCTCAGCTCATAGCCTGTGCCTGTGTCAGTTTAATGGCCTCATTTTAGACTCTTCTCAGCTTAGGTCAATCCTGGGACAGCACCACAGGGAGTTTTTTCACAGGGCCTGTCTGCTATGGCATTTTTGGAAAGTTGAGATGAATCAAGGACAACTTTATGCCAAGAGTGGAGCTCTCATTTCTATATAATCTCCCTCTGATCCTTTGTGATGTGTTCAGAGCAGTCTGCTTGCCCAATGATATTGCTGGCCATGACAGTGTGACAGGTTTGTATTTCAGTTCTTGTGCTGCAATCTCCCTGCCTGGAAGCTCACTAACACAATTTCTTAATGGTCATGTTTAAATAGTTTTGCTGTAGCCCACTTACAGAGCAATCTGTGTTCAAGAGCTTTTTAGCAGGGAATTTTCGAGAATTGGTTTTCAAACAACCTGATTAAACCATGTCTGCATCAAAAGCTCCATCACAATTTACAATATGCCTTCCACAACAGTGCTTAGATTCTAACTCCATGTAAATCAGTAGTGATTTTCCTGTTGAATTCTTCCCTCAGTGTGCCTTTGCTACTTTATGTTCTGGAGAAGGACTCTCATACCTCACTTCCATGTCCTGCAAAGACCCGCACCACTCACCAGGAATCCACCCTCGCAGCTTATGGTAACAGTGAATATTTCCACAGCCACATTACAGCTCTGCAGATGAGATCCAAGCAAATAAGGAGCCTGGTTAATAATATGCACAAGAGAAGTGCAGGGGAGGCTGGCTGGCATGGCTGGTGGCAGGAAGCCATTCCCCATCTCATGGACACAGTGGTGGCAGCTGCAGCTGGAAGCTCTGTGCCCTGTGCAGCTGCTGGGGAAGGCATGGAATGAATCACTGACACCAACACAGGCTGAAAACCCACACTGGGACCTTGATCCTGCTCTGCACAGACTTCACATTGACTTCAGCAGGAAGATTTGCTTCTCTGAAGCTCTGGATAGGTCTGGGAACATGCATAGCCCCTAGTTAGACATGCATTTTTTTTAGGTGTTTCTTCATGGTTTCATCTGCATGCTCTTGCAAATGAATAAATTCAACCCATGAATTAAGCATCCAAGCTCTTGGTGCCTTGCTCAAGCATGACTTGTTTAAATGCTTTGGGAATGTTGTCAGAGAAACGAGTCCGTACAAATCAGATCTGGAGAGGAAAACCCACACACTGCACTTATGAATGGAGGCGAGAGATCCCAGAGAAGCCTTCCCAACACTCTGTATTAAAACACATACAGAGGCAGGAAGATTAATGGACACAGCAACTATAGTCAGCAGAATATCACAGAATCAATTAGGCTGGAAAAGGCCTCTGAGATCATCGAGTCCAACCTATGACAGAACATCACTGTGTCAACCAGACCGTGCCACCGAGTGCCAGGTCCAGCCTGTCTGTGAACGCCTCCAGGGACGGTGACTTCACCGCCTCCCTGGGCTGGCCGTTCCAGTGTCTAATGGCTCTTTCTACAAAGAAATTCTACCTAATACCCAAACTAAACCTCCCCTGGCGCAGCTTGAAACTATGTCCTCTTGTCCGGTCAAAATACAATTCTTTCCATTTGGGCATCGAAGGTACCGCAACACACTGACCAGCGAACTTCCCCAGCGACACTTGCAAATCGCTCTGTGTCTGGTGGAGCCGCCTCCACATAATTTTGAGGCTGGTTTTTGGCTTAGATTGATTGATTTTAGCAACTAATTCTGTTTCGGTTTCACATTAAACATGCGCCGATGCCCTCGCCGGCGATTCTCTAAACGACCTTAAAGCTCTCCCTCACGGCTCCTCCCTCGCGCCCCGCCCGCGCGGCTGCAGCTCCCGGCGGCCCCGGCCGGGCGCGCTGCCGGCAGCATGGCGGGGGGGGCGGGGGGGNNNNGGCGGGGGAGGCGGGCGGCGCCGCGCTGAGCCGCGCAGCCGACAAGCTGTTCTCGCTGAGCGGGCTCTTCGCCGTCTGCAAGCCCAAGGGACGCACCTCGGCCGCCGTGCTCAACCTGCTCAAGGAGAGGCTGCTGGCAGGTGAGCGGCGGCGGCCGGGCCGCCACATCCGGAGAGTTCGGGCCGGGCGTGCCCTGCCCGGCGCGCTGTGGGATAGGGCCAGGTGTGTGCCGTCCTTGGGCTGCGGCAGCTACAACTCCCGGCAAACCACTTCAGCCTCTTGCTCAGTGCTCAGAAAACCAGAGCATAAGCGCGGTTTAGTTTGTCTCTGTGGGTTTTTGGTTGTTTGTTTTGGTAGTACTTCATGGCCGTGGCATGGCCCCCCTTGGAGAATGAAGCCATTCCTGGGTGCATCCTGACTCGCTGCGCCAGGGGAGGTTCAGGCTGGACATCAGGAGGAATTTATTCATAGAAAGCGCGATTAGGAGTTGGGATGGGTGGTGCAGGGAGGTGGTGGAGTTGTGTCCTTGGAGGCCTTTAAGGAAACACTGTCCCAGCCAGACTCTGTGTTGGTTACACTGCACGGCGAGCCGTGACACCATGTTCACCACATGCCTCTTGGCAGGCACCTGTTGCCGCCCAAGGCACAGCAGGACGGGAGCCCTGAGATGGGATGGGGATGAGATTTGCCGCAGCAGGAAGCTCCAGTCGTGCGGGGCACAGTAGGGGATCCCAGGCTGCTTGGAGAACCAGAGACAGCGTGTGCCCATCTGCCAGAATGGGTGTCAGCAGCATCCCTGCAGCACAGCACTGCTGCAGTCCCCCTGCCTGTTACCATTAAAATAAATATCACCAAAGGAGTGAATTCCAAAAAATTTGAAAGTCCTGGACAGGGTCTGCAGAAACTGCTCTGAGTACAAGGAAGTCTGTATGTTAGATAATAACGAAAAAAAAGTGAGATCATTGCAAAGGTGTGATGACTATGGCCTAGATTCTTTTTGTAATGGGTATGGGGACTTGATCATCTAGTCAGGGCTTTTGGGCACTTGCTGATGAAGTGAGAACATACTTTCAGACTAGTGAGTGTTTAGTCTGATTTACTCTGTAGTGAACTGCATTATAGGCACACATCTTGTCTGGAAGAATCAGATTCCGTGGATGGAGAGATAATAGATATGGATTATGGAGCTTAGACCATTTGTCATATGTAATACCAATGAATAAGTGGTATTGGACTCTGTAAAATTCCTGGAGTCATCAGCTGTATAGGAAGTTTGCTGGCTTGATACACTGACAGCTGGAAAGCAGCAGTGAATAAGTTCAGCCCACTGCAGAGTTGCCATAGGGCTGTGAATATGCAAATATACATGTGCCAGTATAAGGCAGTATATACATCAAGAATTGGCTCAGATTATGTAGCATAAAATTCGTGTGTGGTTGTATAATAGATGTTTTGGAAACTCTGCTGCTGGTTCTTCTATGCTTTGTTACTGAAACTTCACAGGTTTGCTATGAGGACTTTCCAAAAATCTGTTTGTAAGAGTCTGTGAGACTTCATTAGAATGTAAGTGAAAATACCTTGCAAATTGTTTGAGGTTGGGAGTAAATATAAATTAATCATTGGTCTTCAGCAGTACAGTAATTTTTACACTGCTAATTAATAGTTTAAATATTTGATTTTTATTTCCTTTAGCAGTCTGGAAATGTGTGCTATTTTTCCTACATTCTAAGGTTATTTTATAATGCTTCCTTTTAATTTCTATTTGCAGAAGCTGGTGTGCAAACAAAAGGGAACAAAAGAAATCAGGTTTTGAAAATTGGACATGGAGGAACTTTGGACAGTGCAGCCACAGGAGTTCTGGGTAATGAAAAATGTAATTATAGTCATCAAAATATGATTTCAGGAGACATTTTCATGCCTGCATGAAGTCGGGTACAGGAACAATTTGGGATACACTTGGCAGGTTTTGGGGGAAGGACAGATTACTGTGGAAGAATGGTCTGGGTTAAATTTCCTGTGCATATACTTCTACATGCATGTAACATGTTCCTTAACAGAAGGCTGTATTCTTCCTTCCTGCCTTCTCTCCTCTCTTCCAAATCTGAAATAATTTCTGGGTTATTACATGTGGGAAAATACAAACTCTTGTGTAATGAATTGTAAAGTACCTGAGAAATTGATGGCTTTTTTAACTTAAGCTGGGGATTTACAGTCATCATAGTTTGTTGAATTATTTTGTCTCAAAGTAATGCTATTCTGGGATTTTGAGGGAGCCTTTAGGGCTGCTAATACTTACCAAAAAAAAAAAAGAAAAAGATGTATAAGAGCAATTCAGCTGCTGCTTTTCTTGAAGCTCAGCACAGAAGAAGTTTTAGCAAGATCTGTCCTGTCTTGCTTCATAAAGAAGACTCTTCAAAGGTATTTTGTCTTTTAATTTTTATAGCAATCCATGTATTGAATTTTTTTGTTTTGTTAAAGAACAGGATGTGTCAGTTGCTGGTGTCAAAACCTCAGCTGTGGATGTGATTATTCCCAAATCATGCTTTGTCACCAGCAGTTTTATTGATAAGTAACATGCAGACTACAGCTTGCTCAGCTCATAACCTTGTAGCTCTCCTTGGCTTGGAGAAATAACAGCAATATGTTTTTGCTGCTGAAAATAAACAGGTACAACTCTGAGTATACACTGAAAGTAAATGCTCTGAGTTTTGATGAATGACTTCTCTCAGGAAGAATTCAGCTTCAAGGGGAGGTTGGTTGCTACAAGTGTTGCTAGGTGTCTGTAGCTGGTAATTGTCACTTGTGAACATGGCAAAATGTCAGGTTCTTGGGTTAGAATGGAGCACTGCCTGGTTTGGTTTGAATTTCCTGTACTCTGTGGCCACTCACTAGAGAATTCAGCGTGCATTCCTGAAGCAGACTTTTCCTTTTACGCAGGTGTTCCCTCTGAGCATGCTGCTTCTCATTGTGCAAAGTCAACAGCATTGATCCATAGGAAAAGGAAAGTCACTCATGCTTTTTTAATTGCTTCTCCAACTGTTCCAATACCCAGCAGCCTCTGAAGCCTGCTTCTATGGCATCACAGAAAGTATTTGGGCTTGATGTGCTTGGTATAGATAGAGAAGCACATCACCTTAATTAGCTGTGGATGGATTGAAAACAGGCATAGGATCTTTCATTCCACTGCCATACAGAACATACAGGAAAAAATCAATGGTAGCTAGATTGGAAGGGATAGAACTGGAGAGGAGTGGGAAAGGGAATGTGCCCGGATTTCTTGTGTGTTCAGGTGAGGTAATGAGGAGAGAGGGAAGGACACAAGAGAAACAATTTATTCTGAATATGTGTGCTGCTTTTCAGGATGGAGTGGTGGAGCAGAAAGCTTTCCTTCCTCATGGACATGAAGAAGGGTTAAATTTTCTGAAACCCTTCATGGTCTGTCCTGCTGTCTCCCAGGTTTTATGTACTGCATTGTCTGTAACTTTGTTCCTGGGAATTGATAGAATCTTGCTTAGTATGCCAGGTGTACTGCCAGAAACTGAGCAGTGCTCTTTATCAGAAAACATACTTTTATATTTCTTCTCTTACTGACAGCAAATGTAGATGAGGAAGGGCCTTGGAGGCAGAGGTCAGTGATCTATGACATGTGAGAGAAAGGCAAGGTCAAGTCATGGTGAATATCTTCTTTTGGTGTTATTCTAGGGCTGTGGTTCCAGCTTGCTGTTTCTTGTGTATAATGGTAATTTTATTTGGCTTATTTTTATATGGTAGTAATGAATTATGCTTCCATATAGTAGAAGAAAACATGAAAAAGTATAAAAAAATAAAAATTCAATTCAATCTTTCTACCTTCTGTGTAGTCTCTGAAGTGGGATTTATGTCACTGTTCAATAACTCACATTCTCCATAAGCTGATGATTAATGGAGAAAATGGTTAGTTTGTTCACAAAAGCATTCAATGTCTCTTTAAAATTATTCTATTGACTCTCTTGACACTCTTTAGCAAATTTCAGCTCCGGTGAAAGTTATGTTTGGTTATGTCATCATGTTGCAAGAAAAGTGCTTGGGTAAAGTCTTATCTGTCTGCTTATCTCCTCAGCCTTCTTGCAGCTCTTTCCTATCTGGCAAACTACAACAACAGGTTGAACTGAAGGTGCATGAAAGCACAAGCACAAGGACATGTGTGACTAAAAACCCTCAGGAATAAGAGGAGTATTAATTGTGAACAAGGAGGAATATAATGAGTCTCAGCATAAAAACTGAGAAGCATTAGAGCACAAGAAAAACAAAAAATTTTTTTTTCAAAGTTCATTTTCAGTTTGATGTTTTCGGTCCTGGCTCTTGATTAACATGAAGCTGATTTCCTGAAAGCTCCCTTAACTCCTGTAATTTTATTAAAATTAAGTACATAAGCTGTTACACATTCCATGAGTTGTGCACAAAACTAATTTCCTTCTAAATTTTTCTTCAGATTGCTGTATGTGGAAAAAATCAATAGGAAAATATTTTAAAGACAAGCATCTTGTAAAAAGCTTTAAAGTAAAATATAAAATAGAGCTCTTTTTCTGTCTCTTTCTTTTATGAAAAGCTGACTGATTGCTGTTTTTTAGAATGCTGGTGTTAAGATTGAAATAACAGTTATTTGTACATGCACAGTAATAGGCAGCTGGACCTTTTGATTATTTTACTTTTTTCCTTCAAGTCTGATAAACAATTCTGTTATGCTGTCTTGGCTGTATTACTCTTGGTCACTATTAACCTTTAAAAGGACTATTTGGTTACAATGAAGGGTTCATCCATTATTGGTGAGCCATAATCTTCATCAAACCAGAGGCAGTGTTAATTGCACTCTCCATTTCTTTGGTGATTAAAAGATAAATAACTGTAGGAGTTGAATTAAAGTATTTTAACAATAGATGACGGTTATTTATCTTTTGCTTTAGACTTTTTTTGCTTTCACTAGTTCCGTGTTGTTTGAACATCAGAGATGCTTTCTCAAAAGTGTTGCCTCTCTTCATATGCTAACAGAGCATGAAAGGCTGAGTTTCTGACTAGCATAATATTTAGTATTGAATGGTGTTGAAAAAGGGAACTGGAGGCCTGTTTTGAAGTAGCATTTCTTCTTCTGTCTTTGCAGTGGTTGGTATTGGAAAAGGAACAAAAATGCTGGGAACTATGTTGGCAGGTTCCAAGGTAAGGAATGCTAAATGACTTGTATTACCGAGGGTTTTGTTTGCTGGTTTTCTCTTTTCTATCAGTGAAGAGCTGAACCAACATGCAAATATGTCAGCCATGCTTGATGTTTAGCTCAGATGTATACTTCAGCTCCTTTTTGCAGTAAGTCAGAAATGTGCTACTCAGACTTTAATGTCCAGACTGGTTATTTAAAAAACTTTGTCTCGGTTTTCCAGGAAGCGTTAATAAATACCAAGTACCATTTTACAGGAAGATGTCTATACTATTTAGTGTACTAAAAAAGAAAGAATGACTAATGACGATGGCACTGAAACTGATGTTTTGAGGATGTAGTTGTGGATGACAGTTCAATTTTTGAATTGAAATTCAAAATTTCATAAGGAAATTTGGTGATTTTCCTTATGTGTAGATAACTTCATTGTTACTTAGCTTGAACTAACAGATGGACTTTGTTTCTTTTCTGTCTTCTTAAATACCATTAGCATTAAGAGATAATTTTTGAATTTAGAGAGTTTTGGATTGCATTGCTGCTGCTGTAGAGGGATGCTCTACAAACACAACGATAGACACATTTGACACACCAAAGGTAGCAAAAACCCAGTGGCTGCATTAGAGTATCCAGACCAGAGCCTTAACCGATAGAAATTTTGTTCATTGCTGGTTTTGATTAATTTTACTGTGTTAACTTTACTTTGGTGACCCCTCAGACTGTAGGTGTTATATATACAAAAAAGTGCAAGTACTCCAAAGAGTAATGTCCTATTGTTGATTCCTTCCTCACAAGTCAAATCCTGTGGGTTTAGCCAATTTTTTTACATGAGAAGTTTAGATAAGACTGACAGATGTAGAAATCAATTAAACCTTCCAAATTCCATCTTAATGCCTTATTGACTTTTCCTGCATTTATGTTCTGCCATTTTTCCCATTCTGTTCTAGTCTGAACACTTAAGATCTTTTGCAGCTGCTGAACTGATAGCTTAAAGGTAGAATTTGGTTGACAGTCTTCAGTTCAACTCAGAGGTAAATAATTAGACAGGAAACAACGAGGATAAAAGGACATAGCTGTAGAGTCTGATCCAAAACTCAGGGTAGGCAGTGCCAGTCTCTGCACTGCCTGTACTGGGTTTACATTTGGTTTATAGGAGTGCATCGTAGGGGCATCCGTGTTTTGAAACGTGCAATAAACAGCTGGATTTACAGTGGAAATGTAAGCAGTTACCACCTGACACCTCCTTTGAAAGAACTTTAAAGTTAGAAGAAGTCATAGATTTACTTCAGCTAAATTAAGTCATTACAGCTAAATGTGTAAATTGTTGATTCAAAAACATGTAAAGCAATTACATTAGCTCTTCAGCTGAGGTTCACAGTGGAAACAGCTGTGATGGGTGAAGTACTTCCAGCCTTTTTGGCAGAAGAGGGTATGCTCAGGTTCCTTGACAACTTCACTGTGAAGTCCTGTAGCCAGAAACAGGGTTATCCAGCCAAACCTTGTTCCCAGATAGCTCACAGGGGCTTAGAGCTGCTCTGAGGGGCAAGGGAGGGGACAGTGTGCTATGGGGGCAGCCTGGTGAGCCACCCCAGGCAGATCATCCCTGGCCTTACATGGCTGTGGGCACTTGGTTCAGTGAGGCAGAGATGCATCTTCACAGAGTTCAGCAGCTCTTCTACTGCAGCTCTTCCTGTGTGAGGTACCTGACATCTGTGCCAGATATGGAATCTGCAGCATTTATTTGGAGCCTTTCCTGTCTCTGCCTTCCATTTTTCTATTTGTACTTCAATAAATTAGGCATGCAATAATTTGTGAGGCTTAAGGAAGTTGAAGGATCTCTCACAGATGTCTGCCTGTTGGGTTTTTTTGGCCACACTGACAACAGCATCTCATAATGTATCAAGAGATACATTCATGACTAAATAGGTTTGAGTATTTTTTGCTTTCCAGCCATGTGCTTGGAATTTATACTGTAATTTTTTTTCCACTGTTTTTGATGCTAAAGTGTTTGTTGAAATGTGATGTTTTTCTTTTGTTCCTTTTGTTATTATAAAGATTCAGAGGAGCTGTCTGACCCTCTCTGGCCAGGATTTACTGTTTGCTTCTAGGAATGCATCTGTAAAGAAACAGTTCAGTCTGTCATTGCTGGCAGCAGAGCTACGTGCAGTGGCCAGAATGTATGGTACTGCAGTAAACTCCATATGGTGACTCTGCCAGGAATTGGACTGGCTCTGACTTCTTCCCAAACGTTGTGTGAAACTTTCCTGACTCTGTGTGGCAGCTCTGAGTTATCCCTTGGTGTGCAGCTCACACATGTTCTGCAAGGAATTTTACTCTTGTGTAAAGTGAGTTCTTCATTGGTTTGACCTCCTTAGGAATTAACTCAAGACAAACAGAAATGTGCAGCCAAAGGCAATACCTGCTTAGTGTCCAGATTTCTCATAGAATTCTTAATATTTGTTCAGAAATAAAAATATGTAAAAGCTGGCTTAGCTTTTGTTTGTTTGCTTTTTGTTTCAAATGTTCCAAGTGAGAGGGAGAAGCTGATGGTCTTGGATCTGGAATTTAAATACTGATTTAATAAATGTTTCATAGGAGAATCACTTTTTCTTCTTGTTCTGGGACTTGTGCTTGGTCTTGTTTGGACTTTTGCACTTCAAGATTTTTAAAGATTTGGGGTTTTTTACAATGTTGGCAAAATAGAGTAGAATGAGAAAAAATTTCATGCTTCACCAGTAAAATTAACATGAGGAGGGTAGACCAATATTTGTTATGGTAAATTGTTTCTGAACAATTCAGTCTTAGGTGTGACTTGTCTGTCTCAAACACAATGTAGAAGTGTGTTTTTTCTGGGGGGGGAAATGGTTTAGAAAATGGTAGCACAGTTTCCAGAGTGGTAGTCCCATTTAAAACTTCTCATCTGTGAGAATGTGCTGTTACATAGAAGCAATGAAGGAAATAATCATCTGCTAATCAGAGAAAAAAAATGAGAAGTACTAAGTAATGAAATTCTTCATTAATCTAATACTTTCCGGTGGGAGGAGATGTCTCCCAGCACATACAGCCTTTATGGATAACTGAAACTTTCAGACTTCAGTTCTGTGCTTAATTTGCTTATTTTTCAGTGATGTAGCACCTAAGGTTCAGCCTATTTAGTCATACTAGTGTGACTGAAGAACTTTGCCATCCATCAGACTGTCCTTGCAACCACTGCCTCTCCGTGAGTGGAAAGCTTGGGTAAATTGGTTTTATCTGAGGATGCAACTTCTTGTCATGGTCCACATACAAAATACCTCCCCAAGTGCTCAGTGTGAAGGAAATTGCCTGAGTACTGTGGCACAGGCTTGGACAATGACTGATTAAAATAGAAAATTTAATCTCAAAAGTTGTGGCTTCTCCAGAATGAACCTATCCAAAAAAGCCCCAAACCTCTGGATAGAGTAAAACCCAAACTCCAAGTGTTCTCAACGCCTAGAAAAGGAAAAAGAGATTATTGGCAGAATGAAGATACATCTGTGACCTGATATGTGACAACTTTAATTTCATATAATAGTTAAGATTCGTGTTCTTAGGAATCCTGGATAGGAAATGAGTGCTAGATCAGTGATTAAGTTTTAAATCTTGCCAGTCACACTTGTATAGTGTGAGAGAGGGCTTGTCTGAGCAGGAATTGGTTCAAATCACCTAGCAGAACTTCTGAGACATGTAAATTACTTTTTGCACAGTGATTCTGAGATTAGAGCTTGTGTGTTGCGCAGTTGTTTCTCTGGAGGGGTGCATCAGATCCTGAAGAACAAAGTGTCCATAAACAAGGTTATTTATTTCAGTCCTGTGATTACTGTCCTAAAATCAAGTTTTTACTTATTCTCCCTTAACTTCTCCAACTTCAAGCTTTCTCCATGAATTTTTTTTTTAATTAAGTCCTTCACTTCCATCTTTTGGAAGTGAGTTCAATCAATTAATAACGCATTAGAAAACACATCCAGTGATTTTACAAGGAGCAAAACTAATGAAGCCTTTACTTGTGACTTCATTTGTTTACAGCTCGTTAGACGCCAAAGCCCCATGTGCACTTTCTGGTATCCAGTAATTCAGTGGGGCTCCCTCTGGACCCTTCTTAGTAGAAGCTGCAATAGATTTATTTCCTTTATCTGTCTGTTTTCAGGAGGCTTATAAGAACTCGGCATCTCTGAGACCTCTGTTCTTCTGCCAGCATTTGTGTGTTTGCACATTGACATGCACACCATGATGGTGTAAGTGCTATTTCTTTTGAAATTCTAATTTTCATTTTAAATAACCTTACTGTGCTGGTTTGTTGCTTTTTCTTTTTAGTGTGTTTCAGTGTTTGTGCTCCAGTTCATTTTTGAGGTGCAAGTGCAAGAAAATTGAGTTGGCTTTTCTTTCAAAGGATTCTCTTGGTGATGTGTGGTCTTACATTTAGTCTTAAAAACTTCTCTAGAGTATCACCAGCTGAGCTCTGTGCTTCATTGTGCTTTCTTTTGGAATTGGGGAACCAAACCCACTTATTCATACAGTGCATAGGGATGTGTTCTGTTTTCTTTTTCAGATTCTGGTATTTTTAACATTGTCTTGGAAGGGCAGGATTTTTGGGTAGTGGTTATAATTTTATTAGACTAATTGTTATGGTACAGAAAACTAGGTGTTTGGATATGCAAGCCCTCTCTCAGATCTAAGATAGAAGCTATAGATTTTAAAACTAAGCATGTTTCAGATTTGTTTGGAGCTTAGTGGAATAGGTATCTTTTAGACTATTTATGAAATAAAATAGTCTAAAATGGAATAGGTATTACTTGTGTGTATGGTTTACAAACAATTCTGTGTGGGCAAGCAGTTATATAGGTAATATCCCAAGACTGCTCCACAAAGATAGGCTACATTTTATCACCTGCTTTAATAAAATGCATTAAGAAACTAGTTTTATTTTTGAGTTGGGCAGCAAGGATTTGTTCACAATGGATCAGCAAAACTTCCCAGGCACAAGACAAGGAGGACTTACTGCTAGCTTGATGATTCTTCAGATCCCACCTTGCTTGTGTTCATCTGCTTTTGCTTTCAAATTGCAATATTTGTCTTTGAGGAATCCAAGTAAAAGTGATTTGTTTGCTCTTTAGCCTTTTCCCTCAGAAATTTTTCATCTGCAGCACCTTGTCATTTTTCACTCTGTGGTTTATGCCACAGGTTTACCTTCTCACACCTCTTTTTTCGTGGTATCCCGTCCAGAATAACCAAGGGTCTGACAGAATTTCTTTTTGTAGTGAGATGGGAGAGGTAACAAATAAAGTGCAGAATGTGACCTGCCCATTTAAAGAAAATGGATTGTAGCTACACAAAATATTACTACTTTGCCTTTTCTCAAGTCCAAAGAAATTATTGTTTCCTTTCAGGGGAGGTAGAAGAGGGAAGAAGGAGATGATAACGTTATCTCCTAGGGGAAGGAGAGAACCTAGTTGATGATATGTTGTGGCACGTGGAGGGGTTAATGTGAGATAACATCATAGTGTGCCTGAAATCCAATATCTCTATTAGAGGCCATTTTTTAACCCAGTGGACTTACGAATTTTAGTTCCTAGGCTTGTTTTGAAAGATGTTTTATGGGTTTTCCTTGAGGAACAGGACTGGCAGATTGGAGATGGAGTGATTGATTTATGAGAGATGTTAACCCATGGGCAGATGGATGTGTTTCAGCCCCTTTAGACTGGCTAGGTGAATTCTTCCTGACATGTACTGGTTGCTTAATATCACCCATTTAGTTACCATTTTGAGGAAGTATATTAAATTCCTGAAATATAGGTATAGGACAGAGAAGTCTTGACATTCCTGTTCCGTGGTATTTCTTACCTTATTGTGCAAACATTCAAGGAATACTTCCTCATATGTTTGCACAACTCAGTGCAAAGATGTCTATTAATAAAACTGGACTTAATGTCTCTAGCATTTAACAGCTACATCTAGGAATTGCTATAATAGTTTGGTGGGTTTTTTAAACCACTGCTGGCACCTGAGAAGTTTTTTGCAGAACCAGAACTTTATACTGTAACTCCATGAGCTCTCTAGAGCAGAGGAGATTGGTTCAGAGACTCATTGTTTTGTATGCAAATTTGGCACTGGTTTCTGAGCTGTGTGTTATTTTACCTTATTGACAATGAATTTCTTGTTCCCCAAATGCCTCCGTACAACTGGAATGTACCAGTGTCAGTTTTTGAAATCACATTGAAGACAATGTGATTGTCTTCCTTATTTTGTCAAAAGGAAGATGCTTACAGAAAGGAAGGATGGGAAAATGCATGAATAACGTTGGTTTTGATGTGTTTTGAGAATGTGTAGAAGGTGTTAGCAAAACTTGAAGTGGTGTCTGTACAAAACAAGCTGCACGGAGAGAATGCTAAGCCTGTACAGTGGGGGATGCAAGAGTTGGGAAGGGCTAAAATGTTAGAGGGATGAAATGGCCTTACACACTGTCAACATCTTTAATTACCCATTACTGCAAAACAAATGATACATTTTTTAACCTGCTTTTTTGGTAACAAATCATAGGAGAAGAGACTGATTTGGATATCTTGTCTTTTCTGCCCTGCCCAGTATCTCTAAAACAAAGTTGTAGAAGAAGAAGAAGCTGTTGAACAGTATAGATCCTGTACTGCAGTGATGCTATTAGTAAGCTGGCTTAAATGCTGTGTAGTGCTCAAGTCTCTTTTATGCTCACCCCAGAGGCCTAATCTATTAATAGCTCAGCTTCATGCTCTATTAATATTCACACTCTTTTTTAAACTATTGAAAATCTTGAGGAGGCTGCACCTATTGTGCTGCTCTTTCCTCCCCAAATGCTGAATATTTTAAGAGCATATTCTGGTGTGATTTTCCTGTTCTTCCATTCACGAGGTCAGTGGTGCTTTCTTCTATCTTGACCTTTCTATAATTGTGCATATGACTGTGCTTCATGTGCAGTTCTTGCTTGGATTCATTAATAAAATCAAGACTGCAACATGGCAAGGCTTTTTTCTCATTCTTCATAAAAATAGCCAAAAATAAAAAGGATGGTAACCAATTTAGATTAGCCATTCTACACTGTTTTCCCGTGTTCATTTCTAGTAATTTGGAGATGCTCTTAGCACTGCCTTTTAGAATTTGCTGCATCTTGGCCTCAGCAATGCTTTTGAATTCAGCCAGACTTTCATATGTTCAGTTTTATCTGTGATTTTGTATGTAGCTATAAAGTCTTACCCTTCTAGAAGCACTGTCTTCTATTTCTGGACAGAGAATTATGTATGTCCTTAAAACTCTGTTTCCCAGATAGAATTTGGAGGTCATCTTTCTTTATTTTGTTTTATCTGTGATACGGGTACTAGAGGACAAAATGATGGAACAGGTATTAAAGCTGAGGATGACATTTAAGAGCCAACCTGAGACATTTTGATGAGTGAGGGAGTTTTCCACAGAGAGCAGTTGCCAGAAAGGTTTGCATAAAGAAGCTGTGTGTTTCAAACAGCCACCTTTGCACATGAACCTGCATCCCCTCTTGGATGTTGTGAGCCTGCACTGTGTTTGTAGGTGGTGTGTGGCCTGGTGCTATCTCAGGTGATACAGTCAGTGTTCCTGTTACTGTTGGCACTGTTCTCCCACCTGCCCCCTTTCCTGGGCTCCCTCTGACTCCTAAATTGAAATTTGATACAGTTTTTAGCTAACACCTTAAAGCTTCTCTGAAGCTGCAGGCAAAGTATCCTCTGTTGGGTTCCTGCTAAGAGGGGCTTCTAGTCCTTCTTCAGGTGAAAAGTCTTGTCATCCCATAATGTTTGAACTCTTTAAAATAAGCTGACATAAGAGATCAGAAAATCCTGTTAGTCCACAAAGTAAAGATCAGATAGTTCTTCAGCAGTGACAGTACAATTACAGTATCCAGCAGTAAATGCAATTTAGTGCAGGCTTAGCACAAAGTCAGCTTTCTCTTTTAGGAGAAAAAAATGAATGGTAGAGAAGTTATAAATGTTTATGTATATCAAAAGGTCATGTTTGGTGTTTGATAATTTTGAATTTGCTCTATTGTAAAACATGAAACTCCTCCCTCATCCTGTGGTCTTTATTTTGCCCTCTGTACAACCTGCTTTTAAGAGATTAGGGCTCTGTGCTTTTAATATATTGGAATCTGCTTAGTGAGAGTGCTTTGTTTTGGAAAATAATTGAAACTATGGCAACTGTTGGGGTTTTTTCCAGCTTGTTTGTCTACCTCATGCACTTCTCCATTTTGGTGGATGATTAGCATACTGGAAACCACTGGTAGCTGCTAATGTTATACAAACAGCAAAATAAGTTCTGTAAATATTAAATCCAGAACTGGTTATTTGTGCTTTAGAAATCATTGAACACAAACTGAATGTCATGAAAAAACTGAGAGTTGAAGGCCTCTTCACTATCTCAGTGGCCTAAGTCTACAATGCTGTAAGTGCAGAGCAAATGGTTTTGGCACAGGAGCACTAATTCTGATCAATGCTTGCCTTCTGTGTGCTCCCCCTGATTTCCATCAGGTTCTCTAGAGCACTTCTTTTATATTTGTTTATGTTCAAACTTGTTAACCACACGCAGACATCAGTTTACATAAATTGAATTTCTGTTTCTTTTGAATATGACTTCTCTTTCCCAGCTTTCAGTCTCTTGCACAGGGGATTGTAGCCTTAATTTATTTATTTTCCTTTTACACTTCTGTGTTCAGTTGCTGCTGTGATTAGAAAATGGGTCATCCTTGGATGAACTCTTATGAACTGCCTCTTCCAGAGAGCTTGCTTGCCTGGGAAATTCTTGTAGTGGGAACCATCTTAAAATCTTCCTGACAGCTACTGGTGACCTTGTTTCATAATTACTTGTGTTTCTGTCTAGCTCTTCTAAAGTGTTGCTTCTCCATGTATGAAAAAGCTTTTAAAACACGTTATAATTTAAGATTTCAAGTCTCTGGCTTCTTGCCAAATAAAACCTTGATGTCTCAACAGTTAAAAGGGAGAAGCTCTGTTGCATGGTCTGTCTGGCATTTGCACTGATAAGTGGGGCAGACATGCCTGGCAGTCAGCCCAGGGCCTTCAGCCTCCTGGAGCCCCCCGGGTGGGGTTGTACAGCTGAAAGCTCTGCTGAAATGGGAGGAGATTCTTCCTCCTTCTCCTCCTCTTCCCCCTCTCCCTTTCTCCTCCTCTTTCCCCTTCCCCCTTTATCAGCATACATAGTTAAATATGTATGCTGATAAAGTCTTGCCTTTATTCTCTCTCTTTTTATGGATATTCTTTCTCTTTCTGTGTTAGTCTAAGGACTTCTCTGAAACTGGGTATGAAAATAAAAAAGCCAAAAGCTCTCTTATTAAAAATATTATGGTAAACATATGGTTTGTTATTTGTGAGAATGTTGACTGTGCCCTGTGGTTGTGACACTAAAACAAAATTTCTCTTCCCAGGACCTGTGAGATTTATTAGAGGTTTATGATTTGTTTCTTACGGATTCCTGTAATCCTATTTTTCTACACAGTCCTGGCTTTTTATGACATATTTCTTTCTGGTAGTAGGTACGGTGCATGTGCACGACCACCCAAGCATTTCAGTGTGTGTCTGGACTTGTTGGAGTTACATCCAGCACATCCCCCAGTCTGTGTGACAGAGTTTGTGCATTATCATTGACACAGTGCAGTGGATTGTCACTGTAGAACATCTTCTTAATGCTTTCTTCTCACTGTTGTGAATGGTGGAGCTGCTTATACTCAAGGGCTTCTGGTCACTTTGCTGCCTTTTGTTTCACTTGCCAATGGCTTTCTTTTTCTCAAGAAAATGGTTTTCTGACCAGCTGAGAGACACAGCCATTCCCTAATGCAGGAAGGGAAAGGTCTGTTTGTCCTCGGGGCGCTGTTGGACAGTTGTGAGGCTCTGCTGTGGGACCAGCCCAGCATTCTGTGTTGGAATTAGTGCACAGTGCTGCAGCACTTGCAAGTCATGACTGGGAGTGCTGGATCTCAGCTTTTAACATGCTGCACTTGCATGTTGTGCAATCCCACAGGGAAGCTGAGGTGCTGCTTTTAATCTTTAAATGGTTTGGGTCCTGGTCTCTTGAGATGAATAGAGGGCAAGGATGTGGGGGCTGTTGACTGGCAGGATGTTCTCTGAGGAGCTGCAATATAGGGATGCTTTCTGTCACAGTCTGCACTTGTCAGGCTTTGCCACTGCCTGCAACACCTACTACCTTGCTTTTTTTGTTTTGGGTTGAGTGGGTTGAAAGCAGAGTGTTGTGAGCAGTTGCTGTCTGTGTTCTTGCAGTGATTTGTAATTTGAGAGTACAGGGAGAATGCCCCTAGATGTATTTCGTAGAACTGGAAGACATAAATGATTGCCAGCACAGGTGAGAAAAGGTCACTGAACACTTATTAAATGACTCAGAATCCATTGAGTGCTTCTGAGGGCAGTGTGAGTGAGAGTCTAAAGAGTTAATGCTGAATTTTGACACAAATAATTCTTGACTCTCATATTATCTTCTACAACCTCCAGGTTCTGCACCCTATCAAAGGGGAAGAAGTAACCCTTGTCCAGTGGCGAGTAAGAATTATGATATATAATTGTAGGTAGCCAAGGGCACTCCAGAGACTGATCATAAACCAACTGTAATTCTTAATTTCCTATGCTGTTATAGCCTCCTTTGTGGATTATTGCATTGCTGGCTTGAGTATTTTGTGACTCTTTAAAGGCTCCTGCAAGGAATGGGGATTTGTGACTAATGTTTAAGGACGTTCTTTTTACAAACTGTAAACCCTTTCCTCTTTTTGCTGAAATTAAAGGGGAAATATTGAGATTTCGATTGTATTGTTCATGGCGTTTGTGTTTACATATTAACAGATGAGACATTATCTCTCTGTTGCTGGCAGATCAAATACAACATGTTAATGTAACAGACAGCCTAAAGCAAGATAACCAAAACCAGAATTAAAGGAAAAGAAGTAATTTAAACTGAAGTAGTATGAGTATTTTGATTTGGAAACATCAAAAGACAGAGTGTGAGTTCTCAAATTTTCAGATTTAGAGTTTTACTGAACTGCTAAGATCATTCATCATGCTTAGGATAATGATGATCTGCTCATGTGTTTTTATTAACCTCTAGGTTAGGTACTGAATAGTGTATTTCTGGCAATGCAATTAAATGTTCAGAACCAGATCATTAAATGTCTCAGAAAGCAGTCAATTTTATGGTCCTAACGGCTAATACAGTAGTAAAAGATAATACACCTTAAAGTTTATTTAAATATTTGTTGTGGAGCAGCATTCATCCATTCTTTCTTTCATTTCTCTTTTCATGCATTCCAGAAGTGTGTGAACTTGAAGAATTTTATTTTAAAATACCTAATTTTGCAGAGCTATCAGACATCTGCAATATTTAGGGAAAAAATAGCCTTAATGTGGTGTTGTGGTTGAACCTGGCAGACAGCTAAAACACCACACAGCTGTATGCTCACTCCTTGGAGTGGGATGGGGACAGAATTAGAAAAAAGGTGATACTCGTGGGTTGTGATAAAGGCAGTTTAGTAATTGTAATGGAAACATCTGTGTTATCAACAGTATTTTCAGCATAAATCTAAAGCATAGTCTCATACCATCTACTATGAAGAAAATTCTCTGTATTCCCAGCCCAACCCAGCACATGAAGTAAGCAAAGAATACAGTTATTTTTATGTTAAAGTCTGCACTCTGCTGCTTTTTGTCTGACTATTTCTGCTGCTTCCATTCTGCAGCAGTTGCTTGAAGAAATACATTGAAGTGGCAGGTTGTCACATGGAACAAAATCAAGGCATGTCTTACTAGTCCAGTGGTGTGGGTGTGATTTATGTGCCTACACTGTTATTACTCGAGCTAGTTTGTACTTTGCAAGTACATGAAGCAGGATGCATTGCATCTCACAGTGAAATGTTAGTGCTTATGCCTCTTTGGATGTATTCCAGAAGAGTTTGGTCAGCCAGCTTCTAAAAGATACAGCCTCAGATTTGTATTAGTTCAGCTGGGAGTAAGTTCACTGGAACCTTACTGGGAAATAGAGGAACACTTGGATTTTTCTCTCCCAGGCTATATTTGAAGGCCTCTGGACTTACCATAGGGAAGTTGAGGGGACTGGAATGGGATAGGCAGTGGGTCAAGCCATTGATGTAATACCTGATGGTATCCCTAAACTTGACTCAGACTCACATTGCAGAGTGAGCCTTGGTGTGTTGACAGCCTTGTGACAAGTCACAGAGCAGCTGGTGCAGGGGAAGCCTCTGCCAGCTTCAGCAGGTTGTGCTGTGTGCTCAGAGCATGGCTGTTCTTAGGGTGAAAATGTGGTAAAGGAGGGCATCAGGTGAAATGCAGTAATGCAAGAGCTGCTGTCCTAGGGTCAGGATGATTCCTTCTTGCAAGCTACAGACACATACACTGAAGAATTTTTTAGAGAAGAACCCTGCAAAACCATGAAACAAATATTTAGAGAGCTCATGATGAACAGAGATGTTACTCAAGGACCTTGAACTCCTTGTGCTGCTCACAAGGTCCTTTCCAGATCCCAGGAGTTCAACACTGCAGCTTCAGATTACTGCATATCCCTGCATTTCATGGCAGAGCCATTGTAATGCTTTGTCTTGGCAGTGGGTGTTTTGCTTTCACAAGTGAAGGTCTTTCTGTCTTTTTTTTTTTTTTAACGTGCAAAGGAACAGGAAAATTGTCTGTGAAAGATACTCCTCTGTGCCTTGCTTCAGCCGTGACATATGACACCCCACAGAGACTTTGATGTTACTACCCCATTATTTTCTTTATGGTATTGAAGTATTTATAGTAAAAATTAGATTCCATGTTGCTTCTTCCTTGGGTTTCTAAAACCGAAATCACAGGCACATGTAATACAGGATTGACTTTTTGTTTGATTCGGTATTTTTTCATCTTGACTTTTGCTTACCAGAGTTGCTGGATTTACCACTCAGGCAGTATTCTTCCTGTTCTGATTTGAAGTAATTGGTAGTTGCAGTCTTTATCTCAAAAAATAAGAAAAAAGAATAAAAAAATCCTAAGAAACAACCTAGAAGACCTGACTCACTAATCTCTCTTATTCCTTCCCAGAAGTACACTGCCATTGGAATGCTGGGCAAGGCTACTGATACATTAGATGCTACAGGAAAAGTAACCGAAGAAAAACCTTATGGTAAGCATAAATGTATCTGTATACTTGATGTAATTTGAAGGCATAAGTGGTTTCTGTCACAGGAAAGCGGAAGAGATGTTTGGGACTCTGAATTAAGTTTAAATGTGAAATTAAGCTAAGATTATTTCATCTTCAACTTCAGTGCTCATATAATTCAAACCAGCTTCATGCAATTATGTCCAACGCAAGTGTTCATTTCTGCTGGAAAAAAAACAAACCAGGCATTAGATTAGGAGGGAGGAAATAGAATTGGGCAGGACTGTGTCATTTTAAATCATTGACAGACTGACAAATGACGTGCTGTGTCCAGTAACATTTTCCGCTCTCAGAGTGTAGTCCCAGGAGCCCTCTTTTAGTAAAACCCTTTAAGGCCAGTGGAGGAATAAAGTACTTGGATCTTCTCTCTAGGATACCACTTCACCTACAGACTGCTTAACATTTAATGAGGATGGCATAAACTACATTCTACATAAGGCTATCTTCCAGATCTTGGTCTTGCTTACATCTTTAATAAATGAAATTTTCTGACTGACAGAGCGCAGTGCAAGGATATAAGGCTTCAGAACTCATCCTGACTGTGGCTTTGCTGGGCATCTTAGAAACAATGTAGTAACAAAGTAAATGTATTTGTTATTAGTTCTTTCACAACCTTGGGGAAAAAAGTTAAAAAATAATAGATAACCAGTTGCTTAGCAACTCTACATGTCTGACATTCTTTGTAGCTGGTAATAGGTACATGAAATAAGTAATCTTTTTTAATGGCATGATGAAAAGCCTGGATTTCATTTCTCACTTCCAATCTCCTTCCTTTTGCAGTTTTCCTTTTCTCATGCAGGCAAGCATGAGTTTCTTGTCCACATTCTAAACAGTGTTAATTACTAGGCAGTGTTATTCAGAGATGTTGGATCATTTATTTATGCTTCAGGATCAAATTCTAAGTCTCTAAGCTTCTGGAAGCCTGAGCATCCACATGATGTTAGAGTTGCCAATACTTCGTGATGGTTGAATGAAGTGATGATTCACTTTCTTGGTATTTATCTGTATAAAAAATCATTTTTTGAAACGCTAGTTTTGCTTTTTTCATTTTGTGTTGTTTAGTGCAGACAGAATTTAGAGTGTTGTTTTTGTGTGTGTTTCTCTCCTTGGCAGCTCCCGTTACAGCAGTTCCCACCTCTGCACCACCTCTGTTACAGTGGTTTACCTTTCTGTGAACTGTGTGCTTGGGGAACTGATCTGGCTTAAAAAATACCCCCTTTTTTTGGGTTGCTTGTCATTTTAAGCTGAGATCAGTTCATCATGTGGTCTCATGAAGAGCAGCATTAGCATTGCTGGGGCAGGGCAGTTTGGGGTGCAGTTTCCTTTTGCCAAAAGTGGTGGCTGAAAGAAATGCTTGTGACACTGATCTCAGCTGCTTTCCATGTTGGTGCAAATCAGCCAGATGTGATTTCTTCAGAAAGAAAAGAGCATGGAAACTCCTTTTTTGCTCTCCATGGTACCTACATGTTTTGTATTCCTCATCTTTTCCAGTGTCTTCCCAAAACAATTTGAGTTTTCTGCAAGATACTCTCTTTGGCCCACCATCCCTAATTTCTAACCCTAATGGGTACTCCAGGAAAAGGCAAACCAGATATTTGAGTTGATTTCAGTTTTCTTTTGACACCTACAAGGATCCTTGGAGAAGCGAAGCAAGGGAATATAAATCCTGCAGTGCCAGCATCATCCAGGATTGGGCCATAGTGCGGAGAAAGGGCACTAAACCAGTTTGCAAGATGTACAAAACTCTTCTTGAGTGACTTCATTGGAACATAAGAGGAAAGTGCCTGCAGAAAGTTGCCAGCTATATTAACTGTAAGGAAGTGTTAAATTTTAGTCCTCAAAGTGTCCCTAGACAGCAGCCTGGAAAGCAGACTGGACAGTTAGTCACAATGTCAGGATGTACTGAAGAGAGCTCCTTGCTTTTAACCCCTTCTGAACTTCTTGTAGCTTGTTGTTTCTTACCAGGCAATGAGTTTGCATTTCCATATGAAATTAGGTTATGGTTTCATACTGCTGCCAGGCTGTCAGATGCTGACTTTGGAAGCAAGTAGCATTTAGTATTCCTCTGATGCTTTTTTGAGCACATTAATGTTAGTAGCCCTTTTTTAATATTTGTAACTGTGTACAGGAATGTACGTTCTGAAACCCACTTCCTCCCAGCTGCCTACAGGCTATATCCAGACATAGAGAACAAAATTAATGAGGCTTTTCTCAGGTCTCTGATGATTATGCTGAAATATATGTTTAATAGAGCTACCTGAATAATTTGGAAAGTGTAGTCCTTTCAGAATTCTGCTTGTCTGTTTTCAAGTAATTTATGCTGGGTCAGACTGAATTGAGGTCATTTGCTAAACTTCTGGTACACTGTCACGGATAATTCTTCTGTTCTCTTTTGGAATAGTTTGTTAACAAGCACAGGGCAGAATCACCCTTCAGTGAAGACTTTCTGAGGTTGTGCCACAGATGGCACCTTTTGGTTTGGTAACTTTATTTTCCTTCCTTTGTAAGCAGGAAAATCAGCCAATAGTCACCAGTGCTAAAAAGCACACCAGATCTTAGCAAATGCATCTGTAAATATTGACTTTGATAACACACGACGCAACTCTTGTTTGTTAATGGCTTAATGCATCATTCTTCACATGGGGATTTTTTTTTTCTCCTGAGACAGAGCTTGCCTGTATCATGAGTGACTACCTCAGAGGCCATGTGCAGCCTCTTAGTCAAGGGAATATGAGATCAGAGCCAGAACTGATCTCAGGTGTCTCGTTAAAATGCCCTGGCCACAAATGCAGTTCATGGGGTGAAGATTGGAAGGAGAACTCCACAGGGCACTTGTGCTTATGTCTTAAATACTGAATTTTAACCTGAAGCAGTCTGGGGTTTGCAAGAAGGCTGACAGGATCACTTCTTGGAGATGGGTCATGCTGACTTTCTCCATGTAGTTTTGTTGTGATATGTTGCTAAATAGAAACAAGATTGAAAGAACCGTGTAAGAAACTCTTCAGAAGATTCAGGGTTACTGTACAATTGGTTTTGTTGTTCCTAGCCCATACTCTGATGTAAATTGGTCTCTCTCAGCATCTTGGAATTTTGTGCCTTGTGCCTTGCAACCTTGCTGTTAATAACACATCTTGGGCTGCTAGGGCCTAGGGACAGCATCTGCTCTTGGGGCTGCAAAGTGTGCTTTATAGAAGTGAGGAACCACAGGATCATCTCCCAGAGCTGCTGTGAAAAGAAATCTCATCTTCTTTTACTTACAGCGTGAAGTATATCTGGCTTGTAAGGTTTGCAAGTAGATGTCTGTTTCAAAATACAAGAAAGGCTCAATAAATAAATTTGGTTGGTTTATATTCAAGAATGTTGTTGACTTAGCAGAGATGACACTAATTAAATATTACTTAGGAGAAACAGGGCTAGTCAAACCCTAGACAGTAGAAATGCACTGAAGTGCATTGTGATTACAGATCTTATGTTTGCACTCTCTAAACAAATTAGGGATGAATGTAATTTCTATTGAATAGAGCTTCAGAAGACCAGTGCAATCAGCTACTTAGGTTATAGTCTTCCAATAAAAGTGGGACAGATGTCTGTGTGTACTCTTAAAGGAAAGTACATTGCCTAAACCAGCTGTCTTTCTTTTACAGAATTTTGTTAGTAAAATTGCCTTACTTAATATATAACTATACCCCAGAGTACATTTGCAGGTTAGTTGACAGGGAAATTTTGATGTGTTGTTTCAGATAAAGTCTTTTTCTACACCAGTGGTTTTGTTCTCTAATAATCTGTTGTATTTCCCCTGAAGTTAGGTTCTCTTAGAGAGAAGTTCCCAGGGTTAGATGAGCGTTTTATTCTTTTTGGTGCTTTTTAAAAAAATAAGAATATTCCAAATGCTGTAGCTTTTATATAGTTTCCAAGAAAGATGAGTTTGCAGCCTCAAGAGAGAGGAATTACAAAAGAAAACATTAAGGAGGATTTCTGCCCTTCTGAAAGTATCCAGATTGTCCTGATCACCTTGGACAGTTTGTTCTATTCCTTTTGTGATAATTCACATTCCTGCCTACAATCTGGTTTTTATCTCTTTTCTTTGGTGTTTTTCACCCCATCTACATTCTGAAGAGAGGGAACTCTGCTTGCAGAATGTGATTGATGCCATTGGTGCCATGTGAACAATCAATACTAACATAGTGACTGTTTTCTTTCCACAGACCAGATAACAAAAGGAGATCTTGAAAATGTCCTGCAAAAGTTCACAGGGGACATCATGCAAGTTCCCCCACTGTAAGTTCCATGATATTCAGACACTCTTGACAGTTGTGTTCAGCTGTCAGGACTTGCCTACAGAAGTCAGTTCTCTCAGAAGTAGTAAGACACATTTTGACAAGAGGATAGAGCCAGGCAGTCAGGAGTTTAACATTTGCAAGTGCAGGTCATGCCCATTCAAAGATCCAGCACAAATGGTGACCTGGAGTCTGTGGGTGTTTTGGGTAAATGTAAAGTAGCAAAAGTCTTAAACAGCTTTGCAGAGCTTGTCTTTTATCTTCCAAACTTACTGACTGGAAGTGCCTTAAATGACTTTGAATTAGTTTTTTGAAAACTTAGAGTATGAATGAGTGATTAATGACTGAGCTTCTCTAGCTTAGCACATTCTGTCTGATCAGGTGAGCCATAGTAGCTGGCAGTGTGCATGACTTAGCTTGTGACAGATGGCTTTCATGGTGATTTAAGCAAGCCTGCTTTCCTTTGCATTTGCCATGTGTCACTTACTGTGGTTCCAGCGTGAGCCCTGTAAGGTCAGTAATGCCCCACGTGTTCTACTTCATGTGACCTGTTTCAAATCACCCTCTAATATTGTAAGCAAGATCCTTTTTGGATTTTTCTATGGTCCTTTTTCTGTTGTGACCCTAAGTTGGAGCTTTGGATAAAATTCCATGTAATCAGTGAAATCAGTTTCCGTGGGTCTGTAGTGGTTCCCTAAACATCCTAGAACGTGGCAGCTGCTGTTCAGGAAAGACCCTGGTGTGGGACAAGGAAAGGTGCAGTGTAGAATTACAGGAGTTGCCTGAGTGGCTCCCAATGCTCAGCTCAACATAACACTGAAACAGAGGATGCCCTGCTGACTTCTGAGACATTGGATGTTAGAGGCAGCTGCAAGTGTTGTAACCCTTATAGAAACCCTTTTATTTCATAAACTGCAAAGTGAGTGATAAAACGCTTTAAAATCCGTACAGCAAGAGAGAAATACAGGGCCATGTCTTGTTTTCTGGTTCATGTAGCTACTGTTAAATGAGATGATTCTGTGTCCAAGAGAGTTCAGCAGCACTTGCTGGGTTTTGTGGGTTTTTGTGAGTACTTGGAGAGCAGTAAAATGTGTGCTACCCTATTACAATGTTACCAGGATCTGGAGAATGGGAAGCCTGTTCTATTACAACCGTATGACACACATTTTCATGCTCTGTCTGATCAGCTATTCTGCTTTGAAGAAGGGTGGAGAAAGGCTTTCAACTCTGATGAAGAGAGGGGAAGCAGTGGAAGCAAAGCCTGCTCGGCCAGTGAGAGTGTACAGCCTTTCTCTCCAGCAGTTCCAGCCACCACTGTTCACGCTGGGTAAAGGTCAAAGATTATTACATAGAGCAATGCTCCCAGCTTGTTAATGTTTATTTACACTCGGAATGGGACTAAGAGAGTGAAATGAGTTTCATTTCACTCAGCTACTTATTTTGGTGTGAGCCCATGTGCAGAGACTTTCACTGTGTATTAAAAGCGCCGTATTTTGGTTTTAAGTTAAGCTGATTATATCTAATCTCTCAGTGAGGCAAAATTCTGTGAGACTGGTCAGGGGATTATTTGCATCTGTCCATGGTTTTGCAGCCTCCAGCTCATTCCTCTCTCAGGTCTGCTTACTTCACTTAGCCATTCTTTCACACAGATTCTCAGGCCTGCTGGTATCTCTCCCAGGACCAGTTTCAGTTACTATCAGACCCCTTTCTTGTTGAGGAGGCAGGATCTTATCCTTCCTTCTGTCATTCATCAAGAAACTTGGGTAGTGCATTAAGAAGCATATTAATAAATAAACTAAAAAAGATTCTGGTAAATGTTTAATGCTGCTGTAAGGTCAAGATGATGCCTTGCATTGATCTGTCTGCCCAGTTGATCCCCAGTCCTGTAATGGACCAAATGGACCAAATGTTTTGTGATGAGCAGGTATGATTGACAGAACTCAGTGCTGTGTGACTTCGGCCCTTACTTTATGGTTGGGTGACAAGCAGCTGATCACTGGCAGAGGGGGAAGGGAAGGGCTGAGAGAACAGGGAAAGTTAAAGGTGAATTTTAAAATTTTAATGGAGCTGCCTGTCTGCAGTATCAGAAAAGTCCTGACAGTCAGTTTAGGCTACACTTGAAATAACTTGCTTTCATCATTAGAAATATGGAATCAACCTGAAATGCTTAAAATGAATAGGACTGAAGCATTTCTTAACATACTATAGCAGGTACTTAAATTCTGGTGAGTTAGTACAGTTGCCATTTTATTTGCTTTCCCTCCTGTCTAGCTTAGCAATTTCACCCTCACATATGTTACAGGATGAATAATTGATGTTGCATCCTATAAATATTTTATCACTGGGTTGTTTGCTTAGCGCAGTTTTACATTTATGTGGGGGCATGGCTTCTATGTAAAGTAGATTTCACATGGCACTGGCAATTTACCATGTCACTTTTAACATTCCAGATGTTGAATGTGGTGGTGGCTTTTATGTCAGGAGCCTGGTCAATGACATTGGCAAAGGTAGGCATGGAAAAAAAACACATGATAATGTAAGGAACAAGTGTGTGTTTATGGAAAAAAAATTGTCATTCTCTGTATCTCAAGTAACTAGACCTGTGTGTTATTTTGCAGAATTGTAGTGCTATCACTTGTTTTTATATACTCAGGTAATTTCCTTAGGGGCATGGGGGAATGATGGCTAAATAATTGCCAGGGACCTTGGGGGCCAGGTGATAAAAATGGAGCAAGCAGTAGCACTGATCAAGATAATGCAAGGCAAGGGGGGGACTTTTTTCCCCCCTTTCATGTGTTAAAGCTAACTCAGATTAAGGATGAGAAGAAGAAAGATACTGTCTTTTTAAACATTATTCATCACATTTTGAAAACAGATTGCACAGAACATTACCATGCACATAATAAACCCTATCTGCTGGAAAGACTTCCACACTGGTGATGATTTTTCGAGTGTTTTCTTTCTCCTCTGCCTGAACTGTGAATAGTTTTGCTTTCCCACAGGGTTATTTGTCTTGTGCTCTGTATCTATCAAACTGCATGATGGAGAATAGATAATCCATTTCAAACTTCTTTTTTAAATGATACATTTGCAGGAAGGCAAGTCATGTGGGATAACCCTGTGAATTTCAATGTTGTTATTTGTGCTTAGGCAAGTCCTAGTTTCTGTTACTGCCTTTTGAGCATACTGGCTTATGTTTAGCCCTTTAATGACAAACCTAGATAAAGTCTGTCCACGGCTGGCTTCTTTTCAAAAATTGAAAATGAACTAAAAACCTTCCTGCATCAGAAGGGATGGGAGAGAATGTTTTAGTGTACCTGTGTGCTTACAAGTCAGTGCTTGTTGCTGTTACATTTTGTAGCTTCTTGATAAATAATTATGTCCTGCTGGTATTTATTTAACATAGGAGAGCATTTGTATATATTTTTTTATTTTTCCTTATCTTAGTTTCTGTTATCCTGATAGGCAGCACAGGATAAAAATGTTAAAAATACCTCTTGAAGGCAAGAAGTACTAAGGCCTCAAAATGGGTAGAAAAATAGTTCATGGTCACTTGAGAATACAGAACGTTCTGCTTACAACTTATGACATTTTTTTCCTCACTTTCCATTCTGATCTAAATCTGGGAAAAATCTTGACAGCTTTCTGTCAGATTCTGAGCTCTTTACTATACTGGACAGTTATTGAAATCAAAGGACTTCCTTGGGTCAAACTTAAGAAGATACAAATCTTCTTAAATCTATTAAATCTATCACCTAAGCGTGATAGATCTTCATGACCTTTCTTGTCACACAAAGCAGAATAACGTAAAAGGCTACATAGAAAAATACATTTTAAGTGAGCTGGAAGTGGTTACACTTTAAAAGTTTATCCATGTACTTTGTCCAATCCCTCTTTCCTCCCTTTCTCCAGAGCTCTCCACCTGTGCCTCAGTGCAGGAGCTGACCCGCACCAAGCAGGGGCCGTTCACGCTGGAGGAGCACGCCCTGCACGAAGACAAGTGGACAATTGATGAAATTGCTCAGTCCTTGGAGCACTGCTCAGCCCTGCTCCTGGGAGAGCCAGCTCGGAAAAAATTGAAGACAGAGCATCCTGGTGAAACAGCTGTGGTCTGTGAGGAGAAGTGATAAGTTGGATCAAGGAAAAAGACTGAATGACTGAGATGTTTTAAGATTGGATTGGGATTGTCTCACCTCCTGTGTAGATCTACAAGTCTCTACTGGGAAGATGACAAACTGCAACACAAGAGAAATTATTCTTTTGTTTCTTGGGGTTAGAATGTGCACTGAAAATATCCAGTGCTAACTGTTTCTTGATTGTTTACTTTCCTTCTTGCACACTGTAACTGATGCCAAATTTTTTAAAGACTTTTAAAGAACTTTCAGGGTGCAAGATGGCTGCTGTTGAGAATTCATCAATAAAAAAAATTATATACAATAATGTCTGGTAAACATTCTCCAAAAAAAAAATTTTCTTTTTCTTTGCAGCTAGTAATCAAATCTTGAAATACCATGGTGACAAGTCTCTCCTAGCTTAAAGGACCCACGCATGTGGTGTGGCAATTTGCTTTTTTGAAATCTGTTTAAAGATATATCCATTTTACCATAGTTTTTCCTATGCAGATCATTCTCCAGTCAAATGTTCCTAGAATGCAGTATATGAAGGTGCTAATATTTTAAGTCTGAAAGATCAGCCTAAGAGAATAGTTTCAAGTATAAACAATCTCTGAAGATGATTGGTTTGTGCCTGCATCTTACAGAAAGGTGGTACATTAACTGTTGGTTCCAGACTTAAGAAATTAAATAAATATTGTGAAATTCCTCATTGCAGGATACCCTTCCAGACATCTGTAGGATTTATTTTTGTTTTCTATACAATAAGAAACTGAAGTCTATGCAAGATTAATGAAGGTTTTGTGTAGAAGGAGGATAGATATTGTTTTATTCAGTAAACAGTTTTCTTCCTTTGTATAGTCTTGCAAAGAACTTAAAGGAAATGTTGAAAATAGCACAAGCAAATTGAAATGTTAGAGCACTGTAGCAGCAGCATATTTAAAGTACAATATGGATGAAGTAATGGATACAAGAAATTTTGATTTCAGAGGTGAGACAAAAGCTTGTGTCCAGTGAGGTAACAATGGGAGATTTTTGTTTCTTTTTGGGGTGTGTTTTCTGGTACTTTGGAAACAGAGAAGAAAGAGATTATTTCCTAAGGAAATGAAATAAAGCAGAAAATTTCATTTTCCAGTATACTTATCTTGAATGATAAAAGACTTTAATTGAAACACAGCTTCTCTTATTATCCAAATCTATATTTTCTTAGTTTATGTTATCCCAGTGGTTTTCTAGATTAAGTTCTCATTTTATTTATCTTCCTGATTTTTGAAAAATAACACAATAGATATAATTCTATTAGTCTGCTTCTTTTCATCTTCAGGGATTTGTTTCTTTAAAAATCAGTGCAATTGAGAAACTCTCTATTAATAGGTACATTTGGATACAGTGTTGTAAGTGTCTAACACATTCCTAATCTCATCTGTTTGTTTAATGCTCACCAAGCCTTTCTTGCTATTCCATTTAAGAGCCCCTGATATTTTTAGTTTCAAAAGAACTCTATTTCCATCAGCTTTTTGGTTAGCTTGCAACTGGTCTGTTGTAATTATTGCTAACAGATCTGTGATCCTGAGAAGACAAGATCTGCTCCGTAGTCTAGTCACTGGAGAGGAATGAAATGGTAATTTAAAAAAGCATCTTGTGGACATCAACGAGTTCTGGTTTAGGCTGCAAGTCCTGATGCATATGGAAAGCATAGGGAGAGATGGAATGCTGTTGTTCATGTTCAGAAATCTGCACAGAGCCATTCAGTTTGGAAAAGACCTTTAAGACCATCAGGCCTGACCATTACCCCAGCAGTGCCAAGTCCTCCAATTCACCAGCTTTAGCCTTTTTTCCTGGAATCCTCTCCACTTCCCCAGTGCATCAGAAATCAAGGCAGAATTTCTTTATCTCAAATGAATGACAAACTTCTCCCCACGTAACTTGTACTGAACTACAGAAGGTATTTCCCTTAGCAGGTGTGTTTGGCTGGAGTTGTGAGTGGCTGGACAAACCCCTGGCAGGCAGCAGGAAGTGTTCTTGGAAAACACAGTGTGAAGAGTGCAATAAAGCCATGAACACATTATGCAGTAAGCACTGATAAGTGTCACCCCCATTCCATTCCTGAACACTTCAGCTATGTGTTCAAACATTCCAACTCCTCAGGCTACTTCCCAGTGCTTTTCCTATGTGCTGGGCCTCACTTGTATGCTTTTTCCCAAGTTTCTCCATGCTTTAATGGTTCTCTGTGCCCTGAGCCTGTGGTTCCAGTGAATAGTAACTGGGAAGCCACTGGGAAGTTCAGGAATAGCCTTTTTAGTTATGTTATAATAAGTGTTCAACCCAGTATCTTGAAACTGTCCAGATGTGGAGGTGTTGTGTTCCCATGGGAACCTAGGGAAATACTTGTTTTAACTTCCTTATTCTTACTAATATGCTCATCCCAGAGCTACCAGACTTCAGAACTGGGCTATATCCACAGCAAAATGTATTCTTGTTAGAAGAAAATATCCCATGGTCCTGGATCTTGGTTACTGACAGTCATGATATCTCAACATTCGAGAGGAAAAATGTGTATACAGTATTTCTGAGATTACTGGAAGAGTTAGTACTGAGACTGCAGCTGAAGCAAATGAGAGTTAATAGGAATTTTATGGTACTCTGGCCAGAAAATGTGCATGTCTGTGATTTACCATTTAAAATACACCCCTAACACAGACTGAAAGATTTGTCTCATTTAAATGAGTGTTGTTCATGAGGAAAGTCCTGGTGCAAAAGTGTGTCCTGCTTTTTGAGCTGAGTATTGTCTGTCTTCAATGTGGATTTGCTGTCTTCAGTCCCTGGAAGTGTGATAGCATAGCCTGGCCCTGAGTGCTCCAGTGCTGCTGCTGCTTTGGTGAGTTTGACAAGGCCTTCAGAATTTGTCTCCCTTTAATGTCTCTGCCTAGCTGGCTGCCTTTCTTCCTTATTTAAATGGTAACTTTCACTTCATAATATGTTTCTGCTGCCAGCAGAGTAAAACTTTGAATAACTCCCCCAGTTTTGGGATACCTTATTTTTTTAATTTTAATAGATGGTGAATTTGCTACTCTGTGCATGAATGGCTCCCCAACTCTAATGAGTAGGGTCATGCTGTTTGCTTGGCAGAGTCAAGGAGTGAGTTTGCAGTGGTGTTAATTTGATTTAAAAGGCCTTACAGAAGCAAAGTGAGCGTGTGAGGGTGTGACTGCAATATACAGCCAGAGGGAAATCACAGAGACAGTGAATGGATTCAGCCAGTCTGGGCAAAATTATTGTCTCTATTAAAAAGCAGTCATTGTTTCTAATAACCATGGGTTTAATTCTCTTCTTTGTGAGACCTGATTAAGTAAATCACCAATAGTTAAAGGCATGTGAGGCAAGCAAGTTTATCATGTGAATGCTTATGTCTACTCTGGGTGAGGAGATGGCACATCTCTGTCTCTGCCATCAGCTGCTAAGATCATAAAGGTGTAAACAGGCAAAGCAAGAAGTTGGCAATTGGCAGTGGGTGGTTGCAGTGCTCAAGAGGAAGAGAACTATATTGCAAGAAAAAAGCCGTATTTTGCAATTCTCATTTTGGGGAAGTGTCAGAGACAGTGCTGTGGTTCAGGTAAAGTCTTAGTGTGGCTGCCTGAGAAACACTTTATGTTTTTGTTATGGGTGGGAATGTCTGGGACTTTAATCCTTGTACCTCCTCACCTCTAGCTCCAAGGAGTGGATTAAATCAAAGCTGCAGCCTCTCCCCAAATTCTCCGTGTCACATTGCTCTGTGTGTTGTGGATGCTGGAACAATCTTCTGCTCAAACTCTGGGCTCTAAAGGGAATTGTGTTGCTTGCTCAGAAGTTAACAGGAACACAATGAGGAGGACAAAAAAATGAGGCAATGGAAATTGAAATATAAACACAAAATAGGCTTCTTCTTACCAGACATATTCATTTTAGGTTACAGCTCTGTGTCTGGCCTTTCCACTCAGCATCCCATTACCTTTCTACTGTCTGAGGCAGTTCATCCTAAAACTTTTCTTATCCTGTCTTTTGAATTCCTTTCTGGGGACATGTGAGCCTTAGGGCTGTGTGTAGCAAAGAGGCTGTGTGGTTTCTGGGGGACAGGAAAGCTGCTAACAAACCAGAACTCAAAAGGATGAGGTGTGTCTGGTCCCTTTCTCCCCATGACCCTTTTGTAAGAAAGATGTGGCTCTGAATGCTTTAGTGCCATTTCCCTGGGACATGGGATTATTTTAGATATTTCAGAATTAAGTGCTTCAAAGTCAAATCTGCAACTGAGTGCATGCATTAGAAACAAATTGCATCATTTCACAGATGTCACGCTACTTTTAGTGGCTTCAGAACATGATTTTACAGATTAAAAGGAGGGGGGTAAAAAAGGAGCAGCAAAAGGTAAATGCATGTTTCAGTTCTTATATTTTTAAACTGAACTCAGTTTTGGTAATTATGTAAGAAAAGACAGCAAGTGTTATAATGAAGAAAAAGAGAAGGAACACAATTTTTACTGCCTTTTCTGTTTCTTTCAGCAAAGAACAATTAGCTTAAATATGCCATTTCAAAGCTTAAGAAGCTTTTATGTGGAAATGCTTGAGAGATTGTTACTGTGTGCTGATGTGAAAAAAGGCATTTATTTTCATTTCAGCAGTTGAAAAGATAGTTTTCTGTGATGCCCTTCAAAAGGCAGTGTTTTGTTTTGCTTATATGAAATGGCAGTAAATCCTTGGCATAGCTTACTCTTGTGAGTGCTGTGTTCACAGTAAATCATTTCCTGCAGCTGGCTGTCCTGGGGATCACAGACTGTTTCAAGTTCTGCAGGTACCTAGTAGGCATTTCCAGTGGAAATGGAACATTTTGTACAAACACCAAATGCATTTAGAAAACAGGACTAATTCTCAGTAATCTTTGCTATGCAGATTGCTCTTTTGGTAAAATAACATGCAGGCTGCGTTAAACCTCGCTGCTGCTGTGCCAACTTGCTTTGTGTACGGTTTCTTACTTGATACTCTCAGTTTCACAAAGGGCACTGGCAGACTCTTGATTTCTTGTCCAGGTGATTAATTTCACCCAGCTGCTGCATACACAGAGACATTCCTGGCTTTAACCTCGTCATTTACTACTCAGGATTCCCAAGGATGGCGCGCTGCCGGCAGAAAGAAGCTTGTGTTCAGCTCATCTGTCCCAGCCATAGGCTGGTGTGTAACGTGTTGCTGGTGCAAATAAACCAGAATGTTGGGAGAACACCCTGTATCTCATTCTGTTGTCCTGATAACCTTCAGCAAAAGATCGAGAGAGCAACAGGGGACAAAAATTTTCCAGAAATCCTCCCTCCAAGTAAGAATCAATGGGAAGCGGCAGCGAGGTCTGTGGGTACAGAGCTAACTTAAAGCATGTGATTATTTCTTCTGACCTCAGTGAGAAGACTCCTGTCCTGTTTTATTAAATTATGTAAGTTATGAATTAAGGTCTTGCGTGTTTCATTTTCACCTATCATGTTTTGGGGTTTTTTTTTCCCATTTTAGTAATGTGAACTGATGGTTTGAAAAATTGTATTTGTTCTTACAGGAGAAAAAATAGACTGAAATAAATATTAATGGTGTGGCACAACACTTAGAGTTGTTCCATGTCTAATGAATATGTAGCAGTTCTATTTTCTACTTAAACACAAAAATTGTCAGAATAGAATTAGTGTTATTTTTAAAAAAATGTGTTTATCTAGGAAATTAATTTCTCTAGGGAGCGCTTTAAAAGGCTGTGCAGAGTGGATAAACCTATTTGAGTATGTTGGTGATCTGTTTCTAGAGTTAGGAACCTTTTTGTTGGGTTGTGTGCCATATCCCTGCACCAGTTTTGTCTGTTTTTCTTTGCTGTACCACAGATGTTAATTACTGGGAAGAGCAGAGTCATACAATCCAAGCTGCTGTTCAGCCATCCCTTTCCATCAGTGGAAATAGGGAGTGCACACTCCCTCTTTGCTCCCCTGCCTTAACAAATCCAAGTTGGTCCTTCAGAATTTTATAGAAGTCACCCAGAATTAAGCCATCTTGCCACAGAGAAAGCAATGATTAGGATTTCAGGAGAAGAAATTTTGTGGAAGCTGAGCACGTTTCATGGGGGCAAAGAGAGAAAACTCAGCAGGATTGCCTATCCCATGAACCAACATTTTGATCCTGAACACACCGCACCAGAGAGATTTTCCAAGAAGTGCATCTTGTAGAAGAGCATCAGAACACAGGATCACAGGAGTAAAGCTCCCACCATTTCTCTCTGGGGTTATCAAAGTAATTGGGTGAGCTCTCACCTCTTTTGCTGAAGGAGCTCACTGATTCTGTTTGACTCTCACATTCCAAGGCCAGTTTTCAAGCTCTTTGGTCAGCTCTCGAAACTCCTGCAGTTTTCTGTGACTGTACACACCAGATGTGATTCAGAGAACATCTCTGACACTCCATTTCTTAAATTTTCACCTGTTTAGTTTAGGGAAAAAAAAAGGAATGCCTGGCAGCATCTCCTCTGTTTCAGGCACAGACTTTCTGCTTTGTGCCTGTTGTGTCAGGTAAACCTGGCAATAGGAGAGGGCATCTCATGAATCTCTCCCTGTGCAGGAAAAACACACCTTTCTCCCATCACCTCTGGAAAATGTACATGCTTGGGGTTTTTTTTTTTTCAGTTGGACAGCCTCTCCCAAGCCCTTCTGCTCCTTGGTGCCTTGGAATAGTTTCTCTCTCACTGTAACAATGCACTGGTTTCATAACTGGCCCGAGGCTGTAAAGCAAAGTTACAATCTAGGGATGCTGCTGACTGTGGTCTGGAAGGGAGAAAAAAAAATTGGCCAGGAGCAAGTAATTGTTGAGTGGCAGAAACACCTGAGAGGTCCTGGTAAATCAAGAAAAATGGCTGGTGTCTGAAAACATTGGTATGATACAAGGCTGCAAAAAATGGGATTCAGCTTTCTGAGGTTTTCATAGCACTTGGCTTTGTTCTTTCTCAGCAATGTAACAGCACTCTCAGAAAAGTGGGATTACTGGTATCCAGTCACACTGCTGCAGCTTTTGGGAAGCTCAGTTGATACAGCATTTGTTTATTTTCTGGCAGACCTTTATGTATATGTAAGTCCTTCAGTAAAATGCAATAGGTCATCAGCAAAGCTGAAATTTAAACTTATTTTCCAGTGAATTCCAGTGCACTTCCCAAGGAGCAGCTCTGGAGGAGCAAGGGGGCCCTGTGGCTCCATTCCATAGGGTGCAGAGTCATTGCTCATGAAGGTTCAGGCACTTTAAGGGGATTTTCTTCAGCTGGGAAGAAAAAGAAATCTTCAGCCTCCATGTTAGTGTATTTTATCCTTCAGTGAGAAAAATGTCTTTGAGTGTTTGTTTGGAGGTAAGGTCAACCCAGTGACTCTTCTGTTATATATAACCCAAGGCACAGGCTTCATCTTCCCTTCTGGAGATTTGTTTGACCCAGAGAGAGCAGTAAGAAGCTGCAGCCAAGGGAAGAAAACACTTTATTTCTCAAAACTGATGGAATACCAGATGTGTGCTCACAATGGAAGACATTTTAGGCTATGGTTACCTGAATTCATTTGCATAAAGGAATAAGAAACTTTCTGTTGTGTTAGCTTATTTCATTTCCTGGGATGTTCTCTTATTATAGGGGATTACTTTAATTACTGCAATAATTATAATTTAACCCCATTGCTGTGTGCATCCCAGTGTATGACTGCAGAGAGAGATCTGATTCTTGCCTCTAAAATCTGCTGTCTGTAGACTCCAGTGTAAGCTGAGGAGCTGAATGGTAAATGCAGAGAGCTTCAACCAAGCACAGCTGATTTTGTTATTTTAATGAGTATGAAAATCTTTAAAAACAGAGTAAGTATTAAGAATGATTCAAAAGAGGAAAGAATATTTGTATTTTGAAATATTTTCTTTGGAAAATAAACCTGTCAGTAATCAGGGTTAGCAGGGAACTTTTCCAAAGCAGGGATTAATGTCTGTTTAGAGAAGAGGATTCTTAGACAAGCTGTTGAATATTCTGGTCAGTGGGTTCAGTGAGCTGCTGGGGCCTGACTGCCAGCTCAGGGCTTGCTCCTCACAAGCTCCTGCTAAGTCAACAGGATTTAATTTGAGCCTGTGTTTCTGCCATGCCAACTTGGTCAGTTTGTTGGCTGCTCTGTCAAAGTTACAGCCTGGTGCATCAAAGCTTGAAAGCTTCCACACAGCTGGCTGAGTCCAAGTGATCCAAATTAACTCTGTAGGAAAGATGCATCATATGAAGGAGCAGAAGATGGAGTAAGCATCAGGTATGCAGGGAAAAAATGTGAGGAGGAGGGAGTTTTTTGGGTTTTTTTTGCTTTAAAACTATTTTATTAGAATTTATTTGGATTTGGTTTACTCAAACTTACATTAGTCTATGCAGACTATTGCAGGCTGAAGGTAGAATGAAAAGAAGCTGCAAATTCACAGAAATTCTCCAGGTCAGAACTGTTATAGCTATTGCAGAACTGTCAGGGTCATAAGGTAGTGTCGTGTAAAGGCATTTTTGAGTAGTACTTAATATTTACCTGCTTGTCTTGCACATCTGAAAGTTCTTCATCTGCCCAGTTATGCTCCACAGAGGATGTAGGTATTCACACAGGAAATGCAGGTATTATTATGCTTTAATTTCATAAGCAAATGGTACACTCAGGACTGTTGACTCGTGGTCACAAGGGTGTCAAGCAGGGCTTTAAGGCAATTATTGAGGATTTTAGTTCACTTAGAATGGGATCTGGCTGGTGAATGAGACAGCATTAATGTGAAACATTAGAGCTCCTTCCCAGACAGTGTGTGTATCACAGCAGATGATGTTTTACCTCCCCATATGTTTCCCAGTTGAAATAGGAAGCCAGACAAATCACGAGGAGAGGAAATAAACATCCATGTTTATGGGTGTGAACTCTTAACAGCAATTAAGATCAACAGATCTCGTAGTCAATCAGATTAGCAGTTACCTGGCTCATGGCTTGTTCCACCAAACTGAAATTCTGCTTGCCATATAGTTTAGGATTCATGTACATATGGTTATTGGAAATATAAACTGGTACCTTAGGGCAGGAAATGCAAAAAATGTATAAAATGTATAAAACTATTTTTAATATTTTGGGGAGTAGTTTTATGTGCCCTAAAGCCTCCAGCTTGCAAGTGATAAAGTCAAATTTGATCAAAACAACACGTGCAACCTGCTGTGCTCCCCTCACCCCTTAACTAATGGCAGAATATCTGCTTGTCCCTTCTTGTAATTAGATCAGTCTTAACCAGTTCAGCTCAAAATTGTCTGTGTAATGCCAAAATATTTCCTTTGACTTCACTGACATTATTTCAGATTTATACTTGTGTGATGTAGAGCAGAAATCTGCCCTGGAGAATGTGGAACCCCAAAGGCATTCACAAAAACCATTTTTCAATAATAATACAAAAAGAAGATGTTGGAGTTGACTGTCATTTGTCATTGTCTCCCATTTGCTTGTACCTAGTTATAAAGGAGGAATGCAGGGAAGCTGTGCCATTAGCTGCTGGCTCAAACCTAGCTTGAAAAGAAAGCCCAGTGCCCCCAGGAATCTCTTGTGAGCAGTGGGCTGATCTCTGCAGGTCCTGGTGGGAGCCACTTTAAATCAGCCTGTCCTTTGGCTTTGCTGGCTGCCAGAACCTGTTACCTGCAATCCTGTTTAACTGGCAACTCTAAAATGTAATTGAGGATGTTATGTTCAAAGCACAGTGCTTCCTGAGAAGGGTTTTGCACTTTAACAAGTCGTCCTCTGATGCAGTGGACAATGATCTCTGTCCTGTTTTGGGTAAAGCTAACATGAAAGGTTCTGGCATTCTTTAAATGCCCCAGCTAAATATACTTTTATATTTCTGAGGTCAAAAATGCAGATGACATTTCAAAGTCTGGGTTTTACTATTTTCTTTATTCTCTGAGTAATTCCTTTTACTCAGCACTACTAAAGGAGTTCAGGCATAAAGGGCTGCTCTTTTATAATGCCACATATTTGTATTGCACCTCTTACCTGGGGATATGAAAATAATTTGCAAATGTTAATTAAGGGTTCCACATTAGTCAAGTGGTAAGGCATTGACAGATTTTCTCTGGGAAAAGAATGAGTTGGGAGAAGGTTGGGGAGCAGTGCAGGGTCCTGTGTACCATCTCACTGACCTTAACCTCTCCTGGCTGCTCTGTCTTTGCCTTTACCTGCTGCTTTGCACTGAAGTGGTTTATGGCAAAAATACCTTCCCAGTGTAGGTAAAATAGCCCCTCTTTCATCCTGGGCTTTAAGAACACCACAACATAAATGGATTTATGCTCGTGGGCTCGATGTGGTGTATCTGCTGGTGGGTCCATGGGAAGGAGCAGCTCTTGGGCCAGCAGAGCTGTGGCTGAGCTTTGTGTCACACTTGTGCCAAGAGCACGGGTGTGATGGAGCTGTGCCTTCCCTCCCTCTCTGCTCCGTCCCCAGGTGCCTGCACAGCTCCTTTCTCCTTGGGAAGGTGAGCTGCAGGGCAGGCCAGGGCTGGGGACACCTGGGAGCAGCTGGGGTGAGGTGCCCTCAGCTCTGCAGCTGCAGAATCCAGGGAGAGCCTTGGAGCAGCTGGCAGCAAACTCGGCACCTGCAGCCCTGCCTGTGTGTGTGTCCTGCTGTGATGCTGGCTCTGAGAGTGCTAATGAGCACTGAAAAGTGCCCACTTCCACTGCCAGGCTTTCCAGCAGACTGAGGAACACCTTAGCAGCAGCTCCTGATCAGCAGGCAGTGAATTTTGCTGAGCAGTGAGGAAGGATAGTGAAGGACTGTGTTATTTAAAAACCTGTCTTGTGCCTGCATGAGACAGCTCTGCTGGGGCACCACTGCAGCTTGGACTAGCTTAGCAGAGGCTGTAGGCACATTTCTGGGGTGCCAGCTTCCCAGGGTGGGAAGACACTGAGCAATTCCCTCTTTGGAATTAGGGACAAACTCTATCACCCAGTCTGTGCTTGTGCTGCTCTCCCTACCCTGACAGAGCAGCTCATCCACAGCCTCGCAGTCACCTGCATTTTGGGAAGTGTTGCAGAACTATAGGAGCTGTGATGCCCTGGAGCATCAGGCTCGGTGAGAAAATGTTAAGAAATCATGGAAATGTGCTGGTGTTGAAGGGTAAACCTCAGAGATTTTCCATCTGCAGCTGCAGATTGCATTCATCAGGAAATGGAACAGAAACTTCATGGCTGGAAATCTGTTCTTTGGTTCTTATCATCCTCATGGGTGGTTCCTGATGGGATCTGCTCTCAGGACTTCTCCTGCCTTCTCCCTGCCACAGCCTGGAGCAAATTCATCCGTTATCCTGGGGGAAAAGCCAAAATTTCTTCTAGATTCCCTGCCAAGGTTGCAGGATTGTGTCTTCTGTTAGGAAGACTTGATTTAGACTCTGCAGATGCCACCTGCAAGCAGAGTTAAGAGGTCAGTCTAGCTTAGATCTCTTTCAGTTCAGGTCCTAACCTGTGGCTCCCTGTCAGATGCTGTTGGAATGTTATGTTTGGTTTTAGGCCAGTGCAGGAGGAAGGAGAGAGATGTCCAATAGTGTAGGAACTGCAGAAATTAAAACTTGGATTTTTCATACGCTCGTGAGCGTGTTTGTGGTTTTGCAGCCAAGGGAATTATATCCCTTGAAGTTCAGGTGATGAGTCTAGATTTTCTGTAAGATAAATTGCTTGTTTTTCATTTTAGACAATGTTGGAATACAGCTAGAGTGAGGGAGTCTGTTCCCCTTCACAGATATTTGGGAAGTGGAGATGCTGACCCTTGAATTGTATCTAACAGTACCATTAGAGGAAAATCTCTTCTGTCAGTAACTACTCTGTTCTGCCTTGTTTCCCCCCAGCAGCTGCACAGCATGGCACCAGCAGTGTAATTCAAGTCTAAATTTATGGAGGTCTCTTAAAGTGCAAGTTGCACTCTCATGCACTGCTTGTTCTCAAACATGTTAAAGCAGTTAGAAAATAAAGGAGTGGAGGGAAAGAAGGCACAGTAATGTAATAATAAGAGTGGAAAGCACATTTTCATGTCTAGTCATCTAAGAAAAAAACATGTTGAAGGATTCTGAGAGAATGCTGGAAGCTTGGGGCTGTGGAACATGGCTCAGAAATTGTAGAGGGGAAATGTTCATCACAGAAGACATTGCCTGCTTCTCACTCTGAAGGGCTGGTGAGCTCAGCCACAGCAGCAAGAGATAATCAGTTCTGTGTCCTTCTGCATTCCAATTGTAGTTGAAACCATCAATAACCTGGGATGCAAAGACAATGAGGGGCTTCAAGTGGTGGAGAACAAAAAGCTTTCTGAATACTTGGAAAATCCCGGACATTGGCATCACAATCCTGTTACTGTCTGTTCCCATGCACTGATTATAGCTAACCTGCTTTGGCAGTAACTATTTTTTGACCCTTTCAGGGTGAATTCTGTCTCAGGGATGCCCCCTCACTCCTCCTTCCCCTCCCCCAGCAGTTTCCTGGTGACCTCTGTAGTGGCAGTGTTAGTTCCCTACCTCAGCATTTTCTTTTTATAATGGGTTAGAGCTCCCTGGTCTCTGCTTCACCCCACTCTACTGTTTCTATACACATTCTTTATTTTTTTTTTTCATTTTTTTTTCCTGTCCTTGATAGGCACTGTGGTTTGACTCTGTTTTTGAGGGTTTTGTGTTGTTTTTGCTGTAGTAAGAGCCCAAACAGCTGGATTTCTCCTTTCCTCTATCCCTCTGTATTGTCTATTTTTCCTTACACCTTAATGAGCACCACACTCCCTAGGTTTTCCTGTACAATGCAGGTTAATCAACAGGGATTCTCCAGCAATTTCTTGAATTATCCTGCCCTTACCTGTATTATTTACTGCTTTTACTTTCTCTTCATTGTCTGCTCCAAAACAAGAAACTGGACTTCATTTGTGATAAGCATACACAAATAGAGGGAGAGATTCTGTGTCAAAGAAACTGAAACTTGGGAGATGAAGGATGGGAGGAAAGATGGGGCCCAGAGTGGTGAGTGGTGCCCAAGAAGTCTCCTTTTAACACCGTGTGCTGAATCACAGCACTCCAGCCCCTGAGGAGTTAAAACAAATGTAATAAGATGTGTGAGGGGGAAAATACATTCCTAGAGATTTCTTCCAATATGCACTCATGTACCTGGCAAAATGGGAGAATGAAGACAAGGCAATATTCTCTATTCAAAATGATTTTTCCCCTGGTTCTTTAGTCGTGTCTCTTGGTATTCATTCTTCTCTTTGTCTCACCCTGACCTCTGATCACAGAACAGTAAGAGCCTGCTGTGGACCAGAATCCCAAAGCATCAGATGATGGAAAAGCTCAGACCCAGAGGGCTCACAGGGCCCTGGGCAGTAGGCAGGGCACAGGAACAGGATGAGCTTTGGGGTGAGCAGGAGTGGGGAAAGCTCACAGCAGCAGCAGGGTCACAGGAAGGGACTGCAGGGTCTAGACAGGCGTGGCAGTACTGACCATTAAAGGTAGTGCTTATAAAATAATGTAAGGTAGTACTTATAAAATAAAATTATTTCTAAAAGTACTTATAAAATAAGAAGTAGTTATTATAAAATAATTTGCAGGGTAGGGATGTGGCCTGGCTGTCTGTGAGACCCACTGAGGGGAGAGCATCCATGCCCAGAGATAAAGCATTGAGGCACACAGGGGCCCTCAATAGCATCTCACAGTGACCCTCATTCCCTTCCACCTCCCTCCCAGGCCTGGAGGGGAAGGTGAGCATCCTCCAGAAAATATACTGAAGGACTGATTAAAGAAATACTATTTCCCCTTTCTTCATTGTTTTCTTCATTTCTGTAAAATCATCTGTCTTCAGTTCTCTCCTGCCAGCCCAACACATTTCAGGTGTTCCTTTGCTTCTAAATGCTGCTGCTTCTAAACTCCTCCCTTCCCTTGTGTCTCTTACCAGCTCTCTCCAGCATCTACCTCTTTGCAGTCTCACTTTCCCTTCTTTAAATCACTTTCTGAGGGTTTCATCTGTGCCTTTTCCCTCTCTGCAGGCTGGGGAAGGTGGGAACAGCTTTCTCTAAGTGGAAGGAATGTCTGTGGGCATGTACCTTAACTCTGTGAGCAGCAGAAGAAATGGAATTGTCATTTTGAGGTTCCTGAGCTGAACTGATGCCAGGCACTCTGCCATGTAAGGGTGCTGCAGAGAGCTGTACTCTTAAATTCTGAGTTAGAGATGTCAGCAGTGGTTACCAGGGAAACTTCTAAAATTACACTGGCAATGTCTCTGCTCAAATACTGTGTCAGATCTTGGGGAAATGGCACTGAGTGAGCAGGCAGAGATAGACTGGGGAAGTGCCACTGTGTAAGACTTAATGATGGTTTACCTACAAATAAAATAAAAATTTAAAGCTTTGTGGTGATGCAGGGTCTCCAGCCCTGCAGTCCTAAAGCAGGAAAATAGCATGAATGAAGTAAAAAACAGTGATTTTCTTAAAATGTCAATCAGACAATAGATTTCACAGGTTTGTAGTTAACCTCCATTTTGGTTTTTGTTTTCAACACTAAAAAAAAAAAGAAGAGTTGCTTCTAACAGATAATTCACAGAAATGGGAGGAGACACCCTGCACTCTGCCACCCCCAAAACCCCAAACACGGCAAGAGTGTAGATGGATCATGCATATTTATATACATGCTAATTAGAAAGAACATTTGGGATTTAAGCAACTGTCAGAAACCCACAAAAGGCAGAGTTACAATTACAGGTTCTTTACCTGAATACTGTTAAACCTTCTCTGCCTGAGCTGGTCTGTGCCACAAGCTGCTGGAGATTGGGAACTGTAATCACTCCCTGTTTTCCCTGTGCTGGTTCTCTCTTTTGATTACTTACTGGAGGACAAATGGCCAAAGGTCATTTATTGGGTTTGATGGTCTTGGGTCTGCTGTGACACAGCTGGGCTTATGTAGGCACAAACATCTGTCCTTGCTGGAGCTGTCAGTCCACTGCTCCTTGGGAGGATGGGGCTGTTATCCTCTGCCTGTGCACCTCTGGGCCTAGTGGGAATTTTTCTATAGCTGAGCTTGAGGTCAGCATGTCCCACATATTCCGTGCCTAAGTTGGACATAATTTTATTTTTGTCTTCACCCATACTGCTCCATGATATTAAGTATTTTAATCTAAAATAGATATTTGTGTATATAAGACAATTTTGCTTTCAAAACACATTGTCTGGCCACATACATTTATTATTTATAACAAACGTTGTTGGATCAGCCTCTTGATTCAATAACATTGGTGAAAAGTTACAGTTACATTTTAATACGTGTTAAAAATACCTCTTGCTGTGTGGTGCTGACTGCAGGGTGCTGATGCATTAGTGGATGACTTTTGCCTCTTCCATGCAAGGGCTCCAGGAACAGAATCAGAGCACATGAGGAATGCACAGAGGAATTTACAGAGGAATTTACAGGGGAATGTGCAGAGGAATTTACAGGGGAATGTGCAGAGGGATGTGGCACCTGTGCAGGAAATCCCCACCTTCAGAGCTCGGGACCGTGCTGTGTGACGAGCTGATTGCCATGCTGAATCCAAACCAGAAAGAGTGCAAGTAATTAATCACCATATGATTAATCAAAAGCTCGTCGTGCTCTGGGTGAAACAAAAAGGGCCTTAAGCAGCAAACTCTCCTGGGGCTGCAAGGAAGGGATTGCAGCTGCTGCAGCGTGGAGAGCAGTGCTGCTCCTGCTGGGATGGGGATGCTGCCCTGGCTCTCGGAGCTGTGTGGGAGTAGATGGTGCCATGGGCACCCTGACACAGGAGAGAGATTTCTTTGGGACACTTGGTGACAACTGAAGATAATATTAATTCAAAAAGATCACTAAAAGATCAGGGTCTATTTTGATTTTGTCTGCGCGGAATTGTTGGGGTTCAGAATTTGGTGTGGCAGGATCTGCAGGCAGGGATGTTCGTGGCAGCCTAGTCCTGCAGAGCTGGGGGGAGGTGGCTCTCAAGGTGAGTGCTGAGGTACAGTGGAAGCAGGTGGTTGTCGTAGGAGCCACCTCAGGAGTGTGTGTTGACCTCCTGATGCCATTTCTTTAAGTCTCTTATTGTTTCACTGGGAATACATTTTTTGTTATTGATGTGAAAAGCCGGTGTCCTGAAAACTTCAGCATTTTGAGTCATGTCTGTGCTGAAGGGGTGGAACAGCCTTTTTTTCCTTCCTGTAGCAGAAAGCCACTAATGATGCAGCCACTGCTCTCCTGAGGAGCAGAGCTGACACGCAGACCAGCAGCTCTCAGAGGCTCTGGGAACATTTAATGAGCTGCAGAGCAGCCTGCAGGCTGGCACCCCGTGGGGAAGGGGCAGCTCCCCCAGCCCCTCTGGGCTGGCCTCTGCCCTGCTGGGGGGAGTGGGCAGAGCTGCCCAGCCCTGCCTGACCTGGCTCCACTCTCTCCTGACCCACACTGCCCGTGGGGTCTCCTTCCCTAGGTGTAGGGCAGGGACAGAGAAAGGGAACTGTTCCTTTTCCTCTGAAAAGCAAAGCTGCACTTTAGAAAGACAAGAATATTTTTGCCAGCTCCTCAGAAAACCCTGCAGGAAATGTAGGGGTTTTCAGCATCACAGGCAATTTTTTTTTTCTCACTCATAAATTATATTTTAGGCATAATTATTTGCAGTACTCTAGTGTAGACAATAACCACACAAAGATATTTCATGAAAACTTGGAGCTTTTAATTTAAATCCTACAGAAGTTCTTTAATCTTCACAAAGATGTGGAGAAAAGCTGAAAAAAATGTGTGAGTATATAAGATATTCCTGTTTCTTTAGGGTAATGTTTAATGATCAGTCAGTGACTGAGTTTACATACATTAAATATTTATTCTTCTTCTGTAGAGCTGAATGGGGGAGTGTGCTCACTTTTCTGCCAGATCACTAATTGGGTAAGTGTGGCTGCTCAGGGTGTTTCTGAAGCAGCAGCTCTAGCTGTGGTGCTTGCCTCATTAGGGATTTTACTGTTTGTATTCCAGAAGTCACAAGTTCTCCAGCTGGGGTTGGGTCTTTGATAAATTGTCATTTCTTGTGCTTGAAATATAACTTTATGGCCCCTAAGTAAGAAAAATTGTCCGTTTGCATTTTTATATATTTTTAAAATATTTTTACAGCACAAATTTCTATTCATTCTCAGTGTTTGCAAAACCATGATTTTACTGAAATCAGTGGGTTTCTACTGGTTGATCTGACTGCAGAAACAAGTCTACCCACACATGGGATGTGTGACATTTCTTACTGCTCCTCTATGTCGTCAATCCCAGATTTCTGGTGGGAGGCTTTTCTCAGACCTCTTGCTGTCCTCAAACCAGGTCCATTCTTCTGGCAGACTCCAAGCAGCCTTGGCTGTTCCTCAGGAGAGCAGCACTGAGGAGGAGCTGGCAGCCAGGGGAGTGAATCCTTTCTGCCTCCTGCTCTGGAGGTTCTGCTGCCAGCAGGGATCTCCAGCTCCTGCCTCACCTGTCCCTGATGTGTTCCTGGCTTCTCCTCCTCGGGCTGGTTAAACCTGGCCCAGGCAGGGTCTCTTCCACCACGGGAAGGATCACAGCAGGGTCAGCAGTCAAGGCAGTGCTCAGTGTTTGTTGGAGAAGGCAGCTTGAGCTGTAGGAGCTGACCCCACTGAAGTTGTGTTTTAGGCCACCCCATGTTCTCTCTGGGCTTTTCTTCCTCCCCCACAGGACAAGGATTCCCTTCCACGCTGCTCCCTTAGGCACCCCTGAGCCCAGCTGTGGTGCTGGCAGCTTCCTTTGTTTTGCTGTCCTCTGCTTTCCACGCTCTGATTTGTTTCTCACAGGAGAGCCCTTCCCAGGACTCTCTTCTTTGCCCGAGCTGAGCTGTGCCCCTGCAGCCCAGCAGAACGGAGCTGAGCTTGCACAAGGTGTGCAGGGCAGGCTCCTCCTGCTCAGGAGCATCTGGGTCACCCCTTTCTTCTTCTCAGGAGAGCAATTTTATCTCCTGCTTGTTTCATGTTCTGCTCCAGCTTCATTTTGGGAGTCTAAGAAATACTTTTAAGTCTTTTATCAGCTTTTGGGTGGAAAATAACATTCAAACAGAGTGTGGGTGCTCAATCTCCCACTTGTCTGCAAAAAGCCATGGGATACTGAAATACTGCACTCTTCAGAGAAGAATTTTTATTTATTCTCTTTCACCTTTAATTGGGCACCATTTGCTGCCCTGAATGTTATTGCAGAGCCTAAGTATCACTTTGAAAATGAAATTCATGTTGAGTCTTTAAAAGATTTTTTTCCCTAATGGAGTTTTAAATACAGATAACTGAACACATGGCATGTGGAGGCTTTTTCTGCTGGTTGTTGTTGTGGTTTGGTTATTCTTGATTGTTTGCTTAGTTATGACTGGCTCTTTTTCTTGGCACATTAAAGGTATTTATACATGGAGCAATCTAAGGAGGCCTCATAGCCAAAATATTTGACATTACAAAGGGTCAGGGCTAAAATTCTTGTAGCTCAGCTTAGAGTTACATTAATGAAATCCACAGCTGATCATTTCTAAGGTCACATTGTGCAGGTTTATTTATCTCTTTGTAGCCCGTGAGCAGTCTGGTTAATGACTACTGCTTCTACATGGAAGAGAAAAAAAGAATTCCACACAGTTCCTTTGGAACTTTCATCTTTAAAAATATTTAATATTTATGCTATCAAAGTGAAAACTTCCTTAAGGTAATGACAACTGCAACAATTCAAAATACTCCTGGAAGAAGTGAGCTGTCAGCCTGGTGGTGTTGCTTCCTGCCCACCCCCCTGCTCCTCTCTTGGCTTATCTGCCTTGGAGCTTTTATCTCATATGAGTCTCTCTCCTGCCTGTGTGGTTGTATATAATACTTTCTTTATGAAACAAAGGTTATTTGTAGAGTGGTTTTGGTGGTTTTTTTGCTAAAAAAATATAATTTATCTGAGCCAATTTATCTGAGCCACTCCACTGTTACTGTGTCAGCCTTAAAAGCAAGATTTTTCCTTTATAACCACATCCACTTAGATACACAGTAATGTATGTCCTCTCATTATTGTAATTATTTATGAGATATTACAGTATGGAAGGCTCAAACTCTGAGAAAAACCTAATTATGTTTTTGCTTTAATTAGTTTGCTACATCATTTCAGTGTGGTAAGATACATAACAAGGGAAACCCAGTCTCAGTGTGTTCTGTTCCAGAATAATCTACTGAATCAATAGTTTCTATAAATAAGTTTAAAGCTAAAGTAGACATTCATGCATCTGCTGTCATTAACAGGGTTTTAAATACCTAAGTTATGAAATGGGTGTCACCCAAAGTAATTATTTTAGTAGAGACTGATAGTAGTGAAGGTACCTGCAGGAAAGTTGTGAACTGTTCCTGCAGAAGATTCTTTTTTTCTCTTCAAATGCTAAATATATTCCCTGAGCTTGACTAGTCGATTTATTTAGGTTGAATCTGGTGATAATATGCTGATTTATGTATCTGCATTTAATGTTAACTGCTGTAATGGACAGATTTATCCGATTTATCATCACTTTTCATAAATAGATAAAGAGATACAGATGCATATGTAAAATGTAAAATGAACCACTAATGGATTAACACGATGTTTCATAATAAAAAGTTTTACAGAAAACCCTGGACACCCTGAAACAGAATATTTAAGGGAAGAGATCAAAACTGTCCTTGGCTCTGCCAGGGTGTCCAGATGCCAGCAAGTCCAGCTTCACAGTGTCTGTGACAAAACAGCACTGCAAATCAAGGTACACTGTGATCATTTTTACTGCTTGAATGACCCAGAGAAGCTCTAGTTGGGCCTTTACTTCTGATTGGTTTTTTTTTTTGAGTTTCAATCCTTTATTTGATAAAGCCCACGGGTATCATTTCCAGCTTCAGTGTGTGCTGCAGAAACTGTTGACAAGACAGCAGAGTGAACACAAAATGCAGCTTGCAGTGTGTTTATAAATTCTGGGCAGTAAGTGATGCTTCAGCTCCTGGAGCAGCATTGCCAGTGGGGAGAGGCAGAGAGGTGTCATCTGTTCAAGAGTTTATACAAATAGGCAGAGAAATAGAGGAGATCTGAGGCCAGACAGCTTGCCAGTCCTCTTCCCTTTATCAGCCTGCCTATCCCTCATCTCCACAATTTCACACTGAAGAAAAAGCAAAGACTGAAGAGCCCTGGTATGTTTTAAAGCTGAGCAGTGTGCATGCAGACAAGTGACAGTTTTTTCAGCCACAGGTGGGTGGTTCCATGCAGCAGGCTGCAAATCTGAGAGCAGAATGAGACCTTATTTCTCCAGTGAGGTAGGTCTGCCTATTAATTCATAGTAAGGAAAAAGAAAAGCTGACCCGATTCTACTCTGCAAAGAGAAAATTAAATGTATATTATAAAATCTCTGAATCCTGCTGCTTCTGGGAAACCTAGTATTTTGCCCAGTTCTACCATCATAACTTGCAACCTAAAGCAGATACCTTTCCCAAACAGATAGCTTTCCTTTCTTATTCCTAGAAATACTCACCACTTAGGCCTCTTGTTGTTTTGGGGAAAAAGTGTTATTTTATTCTGTGTGGCTTTTCTAGAAGGCAGTACTTAAAGTAGATCAAATCCAAGTTTCTCTCTTTCTGTTATTCTAATGTCTTGTCAGGAAATGTTAATGCTCCTGTGCTGTTGCTTAATGGTTTGGCCTGTTTCTACAGAGGTCAGAAAGAACTACATTTCCTTCCATTTTTAGAACTTGCTTTTGTATCCCCTGTGTATTATCTCAAATTATTGCATATAATTTTCATTCCTTTTTTGGCTCGTGCTCTTCCTGAAAGCAATGTTCTGTATTGCATGTTTCTCTGTAATCTTCTTAAGTCATCATTTCACTTGCACTGTAAATAGAAATCCATTTGTGTAATTAATGATTTTGTTATTATAGGAACGGGTTTTTTTCTTTAATTTAATTTCTCTTGTGCATAGCTGTCAAACATGCTATCTTTAGCCCAGAACTATCCAGCAGAGTGTGTTTAGGGGCCTGTTTCTTGTTGGAGAAAAAGTTGAGGCTTTCAGGTAATTTTTGACCTCATGATTGTGAGAAAGACTCTTCTCAAAGTGGAAATCAAACACAGAGCAGCAGTGTTTGCACAAGTCAACATCTCTGAGGGAACATGAACTTCCCAGTGCTGTTACTGCAATTCAGGAGTTCATCCCCAAACCTCATGTACAGATCAGCAATCTGTTCAGGCTCTTCTTACACGTGCAGGGAAGTGCTAAGCTGCAAAGCTTGTGAGTGAGGGAAGAAGTGCAGAGGGAATCAGTGACTGGGTCATGAAAGGAAAAGAGAAGGCATGGAAGAGACTGCAGAAAAGCAAAAGGTAATAAGAGTAGATTTAAAAAAAAGAGTTAATTATGCTCAATGAGAGAACACAAGAGTGGAAACTCATGCCCTCAGGATGTGCCCAAAATTAAGAGAGTATCTCTGTATTCAGAGTTGTTTATGTTTGACTTTCACTCTCCAAGTCAGTCTCCTCCTGATAAGAGAGTGGGTTTTGCTGCTGGCAAATGAGCCTGAAGCACCATCAGTTCTCCTCGTGGCCCATGGACTTTCTCCAAATGTGGGGTGTTTGTCTTTGGAAGAATAACCCAGCTGTGCTGCTTAATAAGAAGAAATATGCACAGTCAACTTCAAGCTTTTTTTCTGCTTTAGCCATATCGAAAGCAATCTGGAATATCCCTAAACTGAGGTGGGAAAAGAAGAAAGTAATTCCAGCTTTACTCTAAAACTGTTCACTGATAGGCTTTCATTTCCAGCAAGATGGAAAAAACTCTCCTTGCTCCTTTTTAAACAGAAAAGTGGTTTCAGGAAATGCGATTTTGAATTCTCTGCTTGCTGTCAGGAAAATGTATCTGTGGTTTTCTCTTGTGTTGGTCCCAAAACTGATTGCAATGCATGCATTTGTCAGTGCATTGATATTTAATTTCTTTAGAGTCCCCATATCTGAATTTGATATTTTGTATTAAAAAGGAATTACCCCCAACCCTTCATTATTATGAAAAACCAGAAACTGAGAGATGTCAGACATTGAGGAAACCATATTCTTTTATGACCCTGTCTTGCCCTTTATAAAAGCCAGCTTAAGTTGGTTAGAAATGCCTGTGATTGCTCATCTTTTCTAGTCATTACTTCCTGGATACACATAGCAGAAGAAAAGTCTTGTGCCAAAGAAGATTAATGAAAATCTACATTACACTTCATTCAAAGCATCTGCCTGCTTTGGAAGTCATGCACTGGCACACATACTAATTAGAGCAGAACAAAATGTGCCTTTTTAAAATTCTTTTGGGGAAGAAATTGAAAACCAAGAAGCTATTTTCTTCCTAATTTTTTTAAATGGTCACACCAGCTGTGCACATTGAATATCTCATATGCAATGTGCATTTTGTGACTGAGACTGCTGCAGGGGTTAATTAATAATTCTGCTTTCTCAGAAAAAGCACGACATAACAATCATCCTTGAAGAGGGAGAAATCTGCTTTTCTACAAATGAAAAAGTCAAAATGATCACTAAAAATATATCTGCACCTTGAAGGAATGGCCTGATGCTCTGTGCACAGTCTGTGTACTGGCTGCTGACTAACAGAAACACAGATGGTGACTGATTTTTACAGTGGAATAAAGCACAGGTAATAGTATGCCTGTTAACAGGGAGAACTGTTGAGGAATTTCCTGGAACTGTGGAATGAAGTGTGCAGTAATACATGCTTGTGCTGAAGAGATTTTCCTGCCCCGTGGCTGTGAAGGAAGGGGTGGGGAGGAAAATCAATCCATGAGAAAGTGAAGCTGTTCTCCCAGTGCAGGTGTTGCCTGGGACAAACATTCCTTGTCCCTTTGTGTGCCTGTTGGCTGCATGTTTTTCTCAGTGACAGGCTGAATCCAGCACATCCAGCCTGTTCCTGGGCATGGCCTTGCCCTCAGCCCTGGAAAATCCCTTTGCTATAGGGACCAGGGCCCAGGAGGTGCAGGTGAGTTGCTGCCGTGCAGCATCACAGAGGGCAAGTCAGAAAAGTTCCTTGGAATTTAGAAGATCACTCAGCTGTGCTATCAGTTATGGGCCATCAAGGAAAGGATTTCACATGATAGAGAAGGAGTGATTCTAGTTCAACATTCAGGAAAAGATTTTGGAATTGGCTACCAAATATATATATTAACAAAACAACAAAAAGAGCAACCAGCTACCACCACCACCGAAACCACCAAAAAAACCCCCATAAAACCCTCACCAAACCAACAAAAAGGTTGCATAAATGCACTTCCAAGTATCTACTTCCAGAAGATGGATGTGCTTGGAAGAAAGAAAACTTTACACATCTCCTCATCTAGCTTGCTACATGACAGAATAACATCCTTCAGTCTGTCAAGTTTTTGCCATCAAAAGGCTATGAAATTCAAAGAAATGTGTTCTTTATACATTATTCAGTGTAACTTTCCAGTTGCATACTTTGTAAATAGTATTTTTAGGGGCTTTGAAATGATGAGAAGACAGGGGATGGCCAGTTTTCATTAGATTACCTTACACTTTTCAGCAGAACACAAAATAATTCTCCAGTGCTATAGAAAAAGGGATAGTGCATGAAGAACACAATCACCCATTTTTTCCTACAGAAAAAGACCCTTCTGCCAGTGAAATGTAGTTCAAGTGAAAAATCAGAGTACATTAGCTATGTGGCTCCAATTTTGTATGTAAATTGCCTTCCCACACCCTCTCAGTATTAGTGCTTTGGTGACAAGCAAAGAATGTAATTCTGTTTTGAGCTTTTTATCTGATGATAAGTCTCCGTTCTCACTGCTCCCTGGCTTGTCACCACTGTGGTGAGATCAATTGCATCTTAAGTGCTTCAAGTCATAAGATATTTAGCATATATTCATTAAAATTCTGTATTTTCCTCCATTAATATTTTTAAAGGAACTCCCTGAGGTTTTGGGTTCCCCTTGGTGTTAGAGCTAATTTTCAAGGACTTGTTTCAATAAATTGTTAGGAATATTTGCTTAATATTAATTTCTTTTGTCAAGGGGTAATAGTTGCTTTTCTTCAGTTCTATTGAGCTTGAGTGCTCAAGGAGGCATGCAGCAGACAGTCTTACACTTCAGTAAATTGGCCTGCAAGATTTTACATTGAAAAACTGGAGTTGATTCCACCTCAGAAATTCATGACATAGATATATGTCTTCAGCTTAGAAAACCTGGGCCCAGAAAATAAAAACCTGAGAGCTTGGATTGGCCATCTTAGTGAAGTCAAGTCAGAGGAATGTTGATATTGATAGCCATGAAGGAATTGTGGGGGAGAGGAGTAAATGCCAGGGAATATCAGAAAGTGTTGGAGGAAGAACAGATCACAGCACTGGCTCGAGTGCTGACACACAGCCACTTGCCCCAGGCACACCCAGGGTGGAAATGAGACATTTTTTAACAACTGGAAGATTTTGGCTTTGCAAATAGATTTATAATGGCAACAGCAAGAGGAAAGTGCCTGGGCAGATGTCAGACTGGGGAATGGACTTTGGGGTGTCAGGGCATTTCTCCTGCAGGTGCAGGCAGCACAGGCTGAGACTCAGCAGCCCTGTTCAGTTCTCAGTCTGCAGAAGCTTTGGATCTCATGTAACTGTCAAAATCAAAGCTTTCTGCTGGGGGAGGCAGGTCCTGAATTTTGGTAATGTGGTATTTACAGAGTTCAGGTTCTGTCACAAACTGTCTGTTGTCTTCTGGAATAAAGGGGGAAAGAAGAAAAAAAAAGTTTTATTTTTAATAACTGCCAGCACAATGATTTTAAAATGATGCTGAAATAATTTATAGCTTCCTGCATCATATCTTCATTTCCTCAGCTGCCATTTCCCTCCAATACAAACAAGCTGTCCCAGTAACCCTGCTGGCAACCAGCACTGTGGTGATACGTGATCAAAATATATTTAGGTCTAAGGAGAGAAACACCTGACTGACACTTGTTCAAGTGTAAATTCAGTGTTTCTTTTAATGGTGCTCAAACTTTGAAACAAAGAAGCTATTCTGAAGGGGAGGTTTGACAACAGCATCTTTGCCTGCTGTATTGCTTGGCTGGGCTTGCAGGCAGCCATTCTTTCAGGATGAAAAATTAGATTTTATAGTGTATAGGGACACTTTTAAGGCTCTTTAGGGTGCAGCGTGGAATCAGCCTCCCCCTCTTTTCTCCCAAATGTTGTCATGTCATGAGACACAATGAAGTTTATGAATAAACAGTTACAGCACCAAAATGAAACCAGTGCAGAGAGCAGAGATGGAGCAAGGCAGGAGTTTCTTGATCAGGGTCAGGCAAGAGGTGTGTGAGTGTGAGCAGGGGCTGCTTTGTCACTGTGATCTACTTACAATGAGTGAAGAAATTCTGGGAATGGGCTGACAGAGAGTCTTCCTTCAGAACTGAAAAGCAGCATCCTATCACAGCAGGTGCACCCTGAGAGAGAGGAGCAGGGCTTTGAACACTGATATTATCTTCTGTATTAAACTCTCACACTGCAGTGGAGAAAGGGACACAACCAATGCCACAAAAGTGCCTGATAGCAAGAGAGCAGCAAAAGCATTTAGCAGAACTAAGACTGGCACTGACTGTAGATAATGCTAATAATGTGTAGTAGGTTGTGTTCCTATCTCTGTCCTGCTTTTTTTTTTGATTATTATAAACAAATTCCTAAAATTCTTATCTCTTCATTGTCTCTTACACTGAGTGTGTTATTAAGATTATCTCATACACTATTTATTCTTTCTGATGTATTGAGATGGTTTGTTATACTGTTGTATTCCAGTTTTGAGATGCTGGAGATATAAAAAAAATTCCTTTTTAAACGATGGGGAGGTTTTGGGGTTTTTTTTGGTTTGTTGTTGTTGTTGTTTTTGTTGTTTTTTCCCCTTCCTGTTGTTTATTTTTTTATTTGTTATTTACTTCTCTCTTCCACTTCTTTGTGGTTCTGGGAATGGGAACAGGCAGATGCCAAATCCTAGGTTCCACTGGACATATTTCGCAATTAATGTTTTAACTTGCTTACCAAAAAACCTTGGGGCAGCTGAAGTTTGGACCCTAAAGATTCCTTAGCATTGCCCAGGATGAGCCACACACTCGATTTTAGAACACCCTGAAGGTGCTGCAGCAGCTCAGAAACAAATGTGTTGGCTAAAACCTGCTCCAATGTGTCAGGAAAAGACAGACTGGAATTAGGCAGATCTGAAGAACTTAGGCCTGTAAACCTGCAGGAGGCTGCTTAGGATAACAAGTAAATCCAGATTTAAATATTTAAACTTCTAAGTATCAGAAAATGAATGCATAAATTTGAATCCCTGTGAGTCTGTTTGTCAGTCTGTGTGTGAGGTGAGGTCGGGTAGGTTGTGCCATCTGATTTACTCTGCACTTTAGCTTCACTATTTCACTTCTGTCAAAATCAGTTGCTGAACTTTCATAAAGTGATTCTTTACTTGATTCATTCACTGATGCAAATTCATATGAAATAGCTCTCCTTGCTAGAAGGGCAGTCTGGGAGAGCACCAAGGGTGCTCTCAGTTTCTGCATATTTAAAAATGCTTGAAAAAGAAGAGTCTGTAGGATTTATTAAAAGATACGGTTTTATCTGTGAAATAACAGGAATATGTCAGGTTTTCTTGCTTAGGAAAGGCTGGGAACACAACTGTGGAAGCATAACCAGAGATGTGTCTCTGTGTCCCATATGTAAATTGTATTTGGAGACAACAAGCTCTGATAGGGCTCTTCACTGGAAACACCAGGTTTGGATGAATCACTGTATTTTCTGGTGTCCTTTTTTGCATGCTGTGGACTTAAATAAAAATGAGCTGATCTGGCTTTGGATAAGAGCAGAAGAATGGTCAGAAACAGAATTTTTCTCCAGAGATGGACAGTGTCCATCGGCTTCAAGTTTGGCCTCAAATTCTCACATTTCTTAGTGTGTGACCTGGAAGTGGGCAGTACAGGCCTAATTTTTTATTTATTGGTTAGTTCTTGGTTGTTTTTGTTNTCTTTTCATTAAAGTGGTGCTGGCAAAACACCCCCTGCCATCACAGGCACTGACAGCTGAGGCAGCCTGGAAATGCCAGTTAATTTGGCCATTAGAAATTTTAAGCTAAATTTTGTCTCTTTTTTAGAGGTGTTGAGGGATATAGTGGGAGAGGGGAAAGTCTGGATGATGGAGGACATGACAGGGGTCTGCTCATGATAATTCAAGCACGGACAAAGCATCCAACTAAATTTACAGATAAAATATACTTAAGATGATTGGTGGCATTGAATATTGATTCTGTGCTTATGTTTTAGTTTCTTTCAGTGTGACATTGTCTGAGGATTTCACAGATACCAAGGAGTGCAGTCTTCCTGGAGCCTGAGGGGCAGAGAGGCACCAGAGGAGCAGGGAATAATAACCAGGTCTCCTGCTTCATAGTCCCATATTTACATTAACATTTTTCTTCTTCTTCTTTTTGTATGTCATAGTGGCACTGGTGCTGCTCTAAATGCATGAGAAAAAATGAGATTTGTGACAGGAAGGTAAAGCTCAGCAGAGGATTGTACCAACATGGACAGGATGGATAAGGATCTGCACAGGTACAGAAACATTTTCAGGGATCTGGTTCCCCTTTTTTTTCCATCGGGATTTAAATGGAACAGGCAAAACCTGGTTGTATAAAGGTTTCCATTTACTTTCTCTCTTCTTTTTAATAGGCTTGAAAATTGCTGGTTTTCTTCCTGGGTAAAGATGATATACACACTCATGTTTCCAGACTTTTTGTAGTACAAATCCCTTTGTGTTTCCTTTGAGCCATTTCAGTAATGCTCAGGGCTGTGCATGTCCCTTTCACAGAAGCCTGAGGGGAGCACACACCTTTTCCTTGCATGGCCACATATTTCCTTACCTTTCTCTTTCCTGCTTTTCTTCTTACAAGTAAACAAAAAGCAATTTCCTTTTTTTCTAATTTTTATTTTAAATTTGTTTTGTTTACAACTGGCCCATTATTTATCACCCTCCATTCTTAAATCTATCAGAATTTTATTTGAAAGTCTAATTTACCTAAAGGCTGGACCCTATACTTTTATTCTCTCATTACTGCAAAGGCAGTGTACTCTATCAAAGTGCTTGGACTGGATTCAGGGAGGATTCCAGGTCAGATTCAGGAACCCAGGGATGGGCAGTGAGGAGGAGCTGGCTGTCCAACCCCCTGGGCACACTCGTTCACAGGGGGCTGATTCTGGGCCAGAATGATTGCAAACTTTATTCAAAGCAGTAAACTTTGTAAACTTTATTCCAATTCAGGTGCTTGCTGGTGCCAGCACCAGGAATCCCATTCAGACACAATGCTGTGCATTCCTAGAGCTAGCACAACCATCTGTGTATTCCTGGAATTCAGTCCCTGGAGCGTGGCTGAAGCCTTCTGCATAAAGGAAATAAGTCTGATTTAGGAGAGGGACCAGAAGAAACAGCTATTACTGATAAGAAGTTACTGCAAGCAGAGCCCAGGATCCCATGCCAGCTGGCACGCTGAATTATTGACCAGATTTTCATCAGAAGGACTTGGATCATTTTGAAAAGTGATGCAGGAACATGTACTCGAGTTGAGATATCTAATGATTTAAAGCTTTGTATTAAATAACTATTCAGCTGCAGTCACTGAGTCAGTCCTGCCCACCTAAAACTCCTTTCCCTAGCTTGGAGCATGNGTTTGGATGAATCACTGTATTTTCTGGTGTCCTTTTTTGCATGCTGTGGACTTAAATAAAAATGAGCTGATCTGGCTTTGGATAAGAGCAGAAGAATGGTCAGAAACAGAATTTTTCTCCAGAGATGGACAGTGTCCATCGGCTTCAAGTTTGGCCTCAAATTCTCACATTTCTTAGTGTGTGACCGGGAAGTGGGCAGTACAGGCCTAATTTTTTATTTTTTGGTTAGTTTTTGGGTTTTTTTTTTTTTTTTTTTTTGGTTTTTTTTTTTTTTTTAACAATGTTCTTAATTCTAATGTAATGCTTAAAACACAGAGAGAATTTGTTACCCCATAGTGCAGTCAAATAAAGGCAATGACTGGGAAAGCCTGATCCCTTCTGATTTAATAAAATGATGCTATATCTGGAACAAGGTAAAATTACTTCCTATTTATCCACACCCCTGCTGAGACTAAAATTAACCTAAAGAGGTGCTTAATGGCACCCACTAAGCCATCACATTAATTAAACAGCTTTATAACATTTACTTTCCGGGAAAGCACCTTTTCTTTTATTTCCATTATTTCTTTTATTTGACACTGTAGAAATCATATATTCTAATAACTCTTATGTCACTAGTGATTTTCAGCATTTTTTGGGAAGCAGCTCCCACACTGTTCTTGGCTATATATATGTGTGTATATATATATATATAT